>CM035443.1:108140966-108473466 GCA_020310875.1 Ceratopteris richardii | reverse complement strand
TGTAGAGCTGCCAGAGATCCTGTCTGAGCACAACATTCCTCTCACGACGAGAGAGGTGGATGTGAGGTGAGTCTGGGTCATACTGAAAAGGCGGCAATCTGTCCATATCAAGTCCATGACTATCAAACCAGACTCTAACCTGAGTGTACCAAGCTCTCTCATATCCTAACTCTGATATCTGTATAGATGCCTCAAGAGCTCTGTGTGTGAGTCTATCTGTAGGGAGGTCCCTAATCCTCTGAATAAAGCAGATAGTCTGGAATAGTGCCTCTACTGCCATGGGTGGTGCAGCTAGCTCTGCCCTGATGATGTCATGTGGCACCGACTGTTTCCCACGAAATAATCGCGAGATCATACGTACCTGTGGCCTCTCGATCGCACTCCACTGGGTGACTGTGAGACCTGGGGCCCAAACCGTCGCAGCATACATCATAGCTGGTCTGACCAGTGTGTCAAATAGCCAGCCCTTCGTGCGGGGCTCCTGGAAGTGTGCTTGGTGACATCTCCGTTCTAACATGGCTAAAGCTGCATATCCACGTGTGAGTCTATCGGTGGCTGCCTGTCTCATGCTGAAGGGGCCAGGCAAGCTCGTGAATGTGACTCCGAGATAGACATAGGAAGTGACCACCTCAATCTGTCCACCACCAGCTCTGAATCCTGCTCCATTCCTCACCATGGGGGAGGTGTGGAAGATCATGACCTTGGTCTTGCCAAGGTTTACTGTCAAGCCCCTCTGTGTACAAAACTCATCCAGGGCCTCAAGGTGGCGCTGTAATCCCTCGGGTGACTCTGAAATCAAGACAATGTCATCGGCATATAATAAAATGTGGACATGTGTACCTGCGAGGTCTGCACCCTCTCCTCCAGCTCGGAGAATGTAGTCCTCAATCTCGTCAATGTAGAGACCAAATAGAGTGGGAGAGAGTGGGCAGCCTTGCTTAACACCGATGGTGCTAGCAATGGCCTCAGACATACCTCCTGGACACCGTACCCTCCCAGTCACCTGCTCATAGAGTGCATAGATGGCCCAAATCATCCCTGATGGTACTCCCAAGCTCTGGAGGCGTTGGAAGAGCCTCTCGCGCGGCACTGTATCAAAAGCTTTGCGGAAGTCCACAAAGCAGCAATATAGCCTCTTCTTCCGCACCCTTGCCCCATCAATGAGGCAGCGCAGAATGAAGATGTGATCAATAGTAGAGAAAGCTCGTCGAAAACCTGCCTGGCCTCGTGCTCGTAGCCCCTCAGTCTCTGCATATGAACTGAGCTCTGCCTCAAGTATGGCACCGTATAGTTTGGCCATGGTGTGGCCAATCATGATGGTCCTGTAGTTCCCTGGATCCAGGGTGTCGCCAGATTTGTGGATAGGCACAATGGTGTGCCTAGTCCACTCCTCTGGGAAGCCCTCTCCTATAGCCCGGTTGAAGACATGTGCAATCAACGGGGCTATAGTGGAGGCTGCATATATGAGATGCTCGCTCTTCAGTCCTGCGTGGTCTGTCGAACGTCCATGTCGAAGTCGTCGTATGGCCCTCTCAACCATCTTTGCTGTGAAGAGAGAAGAACTAATAGGGCGAGGCTCAAGTGGCTGGGGAATGGGAGGCTGCCTAGGTACCTCATATAACCTCTGAGCATAATCATGCCATGTGTGTGGGTCTCCAATAGGTGTGGTCGGGGGTGGCTCTCGTAGGCTGCGCCATGCTGCAGCACTGTCCATACTCATAAAGAGATGGTATAGCTCAAGCTCCTGTGCCTCCTCAAAGGCTCGCCTCTTTCGACGTGTGAGAGTCTTCATCTGTCCCTTGGCCTCTCTCTCTGTGATCTCTCCCAATGCTCGCTGAGCTCGTAGTCGGCGGTAAAGATCTCTGCAATCCTCATCATACCAACGATGTTGTGGCATAGTCCCGGGAGGAGGTGTGTGACGAGAATGGATGGTGTGTGGGAAGGAGCTGATGGCTGATGTCTGAAGAACTGATGCTATCTGAGAGGTGAGTAGGGATAGTGGAGTGTCAGGATGAAGTAAGAGAAGACCCTGCTCGACTCGAGCCGCATATATGTGAGCTAGCTCGTGTGTGAAGTGGATGGTGGTGTGTGGGATGCGTGCTGCGGGTATGCGTGTAGAGAGAGAGAGAGAGAGAGAGAGAGAGAGAGAGAGAGAGAGAGAGAGAGAGAGAGAGAGAGAGAGAGAGAGAGAGAGAGAGAGAGAGAGAGAGAGAGAGAGAGAGAGAGAGAGAGAGAGAGAGAGAGAGAGAGATGCATGATACTTATTACAATGTACTACAATAATCAATAGAGAAAAAGAGATTGTACTTGATAGATTGATTGTCTGAAACGTTGATAGAGAAGAAAAAGGGTGCAAAGCAAATGAAGCTTTAACAAGTATGTTGTACTAGGTACTAAAATCAAAATTTTAAAGATTAAAATTTATGATATAAAGTTTAAACATAATACATAAAAGAAAGGCATGGAAGTTTGAAAATAGACACTTGTCTCATGACCATTCGATGTTCTAACTTCCACATAAATATATGAAATTTGAATTTTAAAAACAAAAATAAATTACAATGACTTCAAACAACCATTATAAAAATCTACACAATAAAAGATATGAAATGATGATTTAATGAGTGTTCTTATCATCAATGGGTCATGAGAAAATGTAGATGTTCACATGAATGATGAGTCATGGCACATAACATGTCACCATTCATAAATCATTTTCTTCATCTTCTTCCTTAATCACATGATCATTTCTTCATTAGAAGAAGGCATAATGTCATAATCCCCATCACTAAGCACATTGCCTTCATCATCATATTCTGGCTCTTTAAGATCTCCAGAAGTAGGCACATGAACTTCTATATTTTCCATGGTTGATGCAGAAGGAGAGCCACTTCCCGAGCTTCGTCGCACATATGTCATAGTCGTAGAAGGCCTATTTGAAGTGGAAGCTCTTCCACCTCTATGTACAATGGATCTCTCCCTACTTCTTCCATGCCCAATGTTGCGTGAACGTGTACGAGAGACTCGACGATCGATTTCGTCAAGCTCTAAGTATAGATCACAAAAATTTGTTTTTTTTCACATTGACCTCTTTGTGGAGACTTTTTAAGTTCTCAAGTGAGAGCTTCAAATCATCCACATTGACCTAAATTAGAGAGAAAACATGATTTATGATTCTTCAATGTCAAAATTAATGAACATTAAATAATAGAAACATAAGTAAAACATATTTATATAAAAGAAATGTATTTTTACCTGACTTTCCATTGGCATTTTATGCATACATCATAACATATGAAGATTAGAACGACAATAGATAAGCTGTTCTAATTGCTTTGTGGAAAGCTTGTTGCGAATTTTCGTATATATCAAAGATTTTGCTGACCAATTTCGTTCACATGCCCCCGATGAACAATCCTATATGTAAGAGAATAAAAAATTCATGACTCATTAGAAAGGGAGAAATATTAAACCTAATCAAGTGTGAACTGACTCACGTTTCATAAATAAGTCAATAACAAATTTGAAGGTGAACTTACTTGCCCAAAAATTCTAAGAGCCACTTTTTGGAGATAATGTAATTGAAATCCAAAGCTTCCCCATCAAAATAAAGGCTTCACCAATGATTCTCTCTTCCAACATATACTAGAAGAGAATGCGAAATCTCTTTGATCTCCATAATTGATTAGTTGTTGGAGGTAAACAGCATGGTGCTCTTCTAAAACTATTTTTGGAAGAAAATGAAACATTTGCTCTTTCAATTTATGATTTGCAAAAAGTTTTGCCTTCTTATAAGCCAGATGCAAGAGTGCAACAACATGATGAATTGGTCTCTTCATGGAATCCCACCGTTTTTTAAACAAAAAGAGAATGTCATCTGTAGAATAAATTTTTTGAAGGACATAGTAAAGGATGGCACCAAGGGACCAAATATCAAATTGGGCGCTAGATGTCCAAATTCTGGAATTGGGCGCCAGACATCCAAAATCTGGAGTTGGGCGTCAGACGTCCAAAATCTGGAGTTGGGCGTCAGAGGTCCAAAATCTGGAGTTGGGCACCAAGACGTCCAGATGGTAGAGTTGGGCCACTGCATGCCCAAGGCATGAGTTGGGCGACTTCATGCCGAGACAAGCAGCCCTGACAAGGTGGCCAAGTGGGGCCCAACCACTCATCATTACACGACAAAGTCTGGTACTGGAGGCGACGGCGGCAAGGCTGACAAATGAAACTGCCTAATGCATTAACTTCCCATTACTCCCATGTAACAGACTTACCTATTGTACCGGTTCCTCTCTTCTCTCCTATGAAAAGGGGAAACCTCAAGAGAGGGACATAGATGACACATGAGACCCAGAGCATATAGTGCACACTACAGGAGAATATAGCTGAGAGTGAGAGCAGGCTCAGAGTCCTTAGAGAGTAGAGTCTTGCTCATGTTATTTGCTTATGCTGCTTATGTTATTTGCTGATGTTATTTATGTGAGAACACTTGGAGTTGCATTCTGTTGTTCCTTACTTGGTATGATCAGCTGTGGTATGATTAATGGTATGCTCAATTGTGGTATGATTAGCTAATGGTTGGTATTCAGATTGTGTTATATTTGACTTCCTAGTTAGTGTTGTCTTGTGCTCTATTATGTTGCATGTTTGCTGCTGTTGTGATTCTACTATAGTTTCTAGTGACGATATGGAGGCTTGGTGATACGTGTCTATTATGCTTTAATGTATTCATGTGCTTACATATGCTCTAGGAGTAGTACATTTTGCATTCCCTGCACCCACACACTTCACTTCACTACCTACAGGTGAAAATTTGGCATGCCCGGTGGGACAGGGCTTCTGGAGATTTCCTTTTCCTTGAGAAATAACTTAGAATTGAGTACCCTTTTTCTTGAGAAATCACCTAGGGTTGAGTGCCCAGGGCAACCTCTCCTCCTCCTCCCCCTTCCTAACTTCTTGGGCGACTACTCCTCATCCTCCTTCTTAATTTCTTGGGCAACTACTCCTCCTCCTTTGGAGTCTTGGGTGACTCCTCTTTTGGCTTCCTAGGCGACCCTCCTCCTCCTTCTTGGCTTCTTGGGCACCTACTCCTCCTCATCCTCTCTTGGCTTCTTGGCTTGGGCGACTCCTCCTCCCCCTTCCTAACTTCTTGGGCGACTACTCCTAATCCTCCTTCTTGGCTTCTTGGGCGCCTACTCCTCCTCCCCCCACTTGAGCAACCTCTTCTTGGGCGAAGACTCCTCCGGGGCGACCTCTTCATCGGGGCGACTTCCTCTTTCAGAAGTAGTTCCAAAGATGGTCCATGACCCACACCAGAGCTAGCAAAGAGAAGCAGTTAAGCCCTAAGAAGACAACAATCAAAAGTTACCACAGAAGAAGGCCAGACCCTTGTTGGAGTTAGACGTCTGCGGAAGCACGCGAACAGCACAAGGAAGAAGAAGAAGCTTGGAGCACAACACACAAGACTGAATGTATTACTAGAGAATGTAAAAAGATAAGTAGCCCATTAGGGCAATAGGCGTATATACAAGCCGGGGGAAAAAAACCTCCTAAAGAGGGAAAAAAGTGCCCCGGCGGTCCTAGAGTGTTCACACACATCACTACCTAAATATATCAACAAATCCCCCCTAGGAGTGATGCGGTGAACAAGGAGCTGGCACTCATGTATAAGGAAGTGCCGAGCTATGTGGAAATCACTCCACAAAAGGAAGTAAGCCCAAAGCTTTGCGGAAAGCTTCAAACTTCTCCCTAGGCAGAGCCTTCGTGAAAAGGTCTGCAATGTTCTCCTGCGTGGGCACATATGCCAAGCTGATCTCCCCAGCAGAGAACCTCTCCATGACATAGTGATAATGCACCTCAATGTGCTTAGTGCGAGCATGGAACACAGGGTTCCTCGCAACTGCCAATGCGCTCTGACTGTCAGTGAAGATGGTGGTGGCAGAAGATTGGCCAACACCCAAATCAGCCATAAGGCGTCTGAGCCACACACACTCAACAGTCGCTGTGAAAGCTTCCCTATACTCAGCCTCACAATTGGAAGTGGCCACAGTAGGCTGCTTCTTGCTCAACCAAGATATACATGAGCTACCAAGCATGAAGCAAAAACCACTGGTGGACACACGAGTGTCATAGCAACCAGCCCAATCTGAGTCAGAAAAAGCATGCAAATCTGGCGGTAGTGATCCCCCCTTGGGATAAAACAACCCAAGTAGCCGAGTACCACTCAAGTAGCGAAAGATGTGCTTAACCGCTTTCCAATGCGTGACTCCTGGGCAATGCATAAACCTGCTCATCTGTGAGACAGCAAACTGAATATCTGGCCGAGTAATGCATAAGTAAATCAAGCATCCAACAGCCTGCTGATAGAGAACAGCATCAAATGCATCTCCAGCATCATGAAGACTCAATCGTAAACCTGTCTCCATAGGAGTGGCAATAGGCTTACAGTCTTCAAGGCCAAAACGCTGCAATAATGTGTCAATATATTTCGTTTGACACAAAGCCATTCCACCATCAACTTGCATAAACTGAATGCCCAAATAGTGATGCAAATGCCCCAAATCAGACATCTCAAATGAGGCATGCAAATCAGCCTTGAAATCAGCAATATGCTTCTCAAGAGGACCAGTGAGCAGCATGTCGTCTACATAGACAACAATGATCAGAAGCACATCATTAGCACGCTTAACATATAAGGTGCTTTCAGTTGGACTGTTCTCAAAACCATGTGCAATCAGATAGGCATGTATTTTCTCATACCAAGCACGTGGTGCTTGCTTTAAACCATATAACGCCTTCTTTAACCTGCACACCTGGTTTTCATGCCCTTTCTGCACAAAGCCACGGGGCTGAAAAACATACACTTCTTCATGCAAGTCACCATTCAGAAATGCTGTTTTAATGTCCAACTGATGTACATTCCAACCATGATGGGCTGCAAGTGCACAAATGCTCCGAACAGTAGTCATACGGCATGTAGGTGCAAAGGTCTCATCAAAATCAATGCCTCTTTCCTGCGCATAACCCTTTGCAACAAGCCTAGCCTTATACCTGTCAACTGTACCATCAGGTTTACGCTTCAGCTTGTATACCCACTTAGTGCCAATGGCCTTCTTGCCAGGAGGCAAGTCACATAAAGACCATGTACCATTCTTCATTATAGCATCATATTCAGATTGCATAGCAGCCATCCAATTTTCTGAATTTTGTGCTTCATCAAAAGAAACAGGCTCATTCTCATCACAGAGACTAGATGCAGCCATAGCATAGAAATCTGATGCAAAGGAGGTACTATGAGAGCGTGAACGAGTACGATATGACAAAGGTGCATCTAATTTGCTGTCACGCAAAGTCTGCACCAGCCATTTTGGCATAGTTTTTGCTTGTTCAATATCAGCTCTCTCATCAACAAGTGCATCATGTAAATCTGCATCAGAAATGGAATGATCTGCATCATCATATGAAACCTGCAAAGGCTGAGAAGTTGCCTCATTAGGACCAGCGCTAGCCTGTCCACCTGTAAAAAGAGGCATCAAAGTATCATACATGTCTTTGGAGCTAATAGATGTCTCCTTAGTACATGAAAGCAATGGCTGAATAGCATCTTCCACAAAGACAACATCACGGCTAACCAGAATGCGTTTAGTCTGTGGATGATAGAGACGATAGCCTTTACTTTCAGAACTGTACCCAACAAAAATACATTTTACTGCCTTATCATCCAATTTTCTGCGATGTTGTTCAGGCACTAATGCATATGCCAAACAACCAAAAACACGCATATGAGCAACAGATGGCTTGCGGTCATGCCAAGCCTCATATGGAGTGATAGACTGCAACGCTTTGGTGGGACACCTGTTCAGTACATATGCTGCACACATGACAGCCTCAAGCCAGAAACTATGTGGTAAAGCCTGACTTTTGACCATGCACCTCGCCATCTCCATGAGTGACCTGTTCTTTCGTTCAGAAACTCCATTCTGTTGAGGTGTATACGGCACTGTACACTGGTGTTTTATCCCACGTTCAGCCAGAAACTATGTGGTAAAGCCTGACTTTTGACCATGCACCTCGCCATCTCCATGAGTGACCTGTTCTTTCGTTCAGCAACTCCATTCTGTTGAGGTCTATACGGCACTGTACACTGGTGTTTTATCCCACGTTCAGCCAGAAATGCATTAAAATCTGAAGACATATATTCCCCCCCTCGATCAGAACGGAGGGTGCCCATTTTACATGCTGACAGATTTTCAGCCAAAACCAAAAACTGTTTGAAGCACATGAACACTTCGGACTTTGCTTTGAGTGGATATACCCATGCATGCCTGGAAAAATCATCAATGAAAGTCACGAAGTAAAGGTAATTTTCAAAAGAGGGTGTCTGCATAGGACCACAGACATCACTATGTACAAGCTGCAATTTCTGCATAGCCCGCACTGAACCATCTTTTGGAAAGGAAGAACGCTGCATTTTGCCCAAAATACAGCCTTCACAAACATGTTTTCCAGGTGCCTCAAGTTTCGGCAAAGAGGACACCATTTCAGATTTCTGCAGGCGTAACAAGCTAGCAAAATTCAGATGACCAAAGCGTGCATGCCAAAGCTTTGCATCTGACATAGCCTGAGAATCATGAACTGCACATGCCGAATCATTCACAGATCTTTCATAGTCTATGAGCTTATACAGCCCACGACATAAAATGCCAGAAGCAATAATCACATCGCCATTTGAGAGATCATGGACTGTACACCTGTCATCAACGAATTTCACAACCAGGGCAATCTTGGCTAATGCAGAAACTGATAACAGGTTCTTTTTGATCCCTGGCACAAATAAAGCATCTGACAAAGTGAAAGAACTACCATCAGCAGTAGTCAGAATGATCTTACCAACTCCCATAACAGGATAAGAGGAGTTATTGGCGCATGTGACAGTATTCCCTGTAGGAGCAGGCTCGAGTGAAGAGAAGAAACTGCGCTCTGCGAGGTAATATGTTTGGTCGCCCCACTGTCAAAGTACCAAACATCTGAGTCTACTGCAGACATGCACTGATCATGAGAAGATGGGTCAAAACTGCAGACAGTAGTAAACGCCCATTCTTCTTCCTGCACAAGATTTGCAGACTCTGTTTTTGGTGTAGAGGCCTCTGCAACAACCATTCCAGCCTCTTTCTTCTTTGCCTCTTTAGCAGCCAGTTTTGGACAGTTCTTTATAATATGATCATTTCCTTTACAGTACTTGCAGAACAATTTTTGCTTTTCTGATTTCTTCTCATCTTTATCCTGGTTCTTCGATTGTGCAGCATTTGCAGATTTCTGCTTACTAGTAGAAGAGCTCCATTTTCCTTTGCCCTTCTGACTAGCCAGGAAAGCTTGATCTGCAACACGCATAATGGACCTGTTCTGCCTGGACTGATCTTCCTGCAACAAAACAGAGACTAATTCCTCAAATGACAAGGCATTCGGATTGCCTTTCATCATCAATCGAAGAGTAGAGGCAAAACTCTGATATGAATCAGGAAGGCCATTCAGAACGGTCTGCACAAGTGAGCTATCTGGTATAACCTCATCAGCAGAAATCAATTGTTCCTTCAGGTCTTTGATCTTTGTAAGAAAACTGTCCATCGAATCACCTTCATTCATGTGCTCACTCTCCAACTGTTTTCGGAGGTAAGGAACACGAGCCTCATTCCTAGCCTGGTACAAAGTGGTAAGTGTATCCCAAGCATCCTTTGCTGTTCTGCAAGAGCGAATGTGAGGAATAATGGCACGTTTGACAGACAAAGCTATCAATGCATGTGCCTGGGCATCTCTGCCATCCCAACGAATCTGCTCTGCAGTAGGTGCAACAGAAACAGAAGCATGAACAGGAATCTGCGGAATATCATCTTCGACACCATCTTCATCAGCTCCAACACCTGTATTTGCAGTACCTGTCGTTACAGGTGTAACAGAACGTCTTTCAACACCCTGCACAATGTTCCACAATCCTTTTGCAACCAGTACATGTCGCATCATATAAGCCCATAATGGGTAGTTGGTACCATCCAACTTATCCTCAACAGCCAACATACGGAATACATCACTGCTTTCAGCCATGGCCGGTGACTAAAATACCTTGATGTAGAAAATTTACTGTATCTCAAAAAGTTGAACAGAACTGCCCACACGAGTTCTGCTAGACCTGTAGCAGACTTCGAGACGCTTAAACTTGCGAACAGAAATTGGTATATACCTTTGGCACAAAAGGACGAAATAGCCTGCACAAGCACTGCGATAGTGCGTTCGGAGGCCGAAACGAGCTCAGATCGCGGAAACACCCTGAGTATGCTCTCCAAATTTTGTGCGAATCTGAGACTGCAAACGGAGGAGTGTCGACGGCGCCCTAAAAGAAGCAACGACCTGCTCTGATACCAATTGTTGGAGTTAGACGTCTGCGGAAGCACGCGAACAGCACAAGGAAGAAGAAGAAGCTTGGAGCACAACACACAAGACTGAATGTATTACTAGAGAATGTAAAAAGATAAGTAGCCCATTAGGGCAATAGGCGTATATACAAGCCGGGGGAAAAAAACCTCCTAAAGAGGGAAAAAGTGCCCCGGCGGTCCTAGAGTGTTCACACACATCACTACCTAAATATATCAACAACCCTTACCTAACACCCATCAGAAGTCTATCTGCCTCAAGCCTAGCTTCTAGAATAGAAGGGTTAGAGGACAAGGCTAAAACTGAAAAGACTTTACCTCAAGAGAATCTTCTTGATAAGGTTATGGCTGAGGAACTTTCCGCTCTTCTGTCAAGGATAAATATTAGATTTTCTTCATTTCATGGTGGTGCTAATGAAGATCCTGAAGATCATGTACGAAGATTTCTTTTAATTTGTAAGAGCAGGGGCTTACAGCAACGATAGCACGCCTTCCTTGCTCTTTTTCCATCAACTCTTGAAGGATTGGCGGACAAATGGTTCAGCCAGTACGCGGAAAACCATTTCCAAACTTGGGAAGCATTGAGGACCGAATTCACAGAAGCATTTCGGCCAGTTAACTCTACAGAAAGAACGTTAGATGAACTCGAGAATTTAATCTTGCATATGGGAGAATCATTTTCAGACCTTATGACGCAGACGAGGTCACTCGTGGCAAGATTGCCGGAACCACCAGGGGATTTCCTTGTTAAGAAGTGGGTGGAGAAGGCTGAGAGAGCTGTTGAGACCAGATGCCACTTTGAGAGAATTTGAAGCAGCTGCCACAAGGATTGAGGCTGCACGGGTTCATTTTGGAGCACATCCAGGAAAGACTTTCCCCCAAGATGAAGACATGGTGAGAGCCTTGAGGAAGGAACTAGAGACCTTAAAGCTTCAAAGAAATCGAGAAGAGGACAAGGGCACTTCAGAAGGTCTCGCTCAAATATGACAAGAGCTTGAAGAACTCAAAACATTAAGGGAGGTAAGAACTCGACTATGGTGTTCTCTTTGTAGTACCCAAGGACACACATCACAAGAATGTCCAAGGAGGCTAACATGCCAGTTTTGTGGCAAGGGTGACCATGAGGCCAAGGATTGTTATTTTCTGAAGGGTCTTGGAAATCAAACTATGATGCCAGGACAACCTCCGGCAGCTCAATGGGTAGGAGTGGCTAAATCCTCCTTGTTAGGGCAACCACCCTTACCATCCACTACAACACCTTTTGTAACAACTTTCTACACCAACCAAGGACCCCAACGGCAAGAAGGTAGGCCTCGTCCAAACCGACCACCTAGGCCTATAATGTGTTACAGATGTGGGGAGTATGGAAACTTCCAAAGTAAATGCTCACTTCCTGAGGATGCCCCACCATGCAAAAACTGTCATGAGACACGAGATCATTACACGAAGGGTTGCCCAAAGTCAATGCCGTCTACAAGCACACCAGGTAACTCTTGCCCCCTACATATGATCATAGTATCTAATGATGAGGGCAACGTAGACTCTCCAAGTGCCCGAGTAGTTCAACTTGAGGAACCTCCTGGAGTAATGACTAGGGCACAAAAGCAAAAGGAAGCTTTGAAAGATGCTGCCAAAGAAGCAACAGATTCAACAAGGGACAAGGGAAAAAGGACCATGGAGCATGAACCTTCTCAGGAAGCCAAACACAACCAAGACAGGGAGAAAATCTCACTGGGAAGAGTAGAAAGAAATGAAGACACTCTTGAGCAGGTTGTTGATAAAGCTTATGCAGTATCTAGGGAGGACCTAAGGCACTTTCAGAATGGATCTACTTCAAAGAACAATCAAGAAGGCTTTCTCACTGCAGTTCAAGTCTTGCACAACACCTACCAATAGGTATCTTTATATAACTTGTTAGCTATGAGTCCTGGATTCATAGGAGAAGTAATGGCTGCCATAAATGGGTTAGACCTTGGCACCATATTAAGTGGCGGGCAAGGCTTCACTTCTCTAATTTCCCAACAAATACCTATACCCTCAACGTATAGCTCAGAACCATCTAGGATGGCACCTCTTACCGATTACAAGAGCCCTAGATTGACTGTAAGTATCAAGGGGACTCCCTTGGTAGGAGTTATAGTTGATGGGGGATCTGGTATTAATCTGATGCCTGAGTACACAAGGACATTGCTAAATCTGAAACCAACTAAGGATGCTCATTTTACAGTATCATTGGCAGACCAAAGCAAGGTAAGCCCACTAGGCATAGTGGAAAAGGTTGAAGTCGTCATCCATAAGCTAAAATTTGTGTTGGATTTTGTGGTAATAACACTCCCAAAGGTGAAGAGAGGGTTTCCTCTTTTGATAGGAAGGCCATGGCTACGCCACAGTAAAGCGGTACATGATTGGGGTAGTGACACCTTATGGGTGGCGAGACCAGACAAGGTAATGAGACAGCTTCATATGGAAGGAGGAACGGATGAAGCCCTGGGTACTTCTCAAGTTGTTCTCCATCCAGAGCAAACTACAGAGGAAGACAAGGAAGATAACGATGGAGAAGATGAACAACAGACTAGACAAGAAGGAGCAAGCATTTGGGCCACACCTCCTCCGCCATGGGTTCTGGAAAATCAAGAGATATCAGGACAAGAAAGGGCGCCTTCACCTCCCTGGGCATCTCCACCTCCTAATCCAAATTGGGCGCCTGCTCCGCCTCCAAACAATTGGGCGACTCCACCTCCACCTCCAAACAATTGGGCGACTCCACCTCCTATTTGGGCGCATCCTCCACCTCCAAACAGTTGGGCGACTCCACCTCCTAGTCCAAGCTGGGCGCCTCCGCCTCCAAGTAGATGGGTCACTCCAGAGGCTTTGGCTCCATACTCTGCTCAAGGACCCCCACATTGGGCACCTGAATGGGCAGCTTATCCTCCATCTTGGGCTACCCCTACACATAGTTGGTAATCGTACTCGTACGGATGCATCCGTACGTACCTTCCGTTCCGTACGTATCCCTACGTACCGTACGATTTCGTACGAAATTTTTTTTTTGAACTTTCAAAACTTGACGAGGCTTCAACGGATCCTCATTTCCCTAAATTTCACATGCAGAGAGCTTCCAATCTCATAAACATTTTGATGTATTTTACTCATAAACATTATGTTTATCATGTTGAAGAGGAAATATATAATTTTTTAGCCCAAAAAAAAAACTCGTACCTTATGAACGTACGAATACCGTACGGGAAGCCTTGAATCTTAGGGTACGTATGTAGTACCGTACTAATACGTACGGTACTAATCGTACGGATCGTACCTTACTAACTATGCCCCTACAATTGGCTTGGAGGCCCAATGGGCATCTGGGAAGCCTCACACAGAGCCAACTAAGACAAAATCACTTGACATTAAGGAAGAAGTTGATATAGGAGAGGAATTATCTGATGAAGATCTAGGCGACATAATGGACTGGATTGAGGAGACTAATAATGTCTCATGCTTTATCATAGCAGTCAAGGAGAAAGAAGTAGAAGAACCTACTGTGGAGTCTGTGGTATTAGGAGAACCAGCTAAAGATTTCCGAAGAGGTAAAGTTTTGAAAGGAGTTGAAGGAAAAAAAGGGATTGAAGCAAGCCAAACAGAAGAAGAACTAGCAGAAAGCATTTTCCCATTGATGGAAGTCCCAGTAGGATGGACACAGGAAAAGACCCAGGAAATCACCATCAATGATAGTCCAGCATTCACCAAGCAAATGTTGTTTAAGGACGAGGAAGAGGCAATCTTGGAGCCAGTTAAAGAAGTCAACTTAGGGGAAGAAGAAAATCCACAAAATCTTCTACTGGCAAGTTGGTTGTGGGACCACCCTCTTCTTCTCACAGAGGTAATAACATTCATGAATAATTTTAAAGATGTATTTGCATGGAGTTACAAGGATTTGACAAGAATACCAAAAGAGATGGGAATACACACTATTCCTCTAATGGCAGAAGCTCGGGCAATTAGAGGGAAAATGTATAGGTTAAATCCCAAATATGCAGAAGCCGTCAAAAAGGAAATCCAAAAAATGGAGGAAGCAGGTATCATAGTTCCTGTAGAGCATTCAGAATGGTTGTCCTCTATGGTCATAGCACCTAAGAAGCAACCTAATAAAATCAGGGTTTGTGTGGATTTCCGAGCATTAAATAAGGTAACCATCCCTGACGGGTTTCCCACTCCCTTTTCTGAACAAGTGATTGAAGATGTGGCAGGGCATGTGCTGTACAGTTTCATGGATGGTTTCAGTGGATACAATCAACTGGAAATCCATCCTAAAGATCAACCAAAAACAGCCTTCGTAACTCCTTAGGGAACCTATATCTACACCAAAATGGCTTTCGGCCTTAGAAATGCACCAGCCACTTTTAATAGGACAGTATATCTGATCTCCAACAAGCTGCTCCTAAAATTCTTAAGAATTTTCATGGATGACTTTTCAGCCTTCTCTGGAGCAGCCTGCACCACTGCAGTAGAGAATGTGCCAGAACATTTGAAGCAATTAGAACAAGTATTCTAGCGTTGCAGAGAGACAGGTTTGAAACTTAAGCCTAACAAATGTCATTTTCTGGTAACCCAAGGTACCTTGTTAGGGCATGTGGTCTCTGCAAAAGGGATGACTCCAGATCCGGATAAGGTAATGTCAATTCTTAAGCTTCCAAGACCTATAAATGCTAAAGAGGTCCAGAGCTTCCTGGGGCACACAGGATATCACCGCAAGTTTATACGCATGTATGGAGAGGCAGCACGACCACTTTCACGACTTACGAGTAAAAGTTTTCCTTTTCAATTGTTTGAAGAAGAAGAATCGGCATTCACCTATCTAAAACAAAGGTTGGCATCTGCACCTATACTCATCTCACCAGATTGGTCTAAGACATTCCACGTGCATGTAGATGCAAGTTTGTATGCAGTAGGAGCCATACTGACTCAACCAAGCGAAGTACACAAATTAGATCAACCCGTTCATTACGCGAGTAGGCTCCTCTCAAAAGCCGAGAAAAACTATAGCACCACAGAAAGAGAAGCATTGGCTATTGTATTTGCCCTCAAGAAATTCAGGCACTATTTATTAGGCACTACATTCACAGTGATTACGGATCATCAAGCTTTGAAATATTTGTTGAATAAGCCACAAGTTGCAGGAAGAGTATGGAGATGGTTGCTTCTCTTCCAAGAATTCAACTTTGAAATTGTACAGAGAAGCGATAGGCAACATGTCATTGCAGACCACCTCTCTCGCATCAGGCATCCAACCCAAGCAACAAAAGGAGTAGAAGATGATTTCCCAGACAGCCAAATATACAAGGTAAATATAGCACCTACATGGTATGATGATTTCACTCTCCTAGGGAAAGGCCAATTTCGTACTGGGTCTACTCCATTGGAAAAGCGTACTCCTCCTCCTAAAAAGTAAGAATTTCATGATGGCAAAAGATACCCTCTATAAGGTTGGTCCTGATGGGATGTATAGAAGGTGTCTTCAACCACATGAAACAGAAACTGTTCATCAGTTGGCACATGAGGGAAAGTCTAGTGGTCTTTCCCTGGGGCCTGGGCATATCACTGCACTGAGGATACTCCAAAGTGGCCTATGGTGGCCATATCTCTTCAGAGATGCCACTAAATTTGCCAAGGCATGTGATGTTTGTCAACAATGTGCGCCCAAACCAACACGACAAAGGAACCAACCTCTTAATATCTCTGTAGCTTGGCAACCCTTTGAGCATTGGGGAATAGACTTTGTTGGCCCTATTTTCCTAGTAGCACAAGGTTCAGGTGCAAAGTATCTTTTAGTAGCAATGGATTATGCCACTAAGTGGGCTGAAGTCATAGCCAGTAAGGAGTGTACTGCTGAAACGGTAGCCAACTTCTTGTATAACTACATTTTTTGCAGATATGGATGCCCAATAGAGGTCACAACAGATCAAGGATCTTATTTTGTCAACAAGGTGCTGACTTTAATTTTTGAGAAGTATCAAATATTCCATAAGAAGTCTTGTGCATACTACCCAAGGGCAAATGGGCAGGCAGAGAGCACAAATAAGGTCCTCATGCTCTTACTAAGAAAAACATGCTTACAGTTTCCTAATACATGGGGCCAGGCATATCTTGGAACCTTGTGGGCCTACAAAACTTCTTTCAAAGCCACAACAGGACATACTCCATTTGAGTTAGTGTATGGAATACAAGCCATTGCTCCTTTTGAGTTCTTGCATGGCTCCAACCGCGTGGGAACCAATCGAATTCGTGGATTTACTAGCGCTCTCTCCGCCAACATTGTGAGGCTACAACTTCTTGAAGAAAAGAGAAAGATAGGCAATGATACTCTAGTGACAGTACAGGAAAAAAGAAAACAGGATCATGATGCACACCTCTGGAAATCAAAAATTAAGGAAGGGAACTTAGTTTTGCTGTACCATCTGCGACTATTTGAGAAGAAGGCTAAGAAGAAGTTGATGCCAAGATGGAACGGACCTTTTAGGGTCATACGCACACTTCCAAAAGGGGAAGTACAAATCTCCACATTGACGGGCACAATACTTCCCTTAGTCAATGAATCTAAGCTAAAACCCTATGTGGAAAGATAGGAAGGAGAAAATTTGCCCTTGTATATAATGTATATACCTTTATGCTGTTCCCTATTAGTTTATGCCATTTCCTTATTAGATATTGGATTTTTCTCATCTATCTTTTCCACATAACTCATTTCTCCACTATCATTTTCCTCTCATAGGCTTCCATTCCAAACTTCCTCTATCTCTTATCACAAACATTCTCTTTCCTTTTCCTTATGATGCCACCTCTCTAGGCCAAGAATGGCAATGGATTCTCGGACCACTTACCTGGGAGACCCCCCTTTTCATGACCATTCTTTGGGCGACCTCTCCTCCAACCTTCAACTATGGGCAAAATCCCTTTCATCCGTTCTCTCCATGGGTAAAATCTCCTATACCCTTCTTCTCTTGGGGAACATTTCCTCCACCTTTCCTCTCCTAGGAGGACATCACCTCCCTTGCTCCTCCTTCCAATGACCACTTTCTCCAGTGCTACAAACACCCCGATCTATCCCCTCTCATCTCTTCCCTTCCCAGAACGACCTATCCTCCCCTTCCGTCTCCTCCCTCTGAGTAGCAACTACTCAAATTTCCATGCTCTGTCATGGGAGACCTCCATTCTATGGTTGACTAAGATCACTTCCATTACCCCTCCATCATTCTAAGGCAAACACCCCTCCACTTATTCCACATCCCACCAACTCCTCGTCCCATTTCTATCTTGGTGCTAACTACCCTCCAACTAAGGTGACTTCTCCTCCCAAACTCCACCTTGGAGACCTCTCCACCCAACTCTATAGGCCTACCTCCTCATCCTGGGCGACCTTTGGCAACCTACCTCCCACAGCACACCTGGTGACCCTCCTCCCACTCAACCACTTGGGAGACCCTCCTCCCTCTCACCCTAATGGCCAACCTGGGTGACCCCTCCTCCTTGGCGACCTACCTCCCAACTCCCCATTGGGTGACCCTCCTCCATCTCAACCTTATATTCCCACTTGGGTGACCCTCCTCCCTCTCACCCTCTATGGCCACTTGGGCGACCCTCCTCCCCAACAACCTCAATGTGCCACTTGGGCGACCCCCCTCCATCTCAACCTATATGTTCCAACTTGGGCGACCCTCCTCCCTCTCACCCTCTATGGCCACTTGGGCGACCCTCCTCCCCAACAACCTCATTGTGCCACTTGGGCGACCCTCCTCCTTCTCAACCTCAATGTGCCACTTGGGCGACCCTCCTCCGAGTCAACCACTTTGGCCAATTGGGCGACCTTCCCTCCTCATGGCCATTCTCTAGGCGACCCTACCTACTTCTCCCTTCAACTGACTTATACCACCTCCGCTCCTCCTTCTTGGGTTTAGTTGAAACACCACATCTCCTCCTCATTCTAGCCTCCCTAAGAATCTCAATGGCGACCACTCTTGCCTCACTTTAAGCATTGGCTACCCCACCTCTTCAACTTCACCGACTCCTTGCCTTGCCTTCAATGCTCAACCCCTCCACCCCCTCATCTAGGCATATTCTCCACCTCCCCACTCCATTAATCTTCAAGTTGGACTCTCATTATCAATGATACGAACACCCCATCTATACCCATCTCTTCTCATCCATCACTCTAACCCTCCCTCCATGACCTCCTACCACCTCCATGAATGACTTCTCTACCTATACTCGACACTCATCCCCAACAGCATACCCTCCACTTTTTCCACCCTCTCATCATCTTCAATAAAATACATCTCCCTCTTCCCTCCTTCTCCCTCATTCTAAGGCGATACATCCTCCCCATGGGCGACCCCTACTCCCACCTCTACAATATTGACCTAGGGAGACCCCTCCTCCCAAGTAGGGCGGCCTCTCCTCCCAAGTAGGGTGACCTCTCCTCCCACCTTCCACCAGGGGGCGACACTCCTCTCACCTCTAATATCTACCTAAACCAACACCTTTCCATACCTGGGGCAACCCTCCTCCAATTCTACTCTCCTAAATTAATCATTCCCTCCTCCACATACAACCACCTAGGGCGATACCCCCTCCCACCCAACCAAGGGCGACACTCCTCCAGGGCGACACTCCTCCAACCTACTAGGGCCACCTATGGCGACACCTCCTCCCACCCCCAACAAGGTCGATCCCTCCTCCTTGGCGACTTACCTCCTCCCCTTTCTAAATTTAAGCATGGGCGACCTCACTATGACGACCCCTCCTTGCAAACCTACCCCTTCCTCTTCCTGAGTCTAGGCATAAGACCTACCCTTTCCCTCCTACTTTAGGGTATCGTATCCACAAATTTGACAATTCATAAGACCTGTAAAATCATACATTTTTATGATAGAAATGACGAATACCATCAGGATCAGTTCCAAAAAGAATACTATCGAAACTCAACACGATGATTTTATGTCAAGGCAAGAGGCAACCCAACAGACGACCTCCCGATAAAGACTCTACGCCTGACCTATAGCAACATAAATGCAAAGGAAAATTACCCTCTCCCTTTTTAGAACCGAACCTTCATTTGATGCCTCAACCCCACTGGCCACGAATTCTTGAGCCATTACCTGTTTTTAGCTCAGCCTGCATGCTTTCGTTCTGAACACGCAAGGCCAGCAAGAGCGCACCAGCAGACACCAGAGGAGGACATGCAAGACATGCAGCTTCGATCGAATCTCATAATACTTGCTTTGGATATCACCAAGGCCCTGTTTTCTGAGCATTGCTGCCGTTGATATCACCCAGGTCCCGATTTCTGAGCCGTTGCCAGATATTCGCCAATTGCCTTACTCATAACGATGCCAGCCCGCCTTAAACATTTCATCTGAGAGGCACTCGAATATATATCAGCCATAGCTATCGATTGTTTGAGAGTCTTGGAGCGCCAGATATATCTGCAAAAAGCCCGCTGAGTTGTAACCCACTATATACGTGCACACCATAGTCAACATGGCAACATCTTCACTTGAGATTGAAGCATAGTTAAAAAAAACGCGTTTTTTTCGAAAAATAAAAAACGTTTAGGACGTTCGGACGTTCCGAACGTCCTAATACGTTTTTTATGGGTTTTTTTTTTGTTTTTTTTTTCTTTTTTAAAGAGCATCTTCAATTTTTATTTTTGTTTCATGAGCAGAATTATAAATTCAGGAGGATGGAAGCAAATCTCCACCAGCAAATACTCAGCCAAGTACTCATAAGGACTCTACTACATCATCCGCAAATGTGGCAAATGTGACCACAACCACTGAGATCATCATTTCCATCCCTGGGGAAATCTCCTTAAAATTGGACTTAAGCATATGTGGTAAGCTTCAAAACTCATTTACTTTAGAAGAACTGAAGAATATGGGTTTACTCACCATTGCAGATGCCAAGCTCCCCTCACTTAGTGACCCTCAGACTTGTGGGGTGGAGATCTTAACACTATTCAAGTCCTTCCCATCCCTTTCTGGAGGAAGAATCACTAAAGACAAGCTCGCTCTTATGTTGGGAACCCAAGGGATTCCAGAATCTAAGAAGGCAGGGAGCTATGCAGAGTTGGCCATTCCAGATATATTGCAGGCATGTACGACTAGTTTCTCCACTCCCAATTGTAGTCAGATAATGATGCAAAGGCTCCTATTATTCAAGGCATTCTTCCTCCTGAAGGAGAATTTACATTTCACCGATGTGAAAATATATGAACCTCTTCTTTGCTTCACCCGAGCAAAGCCCTACCCTTATCACAAAATTCTACTTCACACGCTAGCCGAACAGAAGAAAAGATATGGGCAGCAGGTAGGCAAAAAGGCTCTTACCTTCAAAGTGGTAGGAGGACACATGATGCTGTATATATATAGATACTTTGCTTCCCTCCATTCAAAAGACGTGTCGCGCCCGACATCATCGAAACATCCACAGACAGCGCACCCTCGGAAGAAACGAAGAGCAAAGATTCAGAAGGATTCTAGAGAGCTTCTCGACACGCTTCCAGTCGACCAGCAAGGATATGCTAGAGCATGAAAGAAGGTACGCACATCAGCCAACACCCCCTTTCCGCCTATCAAACTAGTACCTACTTCATCTAGAAAGCTTCTTCTTCTGTTCAATCCCCTCCACCCTCACAAACCCCACACACTTCAGACGCACCTACTACACCCATTGCCCCACCTCATTCCACCCCCACTCCACCTCCCGCCTCAACCATGTCCATTCCCATTACCATTGATCCACGCATAGACCCAATTCATCTCCAATTTCCATCATTGTCCCACACCACCACCTTCCCCTCCACAACCCGCACCACCCCACTCCCCATCTCCCCAGCCACCATCTCATCCCCCTTCGCCACTCCCACCAACATCGACACCTATTCCCCCAAGTCATACACCCCTCCCACATACGCAACCTCAAACCTCCATTCAACCATCCCCGTTCGAAATACTACCCTTTCCACCACCATTCCGGTTCTCTCCTTCCCGCCATAACCTCACTACAGACTTACCTCCACACCCATTTCTTGATGCATCTAGTGCAGAGCAGCTATCCACGAATGAGAGGTACAAGAAACATATCTGGTCCCTAGTTCCCAATCACTTACAGGATATGTGCCAAATGGATGTTGCAAAAAACAGATTTTCTGAGATTTCTAACAAAATTATGGAAGACAGACAGGCATGTATGAATTTAGAGCATCGGCTACGCCATTATACTCACATGTTGAGTGAAGAATTTCTTAGAGTAAGTCTAGTCAACAAGGAGATGTACATGCAGATTGCAGAATTGTCTACCCACTGCAAGGACGCACGCAGACTTGAAGACAACGTAAAAAACTTGGAAGCATTTCTGCAGGATGAAGAAGAAAAGACTACAAGGTTGAAGGCTGAAAATAAAGAACTAAAATCAGCTAACAAGAACCTCTTGTCTGAAAATGCACTGCTGAAGAGGCAAAAAGATGCACTAAAATCCAAATTTAGTGCATTAAAAGCTTTGCTTACATCTTCGGACACGGAGGACCTCACTCCACCACTAGCTACAGGAGAAACCAACCAGGAAGTTACTACAAATGAAGACCAGCAGGACACTTCAGCTGTACATCAAAGGCATGGAAAGGAGCCTGCATGTGACTAGTCTCACTGTCATGTGGACAAGGATCATTATTTTTTGCTGTCCAATTTTCTAGTATTTTATTTTTGCATAGTGTCATAGTTTACTGTTGCACCAGTTGTATAACTCTTCATGGATATTATTTTGTACTGGTAGAACTCTGGTTATTTTTGGAAGCTCATGATGTATTACTCCCATTCTCTTTGGAATTATCTCATGTAATCATTCCTATATCCTCTTGTAACACTTCAATTACTTATTTTTCACTTCTCTCCCTTCTCTCCGAGACGGAGAGACACTAGTGGCGGGCAACCTGTAGAATAAATTTTTTGAAGGACAGAGTAAAGGATGGCACCAAGGGATCAAATATCAAATTGGGCGCTAGACGTCCAAATTCTGGAATTGGGCGCCAGACGTCCAAAATCTGGAGTTGGGCGTCAGACGTCAAAAATCTGGAGTTGGGTGTCAGAGGTCCAAAATCTGGAGTTGGGCACCAAGACGTCCAGATGGTAGAGTTGGGCCACTGCATGCCCAAGGCATGAGTTGGGCGACTGCATGCCGAGACAAGCAGCCCTGACAAGGCGGCCAAGTGGGGCCCATTCACTCATCATTACACGACAAAGTTTGGTACTGGAGGCGATGGTGGCCAGGCTGACAATGAAACCGCCTAATGCATTAACTTCCCATTACTCCCATGTAACAGACTTACCTATTGTACCAGTTCCTCTCTTCTCTCCTATAAAAAGGGGAAACCTCAAGAGAGGGACATAGATGACACATGAGACCCAGAGCATATAGTGCACACTACAGGAGAATATAGCTGAGAGTGAGAGCGGGCTCAGAGTCCGTAGAGAGTAGAGTCCTGCTCATGTTATTTGCTTATGCTGCTTATGTTATTTGCTGATGTTATTTATGTGAGAACAGTTGGAGTTCCATTCTGTTGTTCCTTACTTGGTATGATCAGCTGTGGTGTGATTAGTGGTATGCTCAGTTGTGGTATGATTAGCTAATGGTTGGTATTCAGATCGTGTTATATTTGACTTCCTAGTTAGTGTTGTCTTGTGCTCTATTATGTTGCATGTTTGCTGTTGTTGTGATTCTACTATAGTTTCTAGTGACGATATGGAGGCTTGGTGATATGTGTCTATTATGCTTTAATGTATTCATGTGCTTACATATGCTCCAAGAGTAGTGCATTTTGCATTCCCTGCAAAATGATTTATGGTGTGTCTTCCAATACATCTCTACAAAAAAATACATTAAAACATAAAACATGTTACATGATTTATGAATTAAATTTATGTATTAAATAAAGCTTTAAATGAATTAAAAAAATGAATACATACCTTATGCCATAAGGTATACCATCAAGAGTGGTAGATTTTTCAATTTCTTTCAATGCATCTTCCATGAAATGATAAAGAAGACCCATTGTATAGCCTTCCATGTCCGTCATTGGAAACACCTTGTAGATGGGTAGTATAGCTACTACTACACTTTTTATGGCTGCCCAAAATTCTTCTTTAAGAGTGAGTCTTTGAATGGATTTAGCCTCTTCTTTTGACTCTCTATTTTCAGCTTCTAACCATTCTTTGAATTCATTAGACAACATTGTTTTCTGAATTTTATTTTGGACATCAACGAGTCTCTCAAGAAGGATCCACATGTAAGCGAATCATGTTGATGATGGCTTCAACAATTCTAACTCTGAATAGGTGCGATAAATAGCAAGGACTCTGACTTTTGTGTTGATAAAATTGACAACAGAAAGAGCTTGAGTTAGAATACTCTTTACCCAAGAAAGAGAGCTTATGTCTTCCATGAGAAGATCAAGACAATGTGATGCATAAGGTGTCCATACAATGGATGAATAATCCTCTTCAAGCTTGCATGCCATGATCCTGCAATTGATTGCATTATTGGTTATGACTTGGATAGTATTCTTCGGGCCAACCTACATGCGAGAAAAAAAAAAAGAATTTAAATGATAAGAGATTGAAAACTAAATCTTTATATTTAAACTTTAAAGAATTAATTATAGTGAATTACCTCTTTTATTGCCGTCTTATATATGGCGATATATAAATGCTCCAGTCACTTTTTTGCCTCTTGTACCTGCATCAACTGCTCGCAAAAAATATGTACCAAGAGGACAAGAGACAAGTATATTGATAATTCCTCTTTTTTTTGGATCACTCCATCCATCAAAAAGAATGGAGCATCGATACTTTACCCATCTATCTCATATTGGTTCAAGACTTTTGTTGATCCTCGCAATTTCTATCTAATTTTTTGATCCTTATATCATTGTGGGTAACTCCCGTCCATCCCTTAGATGGACCAATAAAATATTAGTGCGTAAAATATTAAAAGACAAATTACACTCTATTACGGTACGTGCGACTTCTATTTTCGCATTTCTTTGCCTCTCTTTCAAGAAAGAGAGTTGACCTGAATTTAATCTTACCATATGAGAAAGATAGGTTTGTTTTGTTTTCTTGAGAGGAGAAGGTCCCGATGTTTTTGATGCCGCTATTGAACTTACATTCGATGTGTTTGATTGGACATGAGTTGTGAAGATATTACCTAACTCATCGGCATTTGAATCGGTCACATCCATATCGGGTGGTACTACCTCTTGTTGAGTCCTTTTGTAAGATTTTTGCGAGTTTTTAAGGGAATATATATCTTTTTTTACAATCTTCAAAAATATCATCTGGTATTCCTGTGCATGGACCCCCTTCTCCTCCCCCCTTGGTCAAGTGAATTATGAGACGAGTTGACGAAGAGATCATGCTCTTTGGACAATATTTGCAAGACCATTTGCAAACATTGCGCTTTGATTTGACTCTCTCATAATAGCGGCAATGCTTGTCAAAAGCTTCGTGAAGAGAAGGAGGCATTATGAATGCTTTAAGCCTTAAAGTCTTGATGATCTCTTAAAAAAAAAACATAAAAGTTAGAACTTAGAATTTACAAAATTAGGACATTGTTTTCAAGTTTAAACTCTACTATCTAGCAAATGCAAATGTTCAAAATATGCAATGTGCATTCAACATTGTGCATTATGTATTGATGATAGGCTATGGTCTAGACTCTAGGGCTATTAATAATTATCAATAGGTTGAATTATGAAACCTAAGACTCAAGAGTAAACTGTAAGGCTAGGTCATAAATGATAGGCATTACTAATTAGGGCCTATTTACTATTACGTAATAGTAATAGATTAATAATCTATACATTGAAAGTTGAAACTTAAGACTAGAGTCTAGGGCTAGGCCATAAATGATGGGAGTTATGTGCATTGTGCATTATTTACAGACTATAGGCTTGGCCCTATCCTCTATGTGCAATGTGCATTATGCATCAATGATTATTTATAGGTTATAGCTTAGGATCTCATGCGATATACCTATGTGCATAATGCATTGTAATTTGCTACTAATAATTATGTAGTATTAACTTTTAAATTTTAACTACTAGCCTACATCCATATAAGTCTTGACTCTTGTTATTTGTGGCTTGAAATGCATACATGACAATGTGAAGAGTAACTAAGTATCCGTTTCAATTTTCAAGACACTTTGAATCCTACTGTCCTACACTATCTGATATATCATGACTCAAATGATATATATTATATTATATATATCATTGTTCATATATGATATATGCTATAGCCTAGGCCCTAAAGACTAAGACCTTAAGGCTTCAGCCTTTGACAAAGGAAAATGCTCAACGTTGATCGCTCTGAGCTGAGAGCTCACATACGTATACTAGGCAGGAGGTGTGACCCGTAGGTAGCTGCCAAGTTCCAAGAGTGACACGTTCGTCACTCGCTAGCTTAAAAGGGTGGCACCCTGGAGTAGTAGATAGAGCGAGATAGAGCTAGACACAGCTGAGATTCGAGAGGCAGAAGGCTTTTACGCACGCGAACTTCTTGAATTCTATCGGAGTCACGATTTTCGGGCACATGCACTCAAACCTTTGAACTTTGAGCAAATCGAATGCTCTCTTGAATGGTCGAATGCGTTAGAACTTACTCCATCCAGGTTTCACACTCTCATAACTTATCACATCGGAAAATAAAAATTGAGTCTTGAAGTTATGACCTCTTTTATGTGACTGGGAGGACAAACTAATAACCCAAAAACACAACGGACGAACAGGACGGGGCGGATGCACGGGGTGGACGCAAGTGGACGACTTAAGTCGTCGTCGGATGAAGACAACTGTGCATACATACATACATACATACACATACACACACACACACATGTATATATATATGTGTGTGTGTGTGTGTTTGTATGTATGTATGTATTTGTGTATGTATGTATGTGTGTATTATTATTATTATTGTTGTTATTATTATATTATTATTCCAGGTATATCATACTTTAACACTACATCTCATGTGCGATTTGCAGTGCTACAACTTTATATATTAATTTGCTCTGAAATATTTAATTCAAGTTACAAGTCGAAGATGCATAAATCAGTCAAAGTTTTTTCTCTTGAAAGGCTTTAATCAAAGACTTTTGTGTTGGAAAGGCTTGCAAGTTTTCACATATTTTGAAGTGATTTCACTTTTTCTTGGAGTCAATCCTTAAATGGGTCTGTTATAAGTTTTTTCCCAATCTATGATCGAAAATTTGAAATTTATTTTGCGTATTCTTAAAAGTATCTGCTCTCTTCTCTCTCATGCAACTATTCGTTAATAAACAGATGGGATCTGCATTCAGCCAAACAGTTTATGTTGCTTCCAATGTGGATTCTTCCGGGCCAGCTTCTTCCTGTTTACCGAATCTCGTGCTTGCAGAAACTGCTTCAGTGGAAGCATCTCACAATTCATTCTCAATGGTGTCAACAGCTTCACAGCAAGTGTCAGTGAATGAACTGATTAATGATATTGAAGATGATGACGATAGGGAGTCCAGGCCAAAAATTGCTCTCTACCAGCCTAATGATACAAATGGTCTTATATTAGAACTTCCTCCATTGAAAACAGGTGCACCTAATGCATCCATTACCCTGCCTTTCTATTTCATGTATGTGTCAGACATTCTCCTTTCAGGGCTTGTCTTTTAAAGGCTCAAGCATCCATGTGTTTCATTAGTGCTTTTGTGATTAATTGTGAAGTTATTTCTTGTCATCTTAGTTCTTTGTTATCCTTAATAGCTTAGGAACCAACAATGGATCCCGAAATACGATTTCATGTATTTTACATGAATTTTGTATATGTTATTTGGTTATCATCATATTTGACGCTTGAAGTTAATAATTCAGTGCTCAGGAGAGAGATGTGTGGAGTATCTGCTCAACTGGTATGCAGGATGACAATAATAACGTTTTCCCTTTTAACTGATGCACTTGCCAGGATTGACAGGTGATGATCTTCGGAAGACTGCCTACGAGATATTGCTCGCTTCAATTGGAGGAGTGAGGTAATATCTCTTAGCTTAATCAAGTCCCCAACTGGTACATATCACTCACTTCTAAATTCTTCCACTTCCGATATGTCCAGGGGTCTTCCATTGCCTGCAGTCAAAGAAAAGAATCAAGTGAAAAAATCAAAATTTGTGAGAAAATTTACAGGACATATATCTCACAAACACAAGCATCAATCTAGTCAGAAGCCTGACCTTGGTGATCTTCTGGAAAATATACGCACACAAATGGAGGTGAGAAATTCATAATCCCAATCAGAATGTGTTCTTTTAGGTAGGACAGTTTATGCAGTGCCTTTGATGTACATGATATGTTATGTCATATTAGGCACATGAGGGTATAAAATTCTCCTGGTTTTTGCCATTACATATGGATTCTAATATGGTTTTTCTAATTTAGAGGCTCTCGCACCGTATGGTCAAAAGCCCCTCTCCATTTTTCCACTTATAACCAATGCGTGGATGGTCCATGTTGCCCATTTGCAGGTTTGTGTCTCATGGGGCTTGAACCCATGATGTGGTTCCTCGCATTTCAAGTCATTACCACTAGACCGACTCTGCTTCACACACACACATATATATCTGTGTGTGTGTGTGTCTATCTATCTATCTCTCTCTCTCTCTCTCTCTCTCTCTATATATATATATATATATATATATATATATATATATATATATATATATATATATATATATATATATATATATATATATATATATATATATATATATATATATATATATATATATATGATATATGATATGAGGGGATGGAGCTGCGTTCTGCATCGTCTGCGTTCGCGTCGTCTGTATATGTGTACATATGGAGTTGCGCTCTGCGTTCGCGTTAGGGTTTGCGTCGTCTGCATAGTCTAGGGTTCGCGTTTAGGGTTTGCGTCTGTTTTTTTCGCTCAGGGCTTGCGGCAGAGTCTCATTAGGGTTTGCAGGTCTGTAGTCGATTCCGATTCAGAAGCAGACGGATTTGCTGGAGCTCGGTTCAGGAGTCGATTCCGATTCACGAGTAGACGCTGACAGATTCTCAGTTTGATTCTGCGCTGACAGATTCTCAGTTCTAGGGTTTACAGAAGTAGACGGATTTGCTGGAGTTCGACTCTGCGTTGACAAATTCTCAGTTCTAGGGTTTTCGGTTGACATTTTTGGGCTCAGAAGGATCTTTGAACCAGGGCTTTCAGAGAGGTGTTTTTTGTGACATTGTCAGGATGGCATCAACCTCCATTGTTCAAGGCCCTGCTGCTGGGCTGATTGACTCACAAGATCGTGATCAAGTGCCCCAAACCCCTTTACATAATGAATTGGATATTGGTAAGTTAAAACTTATGATGGAGGACGCTTTAACATTGGATGACAATGTTCAGGGTGATTTACGAGTCGATGTTGATCCCTCTTTGATTTGGGAGTCAGCTCTTATGTTTCATGAGAAGGGTGTGTTATTATTTTTCACGGCTCGTATCCCATTGGGAGTGGATGTGGCTTATGCTATCAATTCCAATGTAGGCAAGGATGTGGTAGATAAAGTTTTCTACTCGGGGCATGGTTTGTTTGAAGTGATCTTCAATGACAATGATGTCAAGTCCCAATTTCTAGCACAACAGACAGTTTTCCTATGCGGTCTAATGGCGCATGTCTTTCCTTGGAAGCCGGTGAAGGTAATGAAGGAAGAACTCTTATTCAAATGTCCTGTATGGGTGGAATTGGTGGATTTACCATCCTTTTTATGGAATAGTATTGGACATGTGGCCAAAGTATTGGGTAAATTGTTATATACTCCGTCCATTTCAGCACCAAACAAGAACAGGATTTGTGTTCTCTGGAATACTTCTAGACCCTTTCCCAAAACTCTTGGCATCGATGATCCTAATGTTGGCAGAATTGTGATTTATCTAAAATGGGGAAATATGGCTGGCTCATGTTTTCATTGTGGCAATTTAGGGCACTATTCCGAAAATTGCCCTACTCTTAAATCTGAAGGAGTTAATTTCATCCCCACTTGTCTTGGAAGCAAAATCTTGGTTCCTGAGGAACAAGTTTTTGGAAAGCAAAGAATTCTTCCTGCGACTCCTAATGTGCATGCTTCTAGGCCTATGACAGCTAAACATGCTGCCAGTAAAGGAAAAGAAGTGGTGACGGAGAAGCAAATGCACCCTGCAGCTCCTATCACCCCATTGAAGCTCAATGTTTACAAGAGAAGAGAGGGAGAGGGTGTCATTAAGGATGACTCTAGGAAGAGAGGAGAAGATGCAGGTAAGAGACTTGTTGATGATGATGGGTTTACTCCGGTTTCTTATAAAAAGGCTTTGCTCCGGGTTAAACGAAGTAAGTTCCAATCTGGATACTCTGCTTCTCCCGCTGATGAAGCTAACTTGGCGCCACATTCTGATGATCATATAGCAGAGTTTTACGAGAATATGGACATTGTTTTGCAGGACTTAGCTCCGGCATTGGCTCAAATGGACTCCTCTCATGCTGAACCCCCAATCTCATGAAATTAGCAACGTGGAATATTCGGGGGCTAGGGCAGTACGGGAAGTGGACAAGATTGTGGAGATGGATTATTAGACATGAGCTTGATTTGGTGGCAGTTCAAGAACATAAAAAGCATGATCATGCTGGAATGCGTATTGATACAAGAGATTTTCACTTGTGTTACAATGGGATCAAGAATAAATATTCTGGATGTCTTTTCATTGTTAGAAAAGATATTCCTTTTCAGGTACTGTTTGATGACTCGAAGGGTAGATTCCTTATCCTTCATCTTACGTTGCAGGGTATATCATATATCTGTATTAATGTGTATGCTCCTAACTCTCCAATGGAAAGGGTCAGAACTTGGAGACTTTGTTACGCGCTATTCATTCTTGTGCAGTACTTCAAGTATGGACAGATGCTCGAATTCTTTTGTGTGACGATTTTAATATGGTAGACGCGGACATGGACTGCACGACTCTTGCTTCGCTTATTTCTTCACAGGAGAACTCTATTTGGAGAGAAGTCTTGGATTTTCTGAATTGCAAGGATCTGTGGGGTTGTATTGGGGGTCACACGATTCGTTATACGTTCCATCCTAGATCGCATAGGAAAGCTATGAGCAGATTAGATAGATGCTATTATTCTCATACTTCTTTATTGAATGCTGTGTCCACAATGTGGGTTGATGCTATAGTTTTGCTTTTTGATCACAACCCACTTTTGGTGTCCCTCTCCGCAGTAGAATGGAACTCTTGCATACCAGATAAGTTTCATAGAATTCCTTTGAGGGTGAATATTGCTTGGTTACAAACTTCTATGTTTAAAGCTAGCGTTGAGAAATTGATTATCAGAGTACTTTCATTAAAGGCTTCGCCGTGTATGAAATGGGAATTTCTGGTGGCGGGCATGCAAGACGTGATTAGAGATTGTGGTAAATATTTCGCAAACACATTAAGGGCGGCGAAAAGTGGAAGCTGAACATCTCATTTTTTTAATGACTGAGAAGGTGGATTTTGGACAATTGCTCTCGGAGAGGGATCATGCTCAATTGTGTAATGCGTACAGATGCTTTGAGGGTGAATGTCCCTCTCCGCAGTAGAATGGAACTCTTGCATACCAGATAAGTTTCATAGAATTCCTTTGAGGGTGAATATTGCTTGGTTACAAACTTCTATGTTTAAAGCTAGCGTTGAGAAATTGATTATCAGAGTACTTTCATTAAAGGCTTCGCCGTGTATGAAATGGGAATTTCTGGTGGCGGGCATGCAAGACGTGATTAGAGATTGTGGTAAATATTTCGAAAACACATTAAGGGCGGCGAAAAGTGGAAGCTGAACATCTCATTTTTTTAATGACTGAGAAGGTGGATTTTGGACAATTGCTCTCGGAGAGGGATCATGCTCAATTGTGTAATGCGTACAGATGCTTGCACTTAATAGAGAACAATGCTATTCAGTCTTCTAAAGTTCGAGCCAGGTGTATGGAAGTTAATGATCTTCATGCTAATTCAAAATGTTTTTTTGATTTTCTGCGTGCTAAACGTGCAAACAGTGCCATATCTTCGCTTGAGTTTAATGGCCAAATTCTGCAGGATGGGAATTCTATAGCTCATGCATGCACAGAGCACTTTGAAAAGTTGTTTGCTGCCTCATTTTCAGCTTCGGATGCTTGGTTCACGGCAATTCAGGAATCTCTTGCCTATACGCCACAAATCATTGATTCACGAACGGTTGATAATTGTGAAAAGTCAATAACAGAAGAAGAAGTTCTCATGGCTCTTCAATCTCTTAAGAATGGAAAAGCACCAGGGTTGGATGGTCTCACTAAAGAGTTTGTTTTGGCCTTTTGGTCTTCTCTTAAAACTTTAATTTTGGAAGCCTGTAATGAGATATGGAGTCGTCAAAAGATGCCTTTTTCGTTTAAGCAGGGGAAAATTAAGCTTATTCCCAAGGTGGAGATACCAAGAAAAATTGGGGACCGGAGACCCATTACAATGATGAATATTATCTATAAAATATTTACTAAAATATTTGCCATGAGGCTCAAACCGATCATACATACTGTCGTTCATCCCTTGCAGATTGGATTCGTTCACAAAAGATCGATCTATGATAATATTCTTTTTACTCAAATAATGATGGAACATGCTGCTTCCTCGAATCAAGGAGTGGTTGGTATGCAGATTGACTTTGAGAAAGCTTTTGACTGTATACGGTGGGATATCATTGCGGCGGTGCTTAGGAAGCTGGGTTTCGGCCTTAAGTTTTGTCGTTTGATTTACATTCTGGGGCAAGACAGTGTTTCACATGTGGAGATCAATGGAAGGCTTTCTGAGCCCTTCGCTATTGAGCGCTCTGTGCGTCAGGGATGTCCTTTGAGTCCTCTTTTTTATGCATTAGCTTCCACACCAATGTTTTATTTGTTGGAAGCTAAATTGAACTCGAATCTTATTCATGGCATTTCAATGTTTGGGAATTCTCATATTGCAGTTGGCTTCGCAGATGACACTTTCATTTTTGCAAAAGAAGAGGTAGAGAATGTCCAGAATATTCTTGCTTGTTTAGAACCCTTTTCAGAGGCTTCTTCTCTTTGCATTAATATGGGGAAATCGGTTCTTATCAACATTTCTGCGCGACATTTTGAATCTCTTCCTTGGTATGGTCCTAAAGTTGATACAGGTACTGTTTTTCGGCATCTTGGGTATCCATTGGGCATAAATGTTTCCATCAAGGATAAAATACGTTGGGTACTCTGTAAAGTCAGAGCTAAAATGAAGTTTTGGCAAGCTTCGCATTTGCCTTTACATATCAGAATAAGAATAGTCCAAGATTTTATGCAACCTTATCTCATGTATTACCTGTTATTGTTGGATTGGAAAGAGTGTCATCTTCAAGATTTTGATCGTTTGATAAAAAGTTTCCTGTGGAATAAGAAGCATAATCGTGCATTGGTGCTCTCAGCCTTGAGGTATGTTTGTCAACCCAAGTCTAGGGGCGGCCTTGGAATCCTACATCTTCATGCACACATAATGGTGCGACGAACGGCTTTTATTATGCGTGTTACTTCCTCTTTTAAGCCTTTGTGGTCAAAAATTTTCTGGCAGCTTATGGAGATTGCAGTGGTATATTATAAAGGAAACTGGGAATTAGATGTATGGAACAAGTTCTTTTCCCATGCTCCAGTACGTGCTTCCTCGCACACTTTGAATATTTTGCTCCAAAGCTTCAAGCAACTTGGATCTACGTTGAAATGGAATGGACGGCAACGTTACGTTGGAAACTCTTTTGCTTCGTTGTCGCCTTATTGGTCCTTCTTAACAACTCCACCCTTGGCATTCTCTTTGGGGGCAGCTGCACAGTACTTCAATAACAAGGGGATTAATTCTATTGCAAAATGTTATGATTCCAAGTGGGAAATTTTATAAATTTTTCAGCTATTCGCAGAACTTATGCAGTGGGATCGGCCTATCGATCCAAGTGGATCCAAATTGCCCTTTTTTTGCAAGAATATCAAGTTCCTCTCTCCATTGACTTCTCTGATCCATGGCGAGATTGGCTATTAGCGAAGCATACTAGATGGTGGATTGGCAAAGAGAATACCTTCTATCCTTTGGTTCTTTCTTCCGAAGATATTACTCTTCAATGTAATGCGCGTTGGAAACTTGAAAAAGCCCCCTCATGGTGGCATACTAGATTCTCTCTTCTTTGGAAATCTTCTCTCACCTTCAGGATGAAAATATTCATGTGGAGGATTTTCACAGGCCATTTCACTTTGGGAGCTTTTCTCTCCAGACATGGGTTGCGAGGTGTTCGATGTCTCCATTGCGCTTCCTATGACGAGAACATGCGTCATGTGTTCTGGACCTGCTCATTCACTCAAAGATGGTGGAATAACCTTTTCTGTTTTCCTATCTGGGATATGCGACCCTCTAAAATCCGAAGCACGTTCTTCCTGATAAGCTCAGGTGACAAAGTTCTGGATTGGGTTAGAAAGAGATGCATCTCACTGCTCCTTTGGAATATCTGGATGTTTAGAAACAAAAAACTATTTCAAAACAGAGGCTATGTTCCAAGCTTTTCATGGGCTTTATGCAAGCTTACATTGCGCCATGAAATCGACGTCATGCCTGATGAGGACAAAACAGCGTTCGCTTCCTTCTTGGAGACTATCTGACACACTTGTGTGTGTGGAAATAGTGTATTAGGGCTTGTTTGTAGTTGCATCATATGGGGGGGAGGGAGATCTTTTTCCCTCCTCAGCCACTTGTATATTGATTTTCTAATTTAATAAAGGGAGATTTTCCACACACAAACAAAAAAAAAAAAAAAAAAAAAAAAAAAAAAAAAAAATATATATATATATATATATATATATATATATATATATATATATATATATATATATATATATATATATATATATATATATATATATATATATATATATATATATATATATATATATATATATATATATGAGAGAGAGAGAGAGAGAGAGAGAGAGAGAGAGAGAGAGAGAGAGAGAGAGAGAGAGAGAGAGAGAGAGAGAGAGAGAGAGAGAAAGAAAGAAAGAAAGAAAGTCATATTAACGTCTTCTAGAGGCCAAACTTGGCCTATGAGACAAAAACCATGTACAAGTGTAGTAACCCTGTGTAGAAGATAAAATGAAATAAAAAGTATATCGCTACACAAAGCTATATAGGGCTGGAAAAGGCTGGGGAGAAGTGGCTCTGACTCTGCAGATAGTGGCCACCTAATACATGGGGGGAATCCAAAATGTGAGTAAAACGCCCTAACTACTAGCGATGGGTGGAGGTGGGTGTAGTATGTGGTACATCGGTGGTGGTCTCAGTGCCTCCTGAAGGAAGACAACCCAGGGGGTGGTGGTACGCCTATGCTCCATCATGTGGTCGTAGGCAATCCTGATGCGTGAGATATCCTCCTGATATAGTCGTGGTCGACGATATCCGCCCATGCGTGGTCGGCGCCGTGCTCTCTGTGCTGCTTCCTGGTGTAGCGTGAGCCCTATAGATGGACCTCTCTGATGTAGCTCAACGCGCTGAAAGAACTGCGTAATGGTCTGCTGGGTACTCACCCGTGGCTGATGTATGGGCTGTAGTGACCGCTCTCGCCTCTCGTATGCTGCTGTGAGAAATCGGCCTAAGCGTCTCTGGTCTCCCATAGTCATGCACATCTGGAATGACTCCTCGATCTGGAACTGTGCTCGTAGGTCTAAGTATGCTGGACATCTGATAACAAAATGCTCCTCACTCTCTACCTCTGTCTGGCATACTGGGCACCACCTCTCCTCACGGGGGACTCCCCTGGACCGACCCCTCTCAATCTCGAGCTGATGTGATGAAACCCGGAGCTGCCCAATGACGACTCGTAGGTGGTGGGGAAGGTAGGTCTGCATGTATCTCGGAATCTCGATGAAGCCCGTGCCCGATATATGTAGAAAATGCTCGCGGTAGTAGAGCATTTTCGGTGGCAATGTACCCCTAGGGCTCACCCATGTCCTCTGTATGTATGTATGCCATATCTCCTGACGAATGATCCTATTCCTCTCTTGATGAGAGAGCGAGTAGGTGGGTGCATGTGAGTCGTACTGTAGTGGTGGTAGCCTGTCTATGTCAAAGCCATGGTGGGCAAGCCAGTCTCGTGTCTGTGCATACCATGAGGAGGTGTCGCCTGCTAATGCCATATCACGTGATGCCTCGAAAGCTCGATAAGCAATGCGCTCTGTATCCATGCTCCGAAGTCTGTGTAATAGGCATACTGTCTGGAATAGTGCCTCAACTAGCATCGGTGGTGCAGCGAGCTCTGCTCTAATGATATCATGTGGTACTGAAGGCTTGCTGCGGATAAGTCTGGCAATCATGAGGATCTGTGGCCTCTCTAATGCTGTCCATACTGATGTAGCTAATCCTGGTCCCCATATGGCTGCCCCATACATGAGCGCTGGCGTAACCAAAGTGTCAAAGAGCCACCCCTTTGTGCGGGGCTCCTGAAAATATGCCTGGTGGCACTGTCTCTCCATCAAAGCTAGTGCTGAGTACCCACGTGTGATGCGGTCACGGGCTGCCTGAGCCATAGAGAAGATCCCTGATGCGGCTGTAAATGTCACCCCCAAGTAAACATATGATCCGACCACCTCGATCGGTCCACCTGCTGCTGTGAACACACTATGTCTGCGTACCTGTGCTGATGTATGAAAGATCAAGACCTTGGTTTTACCAAGGTTCACCGATAACCCTCTGTGTCTGCAAAAGTCATCTAGGCCGTGTAGATGATGCTGTAGACCTTCTGCAGACTCTGAGACCAATACAATATCATCAGCGTATAAAAGAATATGGACAGTGGATCCGTGTACCTCAATGCCATCTCCCCCCTGCTGCTGTATGAAGTCCACTATCTCATCAATGTAGAGACCAAAGAGGGTGGGTGAGAGAGGGCATCCTTGCTTCACCCCGATAGTGCTAGCAAGTGGATCAGATAAGCCCCCTGGACATCTGACTCTACCAGATACTCTCTCGTATAAGGCGTAGATCCCCCATATCATCTCCTCCGGAGCTCCGATGTCAAGTAGTCGTTTGAAGAGTCGATCCCTGGGAACAGTGTCAAATGCTTTGCGGAAGTCCACAAAGCAACAATATAATCTCCTCTTCCTCACCCTGGCCTGGTCGATCAGGCATCTCAGAGTGAAGATGTGGTCAATGGTAGAGTAATCTCGTCTGAAACCTGCCTGTCCTGGAGCCCTGATGCCCTTCCTCTCAGCGAGAGTACTCAACTCTGTCTCTAGTACCGCCCCATATAACTTGGCCAATATAGGGCCAATCATGATCGTCCGGTATGTAGCTGGATCCATAGTATCACCTGACTTATGAATGGGCACTATGGTGTGCTCAGTCCATGAGTCAGGGAACCCTTCAACCAATGCACGGTTGAAGAGGTGGGCAATGAGCGGTGCCAGGGTCGTGCCTCCGTAGATGAGGTGCTCTGCCTGTAAACCTAATGGGTCATGTGCTCTGCCATGCTGTAGACGGGCAATAGCGCGTCCCACCATAGTGGGTGTGAAGAAGTCAGAGGTAGTAGGACGTGAGCTCTGTGGAGTGGGAATGGGGGGCTTGTCTGGGATCTCGTATAGGCTCCGTGTATAGCTATGCCAAGTGCTCGGGTCTCGGATGGGTGTCTCTTGTCTCCTCTCTCTCAAATGTCGCCATGCCACTACACTGTCTCGACTCATGAGCAAATGATAAATATCCCAATATTGTCTCTCCTCCCAATGCCGCCGTTTGCGGCGAGTAAGGCTCTGCATGCGACGCTGTGCCTGTGTGTGTGTAATATCTCCTCTATGCTCTAAAATCCGTAGGTGCTTCCGTAGCTGACGACAATCTGCATCATACCAGCGGTTCTGGGGCATGGTACCTGTGCGTGGAGGGTGTATATGGGTGCGGTGTGGAAAGCTACAGAGAGCTGCGTGCTGTAGGATGGTGGTGAACTGTGATGTAAGTGTGTCCAAGGGTGATAGTGGATCGAGGGAGAGTAGGCGGGTGTGTAAATGGTGTGCATAAACGTGTGAGAGCTCGTGTGTGAAGTGTATCGTGGTGTGTGTCTGACTGGGTGAGGGAGGGTCTAATGGAATAGGGGATGAGAGTGTGAATGTGATAAATGTATGGTCAGCACCAAGTGGGCGTCGTCCAATACTAAGTGAGGGGATGAGTGAAGCTCCAGAGGTGGTACCTAAAATGTAGTCGACTGTGCTCTCACCTCCCCCGTGAGGGAAGCAAGTAAGTCCGCCCGAACCTGGCCAACGATCCATCCCGTTATATATAACGAGGTGGTGTCGGCTGCCTAGCTCAAGTAGATGTCTGCCATATCCGGTGGTGTCCTGACCCATATCCGCCGATACTCTACTGGTGCTCATCTCATTTGGGTCTCTGGTCCTCATAAGATGTGGCTGATCCATGTCGTATGCCTCGCACTGATGTGACTGAGTGCGGCCATTGAAGTCCCCCATAAGGAAGACTTCACCTAGCGTGCTGTAATGTAGTATCTCATCTGAAAGTGCTGTGTATGGTGAGTCTCTATCTCGGATCGGTCCCCCAAGATCCTGTCCTGCGTATCGAGATCCGCCTGGAGGGAAGTAGCATATAGCAATGTAGACCCAACTCCCCTGTGCTATCTCCATGCGAACCCACATGTATCGTGCCTCCTCATCTCTTCCTATAATATGGATCCGGCTCTGTATCTCCTGTCTAAATATGATGGCCACACCTCCCGACCCTCGCGCTGTACTCTGTCTGGTCGTGGTCCTGAATGCAGATTCCCAATGAAAACCTGCAATGCGTGGTAGACCTCTCTCTGGGCTCTCATGTGTCTCTGTGATGCACGCAAAGTCATGTGATCCCAGGATCTCCTCGAGTCTGTCTGGTCGCGTCCAGAGTGCCCCGTTGCAGTTCCACACTGCTCCTCTGAGTGGTGTCTCCTGGTGTGGTGATGTCTCATAGGCCGCGTGGCCCTATTTGATAGGGCGTCCATCTATGAAGACCTTACCATCACGGTAAAAGGCCTTCCTCCCCTCTCGGCGTGCCTGGAGTATCTGTGGCATGCAAGCGCGTCGGTGTGCCACCTGCATCCGCGTGAGGTCCTCGTCCATGTAGAGGGTGCCGCCTGGTAGTCCACGTAGTACTGATCGACGTCTAAAAAAGGCGGTCCGTGCCTCCTCGGAGCTCATCTTAAGGATGAGTGCTCGCAAACGCGATGTATCTTTCCCAACCCTCCATGTGCCTGTGAAGGGCATGCTCTCGTATCCAAGTCGACGGCAAATGTCAGTGGCGTCCGCCTCCGGTGATGCCCCTTCGGGTAGGCCTGTAATCCGAATGTGAAGTCTTCGAGTGTGTCGAAGCCTCTCCTCCTCAAGTGTATCCTCAACTCGTGTGAGCTCTTCTTTCTGCACGTCTTCCCTAACTTCCTTCTTAACCCTTTTGTGAACTACTTCCACCCACGACTCTCGAGTAGATTCTACCTCCGATTTGATTTCCTTCTTTATCTCCTCTTTGAGCGTCTCCACGTTGGAGATCTCTCCCTCTTCTTTCATGTGCTCATAGGCTGTCCTCCAATGGTCTCGTTCTTCTGTGAGAGTCTTCACTTGTTCTTCGAGTCCTTTGACTTTATCCATTACTTGTTCTTCGAGTCCTTTGAACTTTTCCATCATTTTTCGTATCTCCATATTGAGGTTGCGGTCTGCTTCCTTTTTGGCCTCTTTGAGGGCTTTAGCGATAAGTTCGTCCACTTCCCTCCGGTCCATGGGAGCCATTTCAGAGATTTCAGCTCGAGTTTCAGGTCAGATCAGGGTTAGGGTTTCAGATCAAGGTTAGGGTTTCAGGTTAAGGTTAGAGTTCAGGGAAGGTTTGGGAGCTAGGGTTAGGGTTAGGGTTTGAGGGTTTAGCTAGGGTTAGGGTTAGGGTTTGAGGGTTTAGCTAGGGTTAGGGTTTCAAGCTAAGTTCGAACTAGGGTTAGGGTTTCAGTTTTGGGAAGGTCATAGATAGAAGAGGGTTCAGAGAGAGAGAGAGAGAGAGAGAGAGAGAGAGAGAGAGAGAGAGAGAGAAGCAGCCAATCAGACACTCGCATTCAATTAGGCACTCTTCACTCACATGCTTCAACTCACTCACTCACTAACTCTCAACCGTACAATCACACAATCACTCACACACTAGCTCACACACTAGCTCACACTTAAACCCAAACTTTCACGCGAACACTTAGCCATGATTTTACTCACACACTGATTCTCAAACACTCAAGACTCGGACGTTCAGATCTAAATTAATGGAATAATGAATAGCCAAGTTCTCCCATAGTTTCACTACAACAATACATACTAGTTTAAACCAACACATATTTCCATATACTCAGTGACTATCATTCTCGACTCATTGAAAAGCAGGGCACACTTACGTAGCACATTCGCTTCTTACAAAAAAGGTGGTTATTCATACCTCAAGTTGACCGATGCACAAGTACCATCAGTGTGACTCAGATCCTGAATAAGCAACATTCCATGTGATAACCTCCTCAAAAACTTAGACACCAGCAGTGCAGTTGTTCATGCCTGCAATGAGCCTTGTTCTTTAGGACAAGAGGCCTGTCAGAATTACACCACTTTAGACAATCTGTTGCACTCCACTGGTACAAGCATGATTCTTCCTCTTTATGCCAATGTGCAGCACCCTTCGGATTCAGCCATAGAATTTTGCAGGTTGCAGAAGGTGGTGACGGGTTGTGATTGTTTTACATCCAATGCTTAAGCAAATCCCACTCAGTGGCTATAGCTCCCTTGATGCCTCCTCGCACTCTGTCTTTCTACTCCATATGTGCCTTTTATCTCCCACCCCCATGCCCATTTGTCAGTTCTTCCCTTCAATTTTTTTTTTCTTGCTTTCACATTATCGAAATATAACTTCATAAATGTTCAATCACCAACAAGATCACTATAGCCATACTCAGCTCCTACAAAACTTCATTGACTTTTCCTTCAAGCAGAACAAAGAACTCATAATTGCCTTCCCCTAAAAAGATGTTTTCATGATATCTTCACAGATGCCAAATAACCAGTAAAAGCAGATAGCTTCTGCTTCGTTCAAATCTAAGCACTCTTCTTTGCTTTTGCCAATGCCTTGGCTCGTAGGCCAATCATGTAGGTATACATGTATGGACTCCCAGGGATGTAACTAGCAAAGTAAAAAGGGTGGCAAAGTAATTATCAAATGCTATATTCAACCTGTTTGGCATCCTCAGACAGTACTTCTCTGAGACTTTGACATATGGAAGAGCAGTAAGTATCAGGCCAACTTCGCTGCTAATGCCTGTCGGATACAATACGTAAAATGTACTATACCTTAATCACTGCAAAAATGATGGTGCGATTCCATAGGCTTCCCGTATGCCAAAAAAGGAGTACCGAATCAGCTCTGTTATAGACCAGCTTATGACAAGTGAAGAGACAATTGGATTTGTTCATGTCTCAGGAAAGCTCCATAAAATAGCCCAAGTAACATAGATTCTAGATCCGGTCTGAGGTAAAGTTGCTGATACAGGGGATCTTACCAAACCAAATATGCCATGAAAAATCTCTAGAATGGCAGACAATTGGATTTGTTCGTGTCTCAGGAAAGCTCCATAAAATAGCCCAAGTAACATAGATTCTAGATCCAGTCTGAGGTAAAGTTGCTGATACAGGGGATCTTACCAAACCAAGCATGCCATGAAAAATCTCTAGAATGGCAGCAGTTTGTGCGAATTGCAATGGTCTCTCCACGGCAGCATGTATAGCCTCATAACTAGAAGTTCTCAATGTCTGGACAGCCCAATACAGCACTTGTAGCCCATCAAACCTTCAGGCATATAAAATTCCAGAAGTCACTCGACCTTGACAAAGTACACTAGCTCAAACAATTGTCCAGATGATGGATCTCATCATCTTCCATCAACTCTTGAACCATCATAAAAAGCTTCATGGCAGTTCCAGCCAAAGAATATTATAAAATACTGGCATGCCAGCTATTTGCTCCAATTCTCCTTTTTTTTTCAAGAATATCTTTGACCAGTCAATAATATGGCAAAAGACTATAACGCCTGAAAGATTACAAGGATGGCTAGACTTGCCTAAACTTACACGATATCATGAGCAGGCACTGTTCATAAGTGAGGCTCCCCTCCCCATAGCTGACTACTGGCTTTTACTCTGGTCATGCTCGGGCTAGCCCAGTCAAAGACACTCAAAGCACTGCTCTTTAGGTCACCCTCATGTGAGTGAGCCCAATAGCAGCCTAAGTACCCAAGCAGTATCTGTAGAGCTGCTGGCCACTTTCACAAACAACATCTCCCAGTCTTTAGGGGTTGACCACATGCCCAGCACGACACCAAAAGAACTGCTCAGTCAGGGACCAGAGGGACCGCTCTTCAAAATAATCCTCCTATGTGCATCCACTAGAAGCCGGAGTACCCAAGCAAGATCTGTTCAGCTGCCATCTACTCTCACAGACAATATCTCTGTCTTTAGGGTCAGCCAACAAAAACAACCCAGTTGTAAACAGCGAGATAGATACGCTTCAGAATAGCGAGGCCCCCCTTATTCTTGATTTGTTCAACCTCCCTACCTGGCAGCACAAGCCTCCACTTATAAAGTAAAAATTGTCTTCCTTATCATCAGAGCCACAGTCAAAAGTGCAACCCCAGAAAGAAAGGAGTCGTTCGAGAGTTTCGAACTGCCAATAGTTCAAATATGTGTTGGAGACTGAAGGCCGGAACAGAGTCGGATCATCGATGTGTCGTATCTATCGTCCTTGGTTTGTTGTTCGAGGAATCAACACGGGATCTTCTTTAAAGAATTAGAATCAGGCCTCGATAAAAGATGGATTCCTACACTATTGAAATTGCTAGCTTCCATTGATTTGCCTGAATATTAAGAATCGAAACTTCATTCTCCTTCAGTACTACAGTCTCCTTCGTTGCATGATTGAATATCTCCCTTTGTCTTTTCCCTTCCCACGCAGCCGACCATCTCTTCCCTCCCTCTCCCCTCTGCTAAGTTGTGCCATTTCGCTAGAGGGTGGCCCGCTCCAAAAATAGACTCTTTCTTTGATTTGTCTCCGTCTTCCTATTATGCAATCTCCTGATGTCTTTTCCATCTCTGCTTTTTTCGTCTAGCTCCTCCTCTTCCCTTGATTAATGGTTAGTCTTCATTCCTCCATCGACTGTCCACAACGGAGGCAAGCACTTGCCTTGTCTCCTCTACATAACTCTCTTCAAGAGTCATCCACCTTTTTTGCTTCCTTCATTGTTTCACGTCCCCTCTCATGTACGTGCTGCTCCCGACGAAAGCCCACCAGATCCCCCTTTTTGATTCCGTTACCTGCATAGACATCACAAAAAAAAGTCGAACAAAAACTCCCCCGTACTTTCTATTGTTAGTCAGCGAGGAAAAAACGTGAGAAAGATGAGAGAGAGAATAAGGATATGCCTTCTCTCCTCTGGCTGAGCAGCAATAACATCCCCCCCCCACAAAATGAAGAAGAAGTAGAAGCGTGAGCATCTCCCCTCCCTGCCATATACTACCCCCTTTAGTCCCTTCGATGGGACTTCTTTCCTCTTCAGACCACACCTCCCCTCTGACAGCCAGAACACGAAAAACTCCCCCGTGAGAGCATTTAGGGGACATCCCCTGGAGAAGGATGCCCCTGTTCTCCTTTGTCAGGGGTGGCTGCTCAGAGCAGCAAAGTTATCCGTAAGCCCTCACAACCAAAGTTTTTTATGATGCTACAGATCACATTCCTTAGCACATGTGCTCAAATTTCAATAAACTAATTCCACTAGAGACAGTACAGCTAGTTCCATTGCCATGTCAATGCGCTTCAGCCCAAAAATCAGAAGAAGGTTGCTATCAAAATGGCATCCAGCGAGGAATCAATAAGACTCTTTGCAAATAGGTATTAGCAAGTACCCCTTTAACACCATTGAAATCATCGTCTCACAACTTTCACTAGGGCTCTCCTTCATTTCCCAGCCTGAGTTCCCCCAACTTCTTTGTTTGAATTTGAAAACTTAGCTGAAATAAGAACCACATTTGCTTTTCCTCCTTTTGAAGCCCTCCCCCCCCCTCGCCCTCCTTTTCCTCCCCCCTCCCTCCAAGAAGCACGTACACCATTAACTGCCTTTGGAACGAATCTATCGATAACATAAGAAGAGCTGACTTCGATAAGTTTTTTACAAACTGACCAACCATGCACATATAATAATTATACTTTCGTCAGCGTTGGCCTCGAGCGGATGGATCTATCAGCGGTCAACATCCCAGTCTTGCAAATACATACATGCAAAAACACATCCTTCCAGGCGATCATCGCCCTCCTTCTTTTTGTCTCTCCCCCTCAAGAGTTGGAATTTTTCTTCTCTTTTTTCCTTTGTTTATTTAAATTCACGAGTTTGTCTATGTTGCAACTGGATATGACTCGTGGCCTTGACCACCTGACTAGGTTCGTTCCACCATCTACCAACACAATATAACTTGCAACGAACATATATACGATGTACACACATATATATGTGCTAGTCCATAGCGAAGCTAGGTGCGGCTCATGGTCTCGGCTCATGGTCTCGACTGCTCGGCCAAGATGATCCTACTAATATATCAACCCGCTATGGCGCGTAGCACCAAACAGATATAGTCATGTAACGGTCCAAGCCTATGACGAAGTTAGCGTCGCCTCGCAGTCTTGACCACCTGGTCAGGATGACTCCACTTGCCTACTAACCTGTCATATCGCATTGGCACACATATATACACGCTTTTTGGTTTTCGTTTTTGTTGTTTTTTCTTTTTTTTTTTTCATTTTTTTTTTCATTTTCCATGTCCTGAGAGTTAGGGAGAGGTAGAAACGAACATCTCCCCCATCCTTCCCGCACTTCATGCATACACAAGAAACAAAAAAAAAACACGTCTGTGGAGGTTGATAGATGGATCTTCTCTTCATCGTTATCTCCTAGGGCATAAGGATTATATGATATGGCATACTAGATTAATCGCGAACGAGCTTACCAAACTGGATTTCCTTATCTTATTTTTAAGTTCTTTCCTCGGGCGTAATGCTGTACAAGCATCCTAAAAAATTCCTACCTAGTCTCGTCCACCATCGATGATCAAAGTTCTCCAGGAGGTGAGTTAAGCTCTGCTTCAGGAGCCTCATTGTTGCTACGCAAACCATCTCTTCAACACCTCCTCAATCATTTTCCTTTTTATCTCCAGACTCGTCTATGTGAAGAATCCACGTGATTTGTCGTTTTTTGTAAATAGTCCTCTATCGAAACAAGGCGCTTTGCAAGGCGTTGTGCACTCTCATTTCCTATATTCCTCAATTTGTCCACCTCCTTAGCTAGTTCCCTCAATCCTCATGTATTTAGATCAATATCATTTCGATGTTGTGTCATTTCGCAGTCTAAATACTTCATCCGTTTTTGTGACTTCGCATTCTCTGGTTCCAATTCATGCATCCTCTTTTCATTTTCTTGGAGAGCATTTTATATTCTCCCAGAGAAATCGTATAGCCTCTCGATTTTCTCTTGCAGCATCATGTGTTTTCTTTTGAGCTCCTCAGATCCATCTTTATGTTTTTGCTCAATTTCATCGAGCTTCTCTGCTAGACTAAGCTCTTCGTATCTTCTTCTTTCTAAATTCTCTAGTTTCTTTTCTAACTCATTCCCTCTCGATTCTACTCCTCAAACTCTCTTATACACTACTTGAAAGCTCTTCTTTGAATGACCCGCTAGGGTTTCTATAGTTCCCTTCAAAGTGTTCATCTCCTCTATTACTCCTTCGAATGCCCTCATCTTATCGAGCATCGTCCGTAACTCCTCTCCCATTCTATCTACTCTTTGATCCTCCTCCACATCTCTCTTCTTTTCGTCTTCTCTCTGACTCATCCATCCATCGACCTCTCCTCTTAGCCTCGCATTCTCTCTTCCGAGTTCTCCCATTTTCTTATCACTCTCTATCTCGACACACTTAGTCTTCTCTAATTTCAATTGGAAGTCCTCACTGATTCTACCCGCTTGATCACTATACTTGCAAATTACTTCCTGCACTCTCTTGAGTTCTCACTCTCCTTGCTCAATCCTTCTCATCAAGTCCTCGTCTTGTTGGAACTCATCTTTGATTGTAAGCCAATAGCAATCTGCTATCACTAAATCAGAATTGATCTCTAGGATCTCTCTCTCTATTTCTTTACCCTTCTTAAAACTCTTTCCACTCTCAAGTTTCTTAATTTTGTTCCTCTTTTTTTTTTTTTTTTTTTTTTCAATCTACCCCCAAAAACTGAAGAAGAAGAAGAAGAAGCGTGAGCATCTGCCCTCCGTGTCATATATCGCCTCAAACTCCCCTCCTCTTTGAATTGCTCCTGCAACCCAGTCACCTCCTCCCATGACTGTTCGCACACCCCACCTTCAATACCCCTCTGCCACAATCTGAAGGGGCGGGTAGACCACTGCCCACCCCCCTACTTGAGCTCTGTGTACATGCATGGCCACCATAAAGAGGAAAGAGAAAAATGAAAAACAAAATAAAACCCTCCCTAAGCTCGCAAGTATTGGCCTCACGACTTAATGCTCAAGCAAAGCGTTTTCAAATTCTCTAAAGTCAAAATAAATCATTGACATGAATTTCCTTATTTCTGCTGTTTGAGAAGAATTTGGCCCATAATAATTAACATGGTTGTCCACAGCTTTAATGCACGAACATATTGCCTCCTCAAAGATCCTTCGCTTCTTTGTAGGCTTGAGCAAGAGATCTTTTTGCCTGCCCTAAGAGAGACTCACGTGCTTGTGAAAGAGTATCAATATCCTTTACTTTGACGGCCAGTTTTGATCGGTTAAGAATAGAAGCAGACTCCTGAAGGTGTGCTCTTGCGGAATCAAATTTGCCCATCCTGAAATATGCATGCCCAATCACATGTAGGCATGTTACATGTTCCCATGACAAACAAAACGATTTATAAGCCCTAAGAGCACGTTGTCCATAGGACAATATTCTACTAGGATATATGTCTCTGACTTTGAAGCACCCTCTTTTTTTTTTTCTCCTGCACATATACATATATCTACCATCCTTGGCAACTGCCCATACTCACATGTGTTCATGCTTACAAGCAGTTCTACACACATATGCTTGTGGAGCCCTGATCCCATATACTTATTGGAGGATACATACAATTTGATACATGCTCACCTACACATCCTCCTAACACACACACGCACACATCCTTTGCACTCATGCACTTAGTACCAGATTCATGTTGACATAGGCACACATATCTGTCGATTGGAATGCTTTGACTCACCTTCTAACTTAACCATTCTCGATTCAAGGAAGTCCTTCAGATTTGAAACCTCCTATTTGGGTGTCTTGGTTCAATTGTGAAGTTTGTCTTTTACCATCTTCCATTTTTTAATTCTCATCACATTGAATAGAAGTCTCCGCGAGATTTATCGTTGTTTGATTTCTTGTGTTGGTTGTTGGAAGATTCCTGAAGCAATGGACTGGCTTACTCGACATAGCCTTCTTAATGTGTCTGTTGGAAGTGGTGGGAAGCGTATAGATACTCTTCTTATTCCATTGGAATTGCTATGTACAGTGTCCCATGTAGATTTTCCAGATCAGAAAGCATACACTAGGTGGAAGAAGCGCCAGGTTGGTATACAAAGGATCACTTATTTGCCATTTTTCCTTTGTCCTCTGTGTTGATCATGTATCAATCTGTTAGATTAGAAGATGTTCACTTTCATATTCAGGTGAACGTGCTTGAGGAAGGACTTCTAAATCATCCATCAATACCTATGGAGGAATCAGATCATAGAGAGTCTGAACTTAGGACACTCTTCAAAGAACTTCGAGAAGCTGAGGTAGCAGTTTATATCTTTTACATTTTCAATTTGATACCTCAATTAAACTGATTACTTTTGAAATTTGAAGGGTCTTCCATCTGCATTAGGCTCAGCACAACGCTCTGAATCTCTAATGGCAGTTCGAAACATAGTTCTGAGCCTTGCTAAAAGGGTGTCAAGAGAAGATCAAATCGAGGAAGTTTGTCATTGGGCGGATGGGTATCATCTTAATATCCTGCTCTATGGGAAACTGCTATGTGCTGTCTTTGACATTTTAGACGAGGGCAAGTTGGTCAAGGTGATTTCATCTTATTAGGCCCACCCTTGTCTTGACATTAAGATCACATTGCATGGAGACTCTGTTTGTACACTTCTCTAAAAGTCAAGCCTTAGTCAGGTCCTATGTCTGCAGGATACAGATGAAATAATGGAACTCCTCAAATTTTCTTGGAAGATTCTAGGGATTACACAGAATGTTCATGATTTGTGTTATACCTGGGTTTTATTTCATCAGGTATGATGTGAGTTCACGTTATATATAGTTTGACTTGGGTTGCTTTTCCCGGGGGGATGGGGGTGTGATATATGTAGTCATTATCAATATGATAAATCTGCTTTTCAAATTATTCTTATGTGTATCAAATGTAACTGGTGCATCCCATGATTCTTCTATTTTGTGATGGTGGTTATTATGTAATCATATTTTTAAGTGGGCTTTCTTAAAAAAGGAATATTCTTTTTCTTTGTTCTCATACTTATGTTTGATTTGTTGGTTTCAATTTGATCTATCAAGTCTAATCAACAAAAACGTGAATTTATCAATGATTTAGACTGAAATGAGTTCCAGTTGCCACAATATTGTAACTCTTGAAACTATGGAAAAGAACTCAACTCATTCAAACCTCCAGAAAGAATATGAAGTATGCAGATCAAAGAGTGGAATCTTGATGATGTTCCTGCTTGGGACTCTACGACATCCGACACCAACAAGAAGGATGCCTCTGAGATGCAGTATGAGCCACCGCCATGTTGCACACCATAGCATATCTTAGCTTTGGTCATAACTATGCAAAGATGCTTATTTACACATGCACCATGCATTCATAGATATTTAGAACTTTTTCCATGCACTTTCTCCATGGTTGTTGGGCACTTTTTTCATAGTCATAGGGCTGGGCACTTTTTCCACAGTCATAGCGATACATGCACATCATGCACTCCTAGATGCTCGTGCACATTTTTTTGTTGGAAACATTTGTTTTATTGTATTGAACAAAATTTCATTTTCAGCATACTTTGTATTTTGAACGATAAATATTTTGTAAAACCTTTTATACTTCTACTCTTCAAGATGGAGAATCTGAGTGGGAAAGTTGTACATGGGCAAGGAAAAAATCAAAGGCACATGTCAGCCTTCTCCTGCGCTCTTCTCTCTCTTGTGTGTTCTTCTCTACCCTCCAAGGGCTTATAGACAGAGTGGTTGCAAATGTGACTTAAAGAAAAGAAAAAAGGAAAAAATTAAAAGTAAAATTGCCATTCGCAGGGATAGTCTGGTCCCTGGATAAGGTGCAAGTCTAAAGGCTCTAGGTACAGAAGGAGATGCGGACCCTCAAGATAGTCTGCCAGACAAAGACTCACATGGATTTGAGAGGACCATCGTGGGAAGGAGTCATGCTAGAGGCATGCACATGGAGATTACTTGGAAGCAAAGCTATTTAAAGGATGGGTTTGTAGCAAACTGACGATCATTGTTGTTGTCGTGTCATCATTTTCATCACTTAGCATCAAGCACACGAGACATAGGCACTGGTATGTGCGTGAGCTCTGCTAAACCCGATTCTTACTCTTAGGAGAAACATGGTTGGGAGTTCGTGCTGCCTATAGGTTGGTGCCCATATTGCTTTCTGGAGAAGGATCTTTGTTGCATCTCTCTTGTAAGTGTGAATTTCAATTTAACAATGTTGTATTACACATCAAATAACAAGGTTGTTCTTGGTGCATGTAGTCCTATGGGAGCTTGTCTTTGGTATTTCGTTAGCGCTGTGGTGCGGTTGTCTGTACAAGTTAAGCATTTTGTGGGCAGCTAGGCTCGATGATTGGATTATGCATTCTATGAGCGTCTGTATGATTGTCTTGGGCATACTATCCTCTCTTTGTGAATGGAATATCTATGTCCTCAAGGCCTACCCACTATATGCCACAATAATAAAAGAATAAACTATTAGGAAAATTCATAGAAATAGCACACAAGTGTATAAACAATGAATGGCCATAGAAATCATGGTGATCCTTGATATAGGGTGGAGGGGAAAGGAAAGTGCATCAAGGCTTGGATGTCATATCCGAAAGATTGCTATGTAAGGGTGAAAATGGCTTGTGTGTGTAGTCACAAATGTAGATGTAACACCCTTGGTAAAAGTCTTACTTATGTCAAAGATGCTATAAGGAAGAAGAGTCCTTGAAATAGAGGAAGTCATCCTTGACTAAGCACTTCTTACGTATATCTATCAACTTCAAGACCAAGAGATGCAAACGAGGATTCTCCTTTGTGAGACTATGAACGACAAAACACGAAAAGGTAAGCTGGTGGTAGATAAGCTCTTATGTTTGAGCATTTTCCTTTGTGAGACTATGAATGACAAAACACAAAAAGGTAAGGTGGTGGTAGATAAACTCTTATGTTTGAGTAGGTGCACTCAAAAGCATTGATAGTAATTTGGCCTTGTCAAAGATCTCATGGAGGACAACACTAAGGGGCTTGGTTTGGGCAGAAAAAGTAGTCATTGAGGAATGTGAATGTGAAGGGGAGATCTAGATAAAAGTTGTGGGGCGAGATGTAGGTACACACACTTGGGAATGGTGTGTGGGAGCTACCAAGGTGGTAGTTGAGAGGAACAATAGAGGGAATGAGTCCAAGGAAGAGGTGGTCAGAGCTTAAGACACATTGTGGGTGGGACTTTCAAGGGGTGTCATAGGGGCATTTGAATTCGAAAAGAGAAGTTATTGTAGCCATAAGTGTCATTGTATTCGCCTCTAGGAACTCCATATTCTCTTGTGTTATATCCTCTTCCTCTTTCGTTCCTTAGGTTCTTGAAGCAATGCTCAATGATATGGTTGTATAATCCACATATGGCACAAGGTGAGAGCTTTGAGATCTCCCCCTGCCTTGTCCACCACCTTTGCCTCTTCCTCTTGAACTTCTTTCTCTACCTGCAAAGTTAGCTTGGGAGGTACTTGCTTCTTCATTAGACATCTTGCCTTTACCTTTGACATCTTTACTTCTACTTTTATCTATGTAAAGGGAGGAGGACTGATTACATTTTTGTGTCTCTCCATTCTTCATAAGCTTAGCTTCATGAGTGAAGAGTTTCCCTATGAGTGTATTGAAATCTGGTTCTTGCATGTCCATGTATATGTCCATGGTACTGGTGAATGCTTCCACTTGTCATTTGCTTTGATTTCATTGATGACTTGTCTGAAGATTTGCTCTGTCATCTATGATCTCTCCAATGCTTCTTAACTGATAAACTATATCCGTAATGTTTGTGACAAAGTCGATGACATTATGCGTGGACTGATTCTTGAGAGATGTGAACTCCATTCATAGTTGATTCTTTGGTACCTTGGTGCTTGTAGGTGGTGAAGTGAAGTGTGTGGGTGCAGGGAATGCAAAATGCACTACTCCTCGAGAACATATAAACACATGAACACATTTAAGCACATTACCATGATAGACACATATCCCGAAGCTTCCATATCATCACTGGAACTACACTTAGAAGAAAGAGACACAATAGCAGCAAGTATGGAGCAGAATAGAGCACGAGACCACACTAACTAGAGAGCCAAATGTAACACAATCTGAATACCAGTCATTAGCTAATCATACCAGAGCTAAGCATACCATTTATCATTCAAACACAACACAAACAACTGAATATAACCTCCAAGTATTCTCACATAAGTGGCATCAGCAAATAACATAAGCAGCATAAGTAAATAACATGAGCAGGACTCAACCATCTACGAGCTATCTACGAGCTCTAAGCCTCTCTCACTCTCAGCTATATTCTCCTGTAGTGTTCACTATATGCTCTACCTCTCATCTATCATATGTCATGCCCTTTTCTCTCTTGAGGTTCCCCCTTTTATAGGAGAGAGGTGAGGAACCGGTTACAATAGGAGAGTCTGTTACATGGGAGTAATGGGAAGTTAATGCACTAGGCGGTTTCTTTTGTCAGCCTGGCCGCCTCCAATACCAGACTTTGTCGTGTAATGATGAGTGGCTGGCCCCCACTTGGCCGCCTTGTCAGGTCTGCTTGTCTGGGCATGCCTTGGGTATGAAGTCACCCAATTCTACCATATGGACGTCTTGGTGCCAACTCCAACTCCAGATTTTGGGCCTCTGGCGCCCAACTCCAGATTTTGGATGTCTGGCGCCCAACTCCAAAATTTGGACGTCTGACGCCCAACTCCAATATTTGGATGTCTGGCACCCAATTTGATATTTGGTCCCTTGGTGCCATCCTTTACTCTGTCCTTCAAAAAATTTATTCTACAGGTTTCCCGCCACTAGTGTCTCTCTGTCCCGGAGAGAAGGGAGAGAAGTGAAAAATAAATAATTGAAGTGTTACATGAGAATAAATGGAGTGATTACATCATATAATTCCAGAGAGAATGGAGTAATACATCATGAGCTTCCAAAAATAACTATGAATTCTGCCGGTACAAAATAAAGTTTTATGAAGAGTTATACAACTGGTGCAAAAGTAAACTATGACACTGTGCAAAAATAGATACTAGGAAACTGGATAGCAAAATTAAAGATTCTTGTCCATATGACAGTGAGACTAGTCACATGCAGGCTCCTTCCCAGGCCTTTGATGTTCAGCCGAAGTGTCCTACTGCTCTCCTGTAGCTGGTGGTGGAGTGAGGTCTTCCGTGTCAGAAGATGTGAGCAAAGCTTTTAATGCACTAAATTTGGATTTTAGTGCATCCTTTTGCCTCTTTAATAGTGCATTTTAAGCCAAGAGGTTCTTGTTAGCTGATTTTAGTTCTTTATTTTCAGTCTTCAGCTTTCTGGTCTTTTCTTCTTCATCCTGCATAAATGCTTCCAAGTTTTGTACCTTCTTTTCAAGTCTGCCTGCGTCCTTGCAGTGGGTAGACAATTCGACAATCAGCATGTACATTTCCTTGTTGACGAGACTTACTCTGAGGAATTCTTCACTCAACATGTGAGTGTAATGGCGTAGCCGATTCTCTAAATTCATACATGCATGCCTGTCTTCCATAATTTTGTTAGAAATCTCAGAAAATCTATTTTTGGCAACATCCATCTGGCACATATCCTATAAGTGATTGGGAACTCTTGGCCAGATATGTTTCTTGTACCTCTAATTCGTGCATAGCTGCTCTGCACTAGATGCATCAAGAAATGGGTGCGGAGGTAAATCTGTAACGGGGTTATGGCGAGAAGGAGATAACCGAAATGGTGGTGGAAAGGGTAGTATTTCGAACGGGGGTGGTTGAATGGAGGTTTGAGGTTGCGTATGTGGGAGGGGTGTATTACTTGGGGGAATAGGTGTCGATGCTCGTGTGGAAATATGAGATGAATTGGGTCTATGGGTGGATCAATGGTAATGGGAGTGGTCATGGTGGAAGTGGAAGGGGGAGTGGGGATGGAATGCGGTGCGTCTCAAGTGTGTGGGGTTTGTGAAGTTGGGGGGAATTGAATAGAAGAAGAAGCTTTTCTGGATGAAGTAGGTACTAGTTTGATAGGCGGAAAGGGAGTGTTGGCTGATGTGCGTACCTTCTTTGATGCTCTAGCATATCCTTGCTGGTTGATTGGAAGCGTGTTGAGGAGCTCTCTGGAATCCTTCTAAATCTTTGCTCTTCGTTTCTTTTGAGGGTGCGCTGCTTGTGGATGTTTCGATGATGTCGGGCACGACACGTCTTTTGAATGGAGGGCAGCAAAGTACCTATATATATACAACATAATGTGGCCTCCTACCACTTTGAAGGTAAGAGCCTTTTTGCCTACCTGTTGCCCATATCTTTTCTTTCGTTCGGCGAGCGTTTGAAGTAGAATTTTGTGATATGGGTAGGGCTTTGCTTGGGCGAAGCAAAGAAGAGGTTCACATATTTTCACATCGGTGAAATGTAAATTATCCTTCAAGAGGAAAAATGCCTTGAATAATAAGAGCCTCTGCATCATTACCTGACTACAATTCGGAGTGGAGAAACTAGTCGTACATGCCTGCAATATATTGGGAATGGCCAACTCTGCATAACTTCCTGCCTTCTTTGATTCTGGAATTCCTTGTGTTCCCAACATAAGAGCGAGCTTGTCTTTAGTGATCCTTCCTCCAGAAAGGGATGGGAAGGACTTGAAGAGTGTTAAGATCTCCACACCACAAGTCTGAGGGTCACTAAGTGAGGGGAGCTTGGTATTTGCTATTGTGAGTAAACCCATATTCTTCAATTCCTCTAAAGTAAATGAATTTTGAAGCTTACCACATATGCTTAAGTCCAATTTTAAGGAGATTTCCCTAGGGATGGAAATGATGATCTCTGTGGTTGTGGCCACATTTGCCACATTTGCTGATGATGTAGCAGAGTCCTTGTGAGTACTTGGCTGAGTATTTGCTGCTGGAGATATGCTGTGATCCTGCTGAATTTCTTCATCAAGTGACTCTGACTCGGAGGGATTCTCCTCAGAGACCACATAGAGTGAATCACTAGAATCACCATATGATTGCCCTGATGCACTTTCCGTATCAGTTTTAAATTCAGAAAATGTTTCTTCTATTTCTACTGAAGATGATGCCATCTTCAATGTAGAAACTGAGATGCTTGTTGTATTGATTGGATTATTTCAGTATTCAGTACGGTTGATGTTGCTGGTGCTGAGGAGAGATTGACTTCTCAGATTACGTTCTGGATGAGTAACTGGTAGGTCATTACCTTAGTGGGGTTTACCTGATTCTCTCTTTCATTTCCCTTTCTGAGTTGAGTGGATTCTTCGTTCTGGATGATTTTTTCTTACGCTCCTTGAGATACTCCCAATTTTGCGCGTCGCTCTATCTCCTTGCACGAGTGTGGAGAACAGCCCTTGTTGATGTTACTGGTCTTGTTCAGCAGCTTGTCAACGAATTTGGATCTAAGATTTTCTCTGAATACATTGCTTCCAAACTGATCACGGAGGTTGGGTCTGTGTGCTGAGGAGAGACTAATGCAATTTTGTTACGAATTCAGTTGGCTGAGTGATCCGTGAGCCTTGAAGAGGATGTGGATGCTGCTCTATTGATGTCTTCCAGTGATGGCTGCGATTGTTGGTTCGATTGATGCGGATAATCGATTTATGATGCTGGTCAGGAGTAGTAAGCCAATAATTATTGATGGCGCTGGACAGAGTTATGGCGCATGCCCGGCAGTAAGCCAATACATGACTGTGGTGGCGCGTGCAGATTCTCCCAGAGATGATGATGATGGCCAATCGCTTCTCCCAGAGATGATGATGATGGCCAATCGCTGATGCTGGTGATGAATCGCTGGTGATGAATCGCTGACCCTGGACAGTGATATCGAGTGGATGCCCACGACTTTTGATGGAATACGTACCTGGTATGGTAAGAGGTTTAATTGGGGGTCGTCAAGTCGTTCGTTCATAAGGGGAGGGTAATTTGCACCATGTGATAGGTGGATGGGAAGTCGCCTCTGATAGAGTGAGACAAGGTCGCCGAATTAGGGAGTGGCTTATCGAGGGTGGGCCCTAGAGAGGAGGGGAGGTCGCTGATTTAAGGTTATAGATGAGTTCGCCTTATTCAAGTAAATTATGGAGGAGGGTCGCCAATTTGGGAGGGGTGGTCTCCCTATTCAAGCAAATTGGAGGAGGGTCGCCAATCTTGGGAGGAATGGTAAATTTGGTGGAGGGTGAGGGTCTCCTATCTTAGCCATAGGGCTTGAGAGGGAGGAGGGTCGCCAATATTGGGAGGGGTGGTCGCCCTATTTAAGCCAATTGGAGGAGGGTCGCCCAATTTTGGGAGGAGTGGTCGCCCTTGTTCAAGCAAATTGGAGGAGGGTCGCCAATCTTGGGAGGAATGGTAAATTTGGTGGAGGGTGAGGGTCGCCTATTCTTAGCCATAGGGCTTGAGAGGGAGGAGGGTCGCCCATGTTTGCCGATTGGAGGATGAGGGTCGCCTAATCTTGTGGTAAGAGGATTAGGGTCGCCCGAGTTGGCACATTGAGGTTGTCAAGATGGAAGGATTAAGGGTCGCCAGATTGTAGCTTGAAATGGAGGAGGGGTTGCCCAAATTGTCAAGAGAAAAGGAGAGGTTGAGTGGGAGAAGATCGCCCTAGTTGGCACATTGAAGTTGAGAGGGAGGAGGGTCGCCCAAATTGGCACATTGAGGGTGAGAGGGAGGAGGGTCGCCCAAGTTGGCACATTTATGTTGAGTGGGAGGAGGGTCGCCCCAGGATGAGGGGTCGCCCAGGATGAGGAGGTAGTGCCTATAGAGTTGGATGGAGAGGTCGCCAAGTTGGAGTTTGGGAGGAGAAGTCGCCTTAGTTGGAGTGTAGGTGGCACCGAGATAGAAATGGGAGGAGGAGTTGCCCCAGGTGGGATGTGGGATAAGTGGAGGGGTGTTTGCCTTAGAATGATGGAGAAGGAAGGGAAGTGATCTTAGTAAACCATAGAGTGGATGTGTCCAATGACAGAGCATAGCATGGAAATTTGAGTAGTGCTACTCAGAGGGAGGAGACGGAAGGGGAGGATAGGTCGTTCTGGGAAGGGAAGAGATGAGAGGGGATAGATCGGGGTGCTTAGGTGAGCAAGGAAGGAGGTGAGGGTGTCTTTGTAGCATTGGAGAGAGTGGGCATTGGAAGAAGGAGCAAGGGAGGTGAGGTTTTCCTAGGAGAGGAAAGGTGGAGAAAATGTTCCCCAAGAGAAGAAGGGTATAGGAGATTTCACCCATAGAGAGAAAGGATGAAAGGGAGTTTGCTCATGTAGCTGAAGGTTGGAGGAGAGGTCGCCCAAAGAATGGTCATGAGAAGGAGGGGTCGCTTAGGTAAGTGGTCCAGATGATCCATTGCCATTCTTGGCCTAGAGAGATGGCATCAGAAGGAAAAGGGAAGAGAATATATCTGATAAGAGATAGAAGAAGTTTCAAAAGAAGTTTGAAGCGTAAGCCTATGAGAGGAAAGTGGTAGTAGGTAATTGAGTTATGTGAAGAAGATAGATGAGAAAAATCCAATATCTAAATAAGGAAATGACATAAGCTAATAGGGAACAACATAAAGGTATGTACATTATATACAAGGGCAAATTCTCTCCTTTCTATCTTTCCTCATAGGGTTTTAGCTTAGATTCATTGACTAAGGGAAGTATTGTGCCCGTCAATGTGGAGATTTGTACTGCCCCTTTTGGAAGTGTGCATATGACCCTAAAAGGTCCGTTCCATCTCGGCATCAACTTCTTCTTAGCCTTCTTCTCAAATAATCGCGGGTGGTACAGTAAAACTAAGCTTCCTTCCTTAATCTTTGATTTCCAGAGGTTTGCATCATGATCCTGTTTTCTTTTTTCTTGTACTGTCACTAGAGTGTCATTGCCTATCTTTCGCTTTTCTTCAAGAAGTTGTAGCCTCACAATGTTGGCTGAGAGAGCGCTAGTAAATCCAGGAATCCGATTAGTTCCCACGCGGTTGGAGCCATGCAAGAATTCAAAAGGAGCAATTGCTTGTATTCCATACACTAGTTCAAATGGAGTATGTCCTGTTGTGGCTTTGAAAGAAGTTCTGTAGGCCGACAAGGTCCAAGCTATGCTTGGCCCCATGTATTAGGAAACTGTAAGCATGTTTTTCTTAGTAAGAGCATGAGAACTTTATTTGTGCTCTCTGCTTGACCATTTGCCCTTGGGTAGTATGCACACGACTTCTTATGGAATATTTGATACTTTTCAAAAATCAAAGTCAGCACCTTGTTGACGAAATGGGAATCTTGATCTGTTGTGACCTCTATTGGACATCCATATCTGCAAAAGATGTAATTATACAAAAAAGTGGCTACCGTTTCAGCAGTACATTCTTTACTGGCTATTACTTCAGCCCACTTAGTGGCATAATCCATTGCTACTAAAAGATACTCTCCACCTGAACCTTGTGCTACTGGGAAAATAGGGCCAACAAAGTCTATTCCCCAATGCTCAAAGGGTTGCCAAACTACAGAGATATTAAGAGGTTGGTTCCTTTGTCGTGTTGGTTTGGGCGCACATCTTTGACAAACATCACATGCCTTGGCAAATTTAGTGGCATCTCTGAAGATATATGGCCACCATAGGCCACTTTGAAGTACCCTCAGTGCCGTGATATGTCCAGGGAAATGACCACTAGATTTTCCCTCATATGCCAATTGAAGAACAGTTTCTGTTTCATGTAGTTGAAGACACCTTCTGTAAATCCCATCAGGACCAACCTTATAGAGGGTATCTTTTGCCATCATGAAATTCTTACTTTTTAGGAGTCTACTCCTTTCCAATGGAGTAGACACAGTACGAAATTGACCTTTTTCCAGGAAGAGAGTTAAATCATCATACCAAGTAGGTGCTATATTTACCTTGTAGATTTGGCTGTCTGGAAAATCATCTTCTACTCCCTTTGTTGCTTGAGTTTGATGCCTGATGCGAGAGAGGTGGTCTGCAATGACATGTTGCCTACCGCTTCTCTATACAATTTCAAAGTCGAATTCTTGGAAGAGAAGCAACCATCTCCATACTCTTCCTGCAACTTGTGGCTTATTCAACAAATATTTCAAAGCTTGATGATCCGTAATCACTATGAATGTAGTGCCTAATAAATAGTGCCTGAATTTCTTGAGGGCAAATACAATAGCCAATGCTTCTCTTTCTGTGGTGCTATAGTTCTTCTCGGCTTTTGAAAGGAGCCTACTCGCATAATGAATGGGTTGATCTAATTTGTGTACTTCGCTTGGTTGGGTCAGTATAGCTCCTACTGCATACAAGCTTGCATCTACATGCACGTGGAATGTCTTAGACCAATCTGGTGAGATGAGTATAAGTGGAGATGCCAACCTTTGTTTTAGATAAGTGAATGCCGATTCTTCTTCTTCAAACCATTGAAAAGGAAAACTTTTACTCGTAAGTCGTGAAAGTGGTCGTGCTGCCTCTCCATACATGCATATAAACTTGCGGTGATATCCAGTGTTCCCCAGGAGGCTCTGGACCTCTTTAGCATTTATAGGTCTTGGAAGCTTAAGAATTGACATTACCTTATCTGGATCTGGAGTCATCCCTTTTGCAGAGACCACATGCCTTAACAAGGTACCTTGGGTTACCAGAAAATGACATTTGTTAGGGTTAAGTTTCAAACCTGTCTCTCTGCAACGCTGGAATACTTGTTCTAATTGCTTCAAATGTTCTGGCACATTCTCTGCTGCGGTGGTGCAGGCTGCTCGAGAGAAGGCTGAAAAGTCATCCATGAAAATTCTTAAGAATTTTAGGAGCAACCTGTTGAAGATTAGATATACTGTCCTATTAAAAGTGGTTGGTGCATTTCCAAGGCCGAAAGCCATTTTGGTGTAGATATAGGTTCCCCGAGGAGTCACAAAGGCTGTTTTTGGTTGATCTTCAGGATGGATTTCCAGTTGATTATATCCACTGAAACCATCCATGAAACTGTACAGCACATGTCCCGCCACATCTTCAATCACTTGTTCAGAAAAGGGAGTGGGAAACCCGTCAGGATGGTTACCTTATTTAATGCTCGGAAATCCACACAAACCTTGATTTTATTAGGTTGCTTCTTAGGTGCTATGACCATAGAGGACAACCATTCTGAATGTTCCACAGGGACTATGATACCTGCTTCCTCCATTTTCTGGATTTGATTGCTTCTGCATATTTGGGATTTAACCTATACATTTTCCTCTAATTGGCCTAGCTTTTGCCACTAGAGGAATAGTGTGTATTCCTAGTTCTTTTGGTATTCCTGTCAAATCCTTGTAACTCCATGCAAATACATCTTTAAAATTATTCATGAATGTTATTACCTCTATGAGAAGAAGAGGGTGGTCCCACAACCAACTTGCGAGTAGAAGATTCTGTGGATTTTCTTCTTCCCCTAAGTTGACTTCTTTAACTGGCTCCAAAATTGCCTCTTCCTCATCCTTAAACAACACTTGCTTGGTGAATGCTGGTCTATCATTGATGGTGATTTCCTCGGTCTTTTCCTGTGTCCATCCTACTGGGACTTCCACCAATGGGAAAATGCTTTCTACTAGTTCTTCTTCCGTTTGGCTTGCTTCAATCCCTTTTCTTCCTTCAACTCCTTTCAAAACTTTACCTCTTCGGAAATCTTTAGCTGGTTCTCCTAATACCACAGACTCCACCACAGTAGGTTCTTCTTCTTCTTTTTCCTTGATTGCTATTGTTAAGCATGAAACATTATTGGTCTCCTCAATCCCATCCATGATATCGCCTAGATCTTCATTAGATATTTCTTCTCCTATATCAACTTCTTCCTTGATGTCAGGTGATGTTGTTTTATATGGCTCTTTGTGAGGCTTCCCAGATGCCCATTGGGCCGCCCAACCAATTGTAGGGGTAGCCCAAGATGGAGGATAAGCTTCCCATTCAGGTGCCCAGTGTGGAGGCCCTTGAGCAGAGTATGGAGCCCAAGCCTCTGGAGTGACCCAACTACTTGGAGGCGGAGGCCTCCCAACTTGGACTAGGAGGTGGAGTCGCCCAACTGTTTGGAGGTGGAGGAGGCGCCCAAATAGGAGGTGGAGTCGCCCCACTGTTTGGAGGTGGAGCAGGCGCCCGATTTGGATTAGGAGGTCTAGACGCCCAACTTGAATTAGGAGGTGGAGATGGCCAGGGAGGTGAAGGCGCCCTATCTTCCAGAACCCATGGTGGAGGAGGTATGGCCCAAATGTTTGCTTCTTCTTGTATAGTTTGCTGTTCGCCTTCTCCATTGTTATCTTCCTTGCCTTCCTTTGCAGGTTGCTCTGGATGGAGAACAACTTGAGAAGTACCCAAGGCTTCATCCGTTCCTCCTTCCATCTGAAGTTGTCTCATTACCTTGTCTGGTCCGGCCACCCATAAGGTTTTACTACCTAAGTCATGTACCGCTTTACTGTGGCGTAACCATGGCCTTCCTATCAAAAGAGGGAATCCTCCCTTCACCTTTGGGAGTGTTATTACCACAAAATCCAACACAAATTTTAGCTTATGGATGACGACTTCAACCTTTTCCACTATGCCTAGTGGGCTTACCTTGCTTTGGTCTGCCAATGATACTGTAAAATGAGCATCCTTAGTTGGTTTCAGATTTAGCAATGTCATTGTGTACTCAGGCATCAGATTAATACCAGATCCCCCATCAACTATCACTCCTACCAAAGGAGTTCCCTTGATACTTATAGTTAGTCTAGGGCTCTTGTAATCAGTAAGAGGTGCCATCCTAGATGGTTCTGAGCTATAAGTTGAGGGTATAGGTATTTGTTGAGAAATTAGAGAAGTGAAGCCTTGCCCGCCAATTAATATGGTGCGAGGGTCTAACCCATTTATGGCAGCCATTACTTCTCTGAATCCAGGACTCATAGCTAACAAGTTATATAGAGATACCTGTTGGTAGGTGCTCTGCAAGACTTGAACTGCAGTGAGAAAGCCTTCTTGATTGTTCCTTGAAGTAGATCCATTCTGAAATTGCCTTAGGTCCTCCTTAGATACTGCATAAGCTTTGTCAATAACTTGCTCATTAGTATCTTCATTTCTTCCTACTCTTCCCAGTGAGATTTTCTCCTTGTCTTGGTGGTGGTTGGCTCCCTCAGAAGGTTTATGCCCCATGGTCCTTTTTCCCTTGTCCTTTGTTGAATCTGTTGCTTCTTTGGCAACATCTTTCAAAGCTGCCTTCTGCTTTTGTGCCCTAGTCATTACTCCGGGAAGTTCCTCAAGTTGGACTACTCGGGCACTTGGAGAGTCTACATTGCCCTCATCAGTAGATACTGTGATCATATGTAGGGGACAAGAGTTACCTGGTGTGCTTGTAGACGGCATTGACTTTGGACAGTCCTTAGTGTAATGATCCCTTGTTTCAGGACAGTTTTTGCATGGTGGGGCATTCTCAGGAAGTGAACATTTACTTTGGAAGTGTCCATACTCCCCACATCTGTAACACATTATAGGCCTAGGTGGTCGGTTCTGACGAGGCCTACCTTCTTGCCATTGAGGTCCTCGATTGGTGTAAAAAGTTGTTACAGGAGGTGTTGTAGTGGATGGTAAGGGTGGTTGCCCTAACAAGGAGGACTGAGCCACCCCTACCCATTGAGCTGCCGGTGGTTGTCCTTGCATCATTGCCTGATTTCCAAGACCCTTCAGAAATTAACAATCCTTGGCCTCATGGCCACCCTTTCCACAAAACTGGCATGTTAGCCTCCTTGGACATTCTTGTGATGTGTGTTCTTGAGTAGTACAGAGAGAACACCATAGTCGAGTTCTTACCTCCCTTAATGTTTTGAGTTCTTCCAGCTCTTGTCGTATTTGAGCGAGTCCTTCCGAAGTACCCTTGTCCTCTTCTCGATTTCTTTGAAGCTTTAAGGTCTCTAGTTCCTTCTTCAAGGCGGTCACCATGTCTTCATCTTGGGGAAAAGTCTTTCTCGGATGTGTTCCAAAATGAACCCGTGCAGCCTCAATCCTGGTGGAAGCTTCAAATTCTCTCAAAGTGGCATCTGGTCTCAAAAGCTCTCTCAGCTTCTGTTGTGTGGATTTTGGCAAGGCCTTCTCCACCCACTTCTTAACAAGGAAATCCCCTGGTGGTTCCGGCAATCTTGCCACGAGTGACCTTGCCCGCCAATCTTGCCACGAGTGACCTTGCCCGCGTCATAAGTTCTGAAAATGATTCTCCCATATGCAAGTTTAGATTCTCAAGTTCATCTAACGTTCTTTCTGTAGAGTTACCTGGCCGAAATGCGTCTGTGAATTCGGTTCTCAATGCTTCCCATGTTTGGAAATGGTTTTCCACGTACTGGCTGAACCATTTGTCCGCCAATCCTTAAAGAGTTGATGGAAAGAGAGTAAGGAAGGTGTCCTGTCGTTGCTGTAAGCCCCTACTCTTACAAATTGAAAGAAATCTTCGTACATGATCTTCAGGGTCTTCATTAGCACCGCCATGAAATGAAGAAAATCTAATATTTATTCTTGACAGAAGAGCGGAAAGTTCCTATGCCATAACCTTATTAAGAAGAGTGTCTTGGGGTAAAGTCTTTGAGTTTTAGCCTTGTCGTCTAACCCTTCTATTCTAGAGACTAGGCTTGAGACAAATAGACTTCTTATGGGTGTTAGATAAGGGTCTGGCCTTCTTCTGCGGTAACTTTTGATTGGTGTCTTCTTAGGGCTTAGCTGCTTCTCTTTGCTAGCTCTAGTGTGGGTCATCGACCATCTTGGGAACTATTTCCAAGAGAGGAAATAATGAGAGAGTGCATAGATGGAAGGAAGTGGCTCACCCTAATGGAGGAAGTCGCCCCAATGAAGAGGTCGCCCAAGGAGGAGTCTTCGCCCAAGAAGTGGTTGCTCAAGTGGAGGAGGAGGAGGAGGAGGAGGAGGAGTCGCCCAAGCCAGAAGCCAAGCGAGGATGAGGAAGAGTAGGCGCCCAAGAAGAGAGGATGAGGAGGAGTAGGTGCCCAAGAAGCCAAGAAGGAGGAGGAGGAGGAGGAGTCGCCCAAGATGCCAAGGAGGAGGAGGAGGAGGAGGAGGAGTCGCCCAAGATGCAAAGAGAGGAGGAGGAGGAGGAGTCGCCCAAGATGCCAAGAGAGTAGGAGGAGGAGGAGTCGCCCAGGAAGCCAAAAGAGGAGGAGGAGTCGCCCAAGGCGCCAAGGGAGGAGTAGGAGGAGGAGTCGCCCAAGAGAGGAGGAAGAGGAGTAAGAGAGGTGGCCCTGGGCACTCAAACCCTAAGTGATTTCTCAAGGAAAGGGTACTCAATTCTAAGTAATTTCTCAAGGAAAAGGAAATCTCCAGAAGCCCCGTCCCACCGTGCATGCCAAATTTTCACTTGTAGGTGGTGAAGTGAAGTGTGTGGGTGCTGGGAATGCAAAATGCACTACTCCTGGAGAACATATAAACACATGAACACATTTACGCACATTACCATGATAGACACATATCCCCAAGCTTCCATATCATCACTGGAACTACACTTAGAAGAACGAGACACAGCAGCAGCAAGTATGGAGCAGAATAGAGCACGAGACCACACTAACTAGAGAGCCAAATGTAACACAATCTGAATACCAGTCATTAGCTAATCATACCATAGCTAAGCATACCATTTATCATTCAAACACAACACAAACAACTGAATATAACCTCCAAGTATTCTCACATAAGTGGCATCAACAAATAACATAAGCCGCATAAGTAAATAACATGAGCAGGACTCAACCATCTACGAGCTATCTACGAGCTCTAAGCCGCTCTCACTCTGAGCTATATTTTCCTGTAGTGTTCACTATATGCTCTACCTCTCATCTATCATATGTCATGTCCTTTTCTCTCTTGAGGTTCCCCCTTTTATAGGAGAGAGGTGAGGAACCGGTTACAATAGGAGATTCTGTTACATGGGAGTAATGGGAAGTTAATGCACTAGGCGGTTTCTTTTGTCAGCCTGACCGCCTCCAGTACCAGACTTTGTCGTGTAATGATGAGTGGCTGGCCGCCACTTGGCCGCCTTGTCGGGTCTGCTTGTCTTGTCTGGGCATGCCTTGGGCATGCAGTCACCCAATTCTACCATATGGACGTCTTGGTGCCAACTCCAACTCCAGATTTTGGGCCTCTGGCGCCCAACTCGAGATTTTGGACGTCTTGCACCCAACTTCAGAATTTGGACGTCTGACGCCCAACTCCAGTATTTGGATGTCTGGCGCCCAATTTGATATTTGGTCCCTTGGTGCCATCCTTTACTCTGTCCTTCAAAAAATTTATTCTACAGTGCTTGAAGAGAAGAATGTTTTCAATGCATTCGAGGTCTCTTGTGAAGTAGTTGCTTCGATCCAAATTCCAATTTATCGATTGAAGAAGGAAAACCATCACCCATAATGTATATACTATGATGATGCTTTGATACCATTGTGAGTAGGTGATGGCAGAGTACAGAGATCATAGAGTCTTTACAAAAGCCAGCTCTAGACCATTCTAATTCTTTCTTGGATTTTCTAAAAAACTCTCTATGATATCAAATAATGCATAAGCATGACCATAGTACTTTGGAGCATTGATCTCAAATATTTAAGTTGAGATCAATTAACCTCATATTTTACTCTACAGAACAAAATCTTCTATTTATGGAAGAAGGCTCTCAAGTAAATGCTCAAATGCTTTTAGCATGCTATGAATTGAGCAAAATCCTTTTGTGGAGCTTCAAATGCGAAGGTAAGTGAGCTATCACATGTTTAAGAAGTCATAGGTGTGATCTCGATTTTTCAAAGAGTAGACAATGCATATACACAATCATAGAGATGCATTCATATCTTTGCACAGAGAGCTTCAATGACTAAAATATTTCATACACACACTCACAAGAGTGTTACCTTCGTGATCCAAGCATTAGATAAAGTAATGAGACCATGTCTCCACTTCAATGAGTGTGTGAGGTTGACAGACTTGAGCTATGCGCAATAGCAATGAACATTAGATGGAGATGATGATAGAAACTTCAAGTGTAAATGTGAACTAAAGTACATGGAGGTATTGAAGGACTCTAAGGACTACAGGATGAGTACAATGATCACCCTGGATGTGAGTGAAAACTTGGGTATGCCTCGTGACTTTGCCAATGAAGTATACATACATTTTTTCCCTTGATTTTAGAAGATGATTGTTGGTTGATTCCACCTAAAAATTCCTTTTACTTTTAGGTGTATATTTGAGTTTGAATTCAAATACTAGTTGTGGCTTTTGGCTACATTTACATATACTTCAACTCTTGAATATTTATCTCAAGTGGACTTTTACAAGAGAGAGAGAAATGTAAAAACCTTTATCCTTATGAATGAATCAAGGATATGTGTATTCATACTCTTGACTATCATAGTCCAATGTAATCCTAAATTATGATCAGGCACTTAGGCTTGCCATATGTACCAACATTCAAGTCTCAAGGTAGAGACATATCTAAAAGAGAGAGTAAGGTAGTCAATTTCATGCAATGATGCGTGTGTGATGACTCTAAAGTGCAAAAGCAAGGGATGTAACACGAGACAAGTCCCCCTCCGTGTGGTGGCCTCCAATTCTTGGATCACTCAAATCCAAGCTAGAGGTTAGGATGTAGTAAATGATGGTGTGTGGGAGTGGAACGGACTAGTGAGAGACTCGGGGAGCAAGCATGCATGAGGGGGGGGGGGGTTTCTGATGGGACTAAAGTGCTTGAGGGCTGCTTGATGGAGGGCAAGGGCTCCATGAAGGACAAGGCCGATGAAGAGAAGTGTGGGCAGCAACTGGAGGAGTGGATGAGGATGAAGCGAGATCAAGTGAAGGCATGGATGAAGGACACCTCAAGGTGCAGATGGGATAGAGGAATACCCATGAGATGGCAAGTAGTGAAAAGAGAGGGGGAAAAGAATGTCATGAATGAATTTGTACCAACCTATAGCTGAATCACATTATAGAGTTTATATGACTGCAATGTTATAAAAAACTCTTTGGTGGCATCTCAAATATGACTGAAGTAAAACAACTAACAAGCCTCCGGGTCATATAAACTTTTCACCACTTTCACTACTGTCCAATATTGGAGTATATATGAGGTGAATAGGTATTGTGCATACCTTAGATACAAGAAAAAATAAAAATCTCTTGATGAATAAAAACCTTGATTTTTACTTTTATTTTTAAAAACCTCTACGATTTAAACGATTTAAATCCCGATTTAAATCTATGATTTAAATCTCTACTTTGTACTATGTATGCAGTAGACCAATAGGATACCAAAAAAGGAAGGTGTTCAACTATTAGGATTTTGCACACATTCCTTTTCAAAAGTGAGATGAGGATTTTGTGCTTTTTGCTTCCATTCACTCTCGGATAATATTCCCTAACATGCTATTACTAATGTGTTAAGAGAGGATGAAATTTACTTTTGAACATGACTTTCTCTGAAGAACTTAGTGTCTAAGTAGAATGGATACTAGTGCCCATAGTTAAAAAAATCGCACGATTTTTATTAAACAAAAATGGTAAAAATCGCATTCGCGATTTAAATCGTTTTTAACAAATTTTATTCCCCTTTTTAATTTTTTTTTTTTAAATTTTTTTTTTTTTTTAAGGTTTCATATGGTAGATCTCTTTTTAAAATTAAAATTTGATCATTGTGATACTTATGCTTGCTAATAGTCTATCATATATTAACACTTTGCTCTTTAGGTAGAACCATGTTATTTTCTTGCCTATTAGAGATTTCACTAACTAAATTAAGTTAAAATTGATGTTCAAAGCCAAGTTCCTTCAATTGTGTATGTACATTATTTGGCATCAAATTAAGTCCCTGTCCAGTATGAATCTGCACCAACCTATAGCTGAATGACATTATAGAGTTTATAAGACTGCAATGTTATCAAAACCTCTTTGGTGGCATCTCACATATGACTGAAGTACAACTAACAAGCATCCAGGTCATATAAACTTTTCACTACTTTCACCACTGTCCAATATTGGAGTATATATGAGTTGAATAGGTATTGTGCATACCTTAGAGACAAGAAAAAATAAAAATCTCTTGATGAATAAAAACCTCGATTTTTATTTTTATTTTTAAAAATCCCTACGATTTAAACGATTTAAATCCCGACTTAAATCTACGATTTAAATCCTCTATGATTTAAATCCCGATTTAAATCTACGATTTAAATCTCTACTTTGTACTATGCTAGTGCCCTATCAATAAAGTGGACTCCTTAGTCACTTGTAACTTCGAGGGGACATCTAAATCTATAGAAGGTATGATTGTGTAAGAACACACCTAGTGTCTCCACAATGCAATGCGTGGGAGACTTCCACCTCTACCCACTTGGTAGTCTGTGGCCATTAGTGAATATTTTACCTAACCATGATGGCCAATGGGATAAATGAGGTTGATAAAGTCTAATCCCCACCGCTCAAAGGGTGCCATTATGAGGGGATTTGCATGGGCAAGTTCCAATATGTTGTTGGATCCATAATATCGCCTGACTTATGAATGGGAACAATGGTGTGCTCAGTCCATGAGTCAAGGAACCCTTCAACCAGTGCACGGTTGAAGAGGTGGGTAATGAGCGGTGCTAGAGTCATGCGTCCATAGATGAGATGCTCTGCCTGTAAACCGAACTGGTCATGGGCCCTGCCATGCTGTAGATGTGCCTGTCTGTGAGAGAGCATGCTAGCTGCAACTTCGAAGAGCCTCCTTTTGAGAGCCCAATCTATTCAGTGCAAGTCAAAGAAAAGAAAAGTTGATGGCACATGCTGATTTGGGATGCAATACACACAGGCACACGTGCACGTGCACACACACACACACACACACACACACACACACACACACACACACACACACACACACACACACACGCGCACACACACGCGCACACATAAGACTACTAACAAAGTTATATACACGAAAAACTGGAAATCTTAACTGTATTTTGATGGAAGAGAGTTTCTATTGATATACTTCGTACGTAAATCTATGCGCAGGTTTGTTTTCCTTTTCTGGAAAAGAGTCTCATTCTTATTGTTATATCCGAGAGAGCGTATTTCTAATGGGATAATGTACAAGAGGCTTTACACAGCATACAGAATCCTGTTGGTCAAATAAGTATGTTATCTCTTTTTTGAGGAACAGCTTTTGAAAGCACTCCTTTCAAATATAAGAGCGTTCATCGCCTGCCTAATATTAAAATGTACCATTATGTATTTAGAATTTGCCCATCACAATGAAAGATAATAAATTATTCTACAGCTGTATATGTTTTCAGATCTATGAAATCATTTATTCATCTCTAAAGCATAAAAACATTCAAGTAACTGCATATTGACAAATGTATGACCTGCTTGTTTGAAGTTTGTACTCACAGGTGAAGAGGATCTCTTACGACATGCTTTGTTCCACATAAAGAGATTTTCTGCTAATAGCCAGCAGAGTCCTCAAGAAAGGTCGTACATGAAGACTCTACGATCCTGCAAAGAAGGGGCAGATGGTTCTCGTGAGCTGACCTTTGTGGAGTCTGTTGTTCTTCCAATCAAACAATGGGTTGATAAGCGCATGGAAGATTATACCACATCTTTTACCAATGTAATGAGTGTCTTTCTTCTTTAAATATTTTGCTTTCTCGTTCTTGTATCATTATTATTATTGTTTTTTCAATCACCTGAATGACTTTTTGACAGGCATCCAAAATGGACCCTCTACTGACATTGGCAGTGGTATCTGGTACGCTTTTGGGAGATGAAAAAGCCCAATCTGGTGTAAGCAATATAAAATCTGCATGGTAATTTCCCAATATAAAGAAACACATTTACGTGATCAGGCACTTATGAACTGGCTTCAGATAACCAGAATGGAATCAGCAGCTGAAACGGATGCGGTTGCAAAACAACTTGAAAACTACATTACATCTTCTGCAAAGGCTGCCTTTAATAAGGTATGCACAGCCTTGCAGTTTTGAAGTACGGCTTATGAGGATTGTCATTATGTTGAGATCTTGACTAATTGCCTCGTTGTCTCATGATTCTAGGCATTGCAAGAAGTTCATATAAAATGTGAAAAAGCAAATGAGCATTTTTTGGCATTGTTGGCTGTGGCTATTCAGACACTTGTAAAAAAAGATACAGAGGAGTTTGGTCCTATACTTTCTCGATGGCATCCTCATGCAGTTCCTTTGTGTGCCACATTATATCATAATTTTTACCATCAACAGTTGGTGGGTTTTAATCAGGATTAATTATCATCATGCATGAGCTCTAACTGTGGTTTACTAGCTGGGCCTTAACATTTATGCTCTTGTGCTACCTAGAAACCCTTCCTGGATGGAGTTTCTATTCTTACAGATGATGTTGCATCAGTTCTTTCGGGGGCTTATAGTTTAGAACAGTATCTGATGGGACTTAACATGTCAGGTAGCACGGAAAGGGACACTTTCTTTTACAAGGATGAAATTGAACCATTTAAGGTACATGATTCTTTCAAAGAGAATGTATCATTTACCACGATTTCAAAATGGAGTAAAAGCTGGGTCAAATTCAAAATTTCAGCCTGTTTAGAGTATACAATCTATTTGTAATATCTTGTTTTGTGGTCTTAGGTTGAAGAGATTTCAACTACATTGATGATGCACTGGGTCAGTATGCAGGTTACCAGGGTCTCAGAGTGGGTTGACCGGACATTGCAACAAGAGGTTGTACTCCCATGAACAAGTCGGCTAGACATTGTAACAATTATTAAGAAACAAAAAACAAAAAGAAAAAGGGGACTCCCCAATTAAAGTGATAGACTTTTTCACTCTTCTTTATTCTTCATTCATTGCTTGTTCCCACTAATCTAGAGATCCATATCCCAAAGATCCATCACTCTCTAGAGATGTCCAGTGAGATGGGACATTGATTCCGCTGTTGCAATATGCTGATGATTGTGTCTTGATCTTTGACTCCCTAGAAGGCATGCAGCAACATCTGGACGCATCATATGAGTTTGCACATCATAATGGGCTGCATGTTGACCTTTGTGAAGCCAGAATTATAGTATCAAACACCGCACAGCAGTGGGTATGGATGTCGGCCCCCTCTTTCAGGATGGAGTATACAGATGCCTACATATGTTGGGGTGGTTTTCAGTGGGCCAGGATTCACGATTACGAGAGCAATAGAGACCTGATGCAGTTTGGAGAAGATATGTTTGCAGGTTCGTCTTCAGGAACATTGAACAAAGTTACGGCTCTTTGATGCTCTTGGAACTTACGTCATTCTATATGGAGTGCAGATATCAGGACCTTCAGTTATGGGCAAAGTAGAGGGTACAAGAGTGATGAATTGAGAGATCCCTTGTTTCCATGCTTTTTTTTTGGCCAATTCGAGCCAAGGCTCTCTGCCTGTAGAGGATGAATTAGCAGGTGGTTCTTTGGATGTGCAGTATGCAATTCTTCTGGATGTACTCTGAGCACTTACACACTGGATGCACATCGGACACTTACACACTTGTAAACGGCACACAGACTGCAGCAATTTATACTTCACACTCACTCACACTAGATGAGAACATAGCCAGCAAGAACCAGCCAAACAAAAGGAACAAGCAATAAAAGAGAACTTCAGCACATTTTCTTTAGGATTAGTACCAATACACAATCCCAAACAGTTTGGACAGACTTTTCCTGCCAATATTACCCTTTGTACAGCAGCTACTGTAGGGATTCTCTTGGAGGACAAGCAGTTCTGTCACAAGGTATTGCTGGGTAACAATGTGGCTACAAGAGCTCAACAATGTGCTCCCAGAATGTCTCAAGGTATCACCTGAGGTTCTCTGTGACTTGAGAGGACACCTTCTTATATAGCCTTGGGGTTCGACGGGGGAGGCCTAGATATTTGGGCAGTCCCCGTGTCCATCAGCCACCTAGGTCAGGAGATGGGTGGTGGCCTGCACTTGGGCAGTGCCAGTAGTGGTGGCATGGAAGTTGCCATTGCTCAGAGATGTGCCCAATCTGTAACTCCATCTGCTGTGAGTGGTGGTCCAACATGGTGGGTGGTGATTAGACTTCCTGTAGCTGCCGAGGATCGGAGGTCTAATCTAGGAAGTTGGTGGTCCAAGCTCAGGGGTTGATGTTTCAAGGTTGGTGGCCCACTTACAGTAGTTGCCCAAACTAGCATTCTTCTGACAGATCCTTGCTCTTTGAATCCTTTGAGTGTGAACAATACACTTGTAGCTTGGAACCTGTTACTTTTGCTGAGCTACTTTAGCTTAGGAAAAACTAAAAGAAAAAAATTAGGTTGCTCGCCACTAAAGCCTCTGTCCCTGAGAAAAATGTGTTGTGGTCCCCCCTTTTTTACTCTCTGCAGCTGATATAACCACAAATAATTGAGATTACAAAGAATCTCAAAAGAGATAGAGTGATAAGGAAATGACAGAGCCATGTGTACACATGAGTATTTACAAAGGCTTATGGAAAAGGAGTATTTACAAAGGTTTATGGAAAATATGGAGCCTAAAACACTGAACAATGCATGAAATAATGCAAATAATGAATACTCATTGGCCCGTTCCTTGTCAAGGAGCCTATGAGGTCCAGACGTGGTCCATCCTCGTCCGAATCAGCCGCCAAGAGAGATTGAACATAGAAAATCTAGATTTGTACATATCACTCTATTTTGGAAACTCCTCATTTTCTTTCTGCACTTCTTTCAGTTCTTTCTCCATGGCTGCAAGTGTCTGCTCCAAAGCTTTTATCTTCTCTTCCATAGTAGGAAAGTTTTCTTGTTGCATGCTTAACCCGAAGACCTCTTTCTGGAAATTGGAAACAGTGAACCTACACCTTAAGAATTCAGTAGAAAAACTACTATATGCTTTTTTTCTTGTGTATCAATGTCAAAGAGCGATTTCTGACATTGATGATGAGATCCACCACCCCTTGTAGCATTTGAGTAGCGACATCAATTGGTGCACACTGCAAACTATGGTAGAGCTAGAGTAACCAGAGGCCGAATGTCAAGACTATGCATTTCAAGCAAGAAGTTGTGGGTTCTTGAAGGGGAGGTGCCCTTAGTGGAAGAATTGGAAGTGGATCTTGTGGGAATTTCCTGATACACCATTAGAAGTGGAGCAGAGAGGTTGCCAAGCGGGGGGGAGTCACATAAAGCTCCAAACGAGGCATGGTAGCCGTCGCGAGCATGGTAGAGGGAGTGAACCTACACCTTAAGAATTCAGTAGAAAAACTACTATATGCTTTTATTCTTGTGTATCAATGTTGTAGATCAATTTCTTGATCTATATGCTCTATGTGGTGTGTCCTCTTAAGTGCAATATGCACTGTGGGTTGCAATTTGAAGACTCAATGGGGAAGGAAAATATCGTAGACAATGACACAGTGAAATAAGAGAAAGAACCTGAAATTATGAGTGAAATGAAAGGGAGAAGCTGAAATTATGAGTTTAACAGCTCAAAAGAAGATTATACAATTTCTGGGCAATCAGTAGGAGACATAAGCATACACTTCACTCTAAGAGCTGCACTTCGATTCTCTAAACATACATGCTGAAGACTCTAGTCTACCAACTAGCTGCTCACGAGAAGATTGGCCAATCACTCCTTGCCACTACTCACTCAGAGTGTCAAGCTAGCTGATGCCAAATCTACCAAGTGGAGCACTAGTGGTAAGCTAAGAGCTCTACACACACAAAAGAAGGCAAAGCTTCAGCTCTGCATTCCTTCCTCAAGTCTCTCTCTGAGCTTCTCTCTGAGCTTGTCTTCCTTCTTCTCTCTCCCTTTTGTTGAAGAAGAGGTCTACTTATATAGTTTTCCTGGAAGTGAAGGATAGCAAAAGGGGACAAAATTAGTTTCTTCTTTGGCAGGCTCTCTGACACTTTTGACAATTTTGGTACTCTGGAAGCTTCCTCTTGGTCCACTTTTCTTGCACCGACACTATCTTCCAAATTTTTGTATTCGGCGCTGTCCACCGTCCATGAGTTCTCCGTGTGCAAGAGGCTGAAAATTTAGATTATATGGAGATGTGGGAAATTTAGTCGCTTTTTCAAGTGAAAAGTAGACTAAATCAAAAGTACACCCTTTTCTTAAAAATTAGACTACTTTTGAAGTAAGTAGACTAACTTCATAAAATTGGTGAACTTTTGAGTAAGTCGACTAACTTGTAAAATTTGACTAAAAAAATAGACTATTTGGTCAACTTAGGAAAATTAGACAACTTAGAGATTTGGCTAAAAAAATCGACTATTTGGTCAACTTAGGAAAATTAGACAACTTAGAGATTTAGACGACTTGGGAAAATAGGTCAACTTGGGAAAATCGACTAATTGGTCAACTTAGGAAATTAGACAACTGGGAGAATTAGACGACTTGGGAAAATAGGTGAAATGGGAATTTAGACAACTTGGGAAACTAGGTGAAATGGGAAAATAGGCAACTTGGGAAAAGAATGGGAATTTAGGCAACTTGGGAAAATAGGTGAAATGGGAAAATAGGCAACTTGGGAAAATAGGTGAAATGGGAATTTAGTCAACTTGGGAAAAGAGGTGAAATGGGAATTTAATCAACTTGGGAAAAGAGGTGAAATGGGAATTAGACAACTTGGGAAAATAGGTGAAATGGGAAAATAGGCAACTTGGGAAAAGAGGTGAAATGGGAATTAGGGAACTTGGGAAAATAGGTGAAATGGGAAATTTGGCCTTCTTCATGAGCTTGATCCTCCTTCCACCATTTTCTTGCTCTTCGCTTCTTCTCCTTCTCTTTTTGTTCGAAATCGAGGTAACTTGCCTTGTGCTTGGCTTCTGCATCTTGAAAAGCAAAACAAAATACATTATTTTATGGGTGTATCAGAATACCCCGCTACAGGTTGCCCACCACTTAGACATTCTCCGTCCTCGGAGAAAAATAATTCTCTTTTTTTTTCCCTTTTCAAGTTGGCATGGAATCTGCTGGTGAGTTGCGGTATCCTTCATATCCTGAAAGTAATGGGACATGTTACTTTGCTAATAGCTGGATGCTTTTGTCTTGTTCCTGAATGTCCACCTTGTAGGTTCTTAGATTTTCACTCTTGCATAAGATGAGGGTGAACAACAAACAAACTCCTTTTGCTGCCTAAGGTCAATTTTCAGCTGATAACAAATGGAAGCTCAATTTTTCAGTCAACTGCTCATTCAAAAGTGGCAAAAATTTGATTGTTGATGCTCATTTATAGGCTGCTGTTGCGCTTCATCTGAACCAGTTCTTGATCGCAAGAACTCTTAAGAGCTTAACTCTTAAAAGCTGGGCCCAGCAGCGATCTATACTAAGCAGTCGACTGCTCGTTAACGGATCAGCAAGCGAGGATGATTTTGGAGAGGATGGTTTTGGAGGAGACCGAGAAGTTCAGCAGATGGTTTTGGAGGCGACCGAACAGTTCAGCAGTGCGCAACGACAATGGTTTGAAGGAAGGCAGGCAAAAAATCGACTCAATAACTACAAAAGAAAGCGACTTTTCCCACCAAAAGCAAATCGACATTTTTTTGGGAAAAAACAATTCGACCTATCCAGAGGAAAAAAATCGACTTTTTTAGGAAAAAACAATTCGACCTATCCAAAGAAACAAAATAGACTTTTTTTTTTCATTTTTTACAAAAATCGACCTTTTGTGAAAAAATTGACCCTTTCTAAAAAATCAACCTAATAGCTTTTTTAAAAAAAATCGACTTCTTTTTTTTTTTTTTAAGTTGAAAAAAATCGACCTTTCTAAAAAAATTCGACCAAAAAATCGACTTTTTTTTTTTTTTAACTCCGAAAAATTCGACCTAAAAAAAAAATCGATTTTTTTTTTTTTTAAGGATTTGAAAAAATCGACCAAAAAAATTTCCGACCAAAAATAAAAAATTTCGACCAAAAAAAAAATTCGACTTTTTTTTTCCAAAATGAACTTAAAAAAAAATCGACTATTTTTTTTTTAATTTATTTATTTGTTTGAATTGACTTTCAATTTGGCTTCTCTGTAAGCACTAAAGTGCTTACACCTGTTCCAATTGACAAAGATGATCAGTGAAGTTTTCTACTGGAGTAGAACATCCAGTGCCTAAAAACGTGGAGAAGTCGTCCATAAAGATCCTCAAGAATTTTGGCAACAATGACCGGAAGATTGAGTAAACCACTCGATTGAAAGAGGCAAGAGCATTGCATAATCCAAAAGCCATCTTAGTATATACATACGTACCCCATGGAGTTACAAATGCAGTTTTAGCTTGGTCCTTTGGATGTATGAACACTTGGTTGTATCCGCTAAATCCGTCCATGAAATTGTATAAAACATGACCAGCCACGTCTTCCAAAACTTGTTCTGAAAATGGGGTCGGAAACCCATCGGGAATCGTAACCTTGTTCAGAGCCCGAACATCGACACAAACACGTATCTTGTTGGATTGCTTCTTTTGGACTATTACCATCGATGATAACCATTCAGAATGCTCCACTGGGACAATGATTCTCGCATCCTCTAGCTTTTCTATTTCTTTTTTGACCTCTTCTGCATACTTTGGATTAAGTTGATAAATCCTTCCTCTTACTGGCTTAGCATCATGAATCAATGGAATAGAATGCTCTCCAAGATGAACCGGAATTCCTTCCAAGTCATGGTAACTCCATGCAAACACATCCTTGAAGTTTTGCATGAAAGTGGTTACCTGATGGAGCAAGGACGGATGATCCCAAAGCCATGTTGCGAGTAAGATTGGTTGTGAATGCTCCTCGGTTCCAAGATTTACTTGTCTTACAGGTTGAGATGTCATGGCTGATTCTTCGTTTTGGTCTTCAAAAATGCATTGTGGATAGGCCGGCGATTCCTCTATGTTGATTTTTGATTCCTTTTCTTGCATCCATGAAGGTGAAAGTTCTTTCATCCACGGTATGTCGGATGGTATCGGTAAGTCGTCTATTGCAGCTCTTTTCTCCTTTCCTTGGGTCAAATCCTTCGAGACTCCTTTCTTTCCTCTCCTCAAGTCCATGACGGGTTCTCCCAGCCGAAGAGTTTCTACCTGTTCAGAGTCTCCTTCACAAATAGATATGCCATAACATGGAAAGGCTTCCATCCATTCCAAAAGATCTTGGTCATCGTTTATTTCAATTTCATTACATGCTTCCGCGATAGGAATGTGTTGTTCTTCGAGAATAGTGAAAGAATGAGCATTACCTCCATGAGATCCTTTCGGATCTAAGTGTACTTGTTTCTGTACTTTCCCTGGCAGGTTAACTAAAATAGTGTCATTTCCCCAATCACGCATGGCTTGGATGTGCCTTAGCCATGGCCTCCCTATGAGTAAAGGAAAGCCTCCATTGACCTGCGGTAAATTTAACACCACAAAATCTAGAAAGAATGTCAGCCCGTCCATCTCTACCGGTACCTTTTCTACAATACCAAGAGGTTTAACTCGACTCTGGTCAGCCAAGGTTATTGTGAACTTTGCTTCACCTGAAAGTTGGAGTCCAAGTGATTTGAGGGTAAAATCTGGCATGAGATTTATGCCTGAACCTCCATCGATTATTACTCCATTTATAGTTATTCCATATATAGTGACTGATAGACATGGACTCCCGAAGTCGGTTAGAGAGTTGGTTGATACCTTTGTGAAGTACTTGGAAATCGAAGCTTTCATCAGGTTCGTTGGAGTGTGCCCACCACTTATTGCAAGCATTGTCGGAGGAGACAATGTCTCTATGATCCCTATAACTTAACTTCTAAACCTTTCATCCAGTCTTAATAGATCATACAATGATACTTGCTGGAAGGTGTTCTTTAATATTTCCTCCGTCTTGATGATGGAGGGTATTGGCGAAGGTAGAGGAGGCTCGTTACCTGAATGGAGTTCCCTCATCGTTTCTTCAAAGACTTTGTCTATTTCCTGCAAAATTTCAGAATTTTTTGTACCTGAGTCTTTTTCTTGGAGGACCCTTGCTTCTGCCTTTCTTTTTCTGGGCTCTAGTTTACACTCCTTGTTCTTGATCCATTTCGTGCAACGCCACCACTCTAGCTTCTGGACTTGAGCTGAAGGATGGCCTTGCATTGAGTTCTTGATTTCCTTCTTCTCTCAGTTGTGAATCAGGTTCTAACTCTGGAGCATAGCTTGGGGTTTCTATTTCTGGTCCATGATTGTCCAGGGAAACATCTCCATGAAGTTGACCAAGATCACTTAATGGAGTGGCATGAATCTGGGCAAAAGAGTCGATTTCAAAAAATAGTCTATTTTCCTGAATTGAGTCATCCTGGAAAATAAGTTGACTTCAAAAATTTGACCTTTTTTAAGTAGACTATTTTTAAAAGTTTGGGCAACTTCAAGTTGAGCATTTTCCAAAAATTGGTCTACTTTGTGAACGTGGTCATTTTTACAAAATTGGTCAAATTTTTTAGTCACTTGCTCCTCTTTTAAGTCGATCTGCTGAACTTTACAAAATTGATCAAATTTTGTAGTCACTTGCTCCTCTTTTAAGTCGACTTGCTGAACTTGACCATTTTTTAAAAATGGGTCAACTTTTTTAGCTGAAACAAATCGTCCATATTTCCCAGGGGCATCACACCCATTCCGGTCTTCTTTCTCAGATAAGTGCCGCTGTGAGTGTAGAAGAGAAAATTGGGTACCTGGATATTTAAGAGTGGTGTTCTCTTCTCTCTTACTTGAATGAATTGGTGGTTGCTTTCCCTTATCGACAGAGATAACATTGACTTGGTAGGATGGAGCTGATCCGCTTGTAGAAGCCTTCTGCTTCGGACAGTCCTTCGAATAATGATCCATTGTGTCCGGGCAAAGCCTGCAAGGTGGAGACCCTTCTGGGAGGGAGCATTTTCCTTGAAAATGCCCATATTCACCACATCTGTAGCACATGATAGGACGAGCTGGTCTTCTAAATGGAGGTTTTCATTCATTAGAGGGGTTTTTACCTGAGGAGTGGTATACATGCTTTCGACTTGAAATCTTGGAGTTGGTAATAGGGGCTGATGTACAGATACACTTGGTGACGCCCAATTCGCTTGCATCCCCTTGAGGAAATAGCAATCCCTTGCTTCATGGCCTGGTTGTCCACAAAATTGACACACCAACCTCTCCGGACAATCTTGAGAAGAATGACCTGATTTCTTATATAAGGTGCACCAAATCGATGTTTTTACCTCTTTTTGCGTTCTAAGCTCCTCCAATTCTTGTCGTAGTAGAGCTAGCGCTTCATCCCTTCCTTGCCAAGCAGCTTTTTCCTCTTGCAAGGTCTTTTGTAACTTCAAGGCTTCATACTCTCTTCTTAGTTGTGCAAGAGGATCACTTGTGAATTCATCTGTACCTTCGTGTTCTTTGAACTGGACTCTTGCTGCTTCGATCCTTGAGGCTGCGGCTTCGAATTCTTCTAATGATGCATCAGCTTGTAGCAGCTCTCTAAGCTTTTGCTGAGAAGTTTTTGGTAGAGCCTTCTCTACCCATTTCTTGACTAGAAAATCCCCATGATTGTGAGGAAGACGAGAGACTAACGACTTAACTCTGGTCATCAGTTCAAAGAATGCCTCTCCTTTTTGTAGTTTAAGATTCTCCAATTGATCAAGAATGCGTTCTGTGGAGTTACCTAGGGTAAATGTAGTTGTGAAGGCGGTTTTGAGGGCATCCCAGGTGGTGAAGTATGCTTCATCATGTTGATTGTACCATCGATTCGTGAGTCCTTCAAGAGTTGCCGGCTGGAGCGAGTATGAGTCATAGACTATCGCTCTAACGCTCTTCATCAACTCGGTTCTTCTAAGGGTTGAACTTCTAACAAGTTTAAATTGCAACCAAGGTCCCACCGGGCGTGCCAAAATGAGCACCTGTAGATCAATTTCTTGATCTATATGCTCTATGTGGTGTGTCCTCTTAAGTGCAATATGCACTGTGGGTTGCAATTTGAAGACTCAATGGGGAAGGAAAAATATCGTAGACAATGACACAATGAAATAAGAGAAAGAACCTGAAATTATGAGTGAAATGAAAGGGAGAAGCTGAAATTATGAGTTTAACAGCTCAAAAGAAGATTATACAATTTCTGGGCAATCAGTAGGAGACATAAGCATACACCTTCACTCTAAGAGATGCACTTCGATTCTCTAAACATACATGCTGAAGACTCTAGTCTACCAACTAGCTGCTCACGAGAAGATTGGCCAATCACTCCTTGCCCACTACTCACTCGGAGTGCCAAGCTAGTTGACACCAAATCTACCAAGTGGAGCACTAGTGGTAAGCTAAGAGCTCTACACACACAAACGAAGGCAAAGCTTCAGCTCTGCATTCCTTCCTCAAGTCTCTCTCTGAGCTTCTCTCTGAGCTTGTCTTCCTTCTTCTCTCTCCCTTTTGTTGAAGAAGAGGTCTACTTATATAGTTTTCCTGGAAGTGAAGGATAGCAAAAGGGGACAAAATTAGTTTCTTCTTTGGCAGGCTCTCTGACACTTTTGACAATTTTGGTACTCTGGAAGCTTCCTCTTGGTCCACTTTTCTTGCACCGACACTATCTTCCAAATTTTTGTATTCGGTGCCGTCCATCATCCATGAGTTCTCCGTGTGCAAGAGGCTGAAAATTTAGACTATATGGAGATCAGGGGAATTTAGTCGCTTTTTCAAGTGAAAAAGTAGACTAAATCAAAAGTACACCCTTTTCTTAAAAATTAGACTACTTTGAAGTAAGTAGACTAACTTCATAAAATTGGTAAAAATAGACTATTTGGTCAACTTAGGAAAATTAGACAACTTAGAGATTTGGCTAAAAAAATCGACTATTTGGTCAACTTAGGAAAATTAGACAACTTAGAGATTTAGACGACTTGGGAAAATAGGTTAACTTGGGAAAATCGACTAATTGGTCAACTTAGGAAATTAGACTGGGAGAATTAGGGAAAATAGGTGAAATGGGAATTTAGACAACTTGGGAAACTATGTGAAATGGGAAAATAGGCAACTTGGGAAAAGAGGGGAAATGGGAATTTAGGCAACTTGGGAAAATAGGTGAAATGGGAAAATAGGCAACTTGGGAAAATAGGTGAAATGGGAATTTAGTCAACTTGGGAAAAGAGGTGAAATGGGAATTTAATCAACTTGGGAAAAGAGGTGAAATGGGAATTAGACAACTTGGGAAAATAGGTGAAATGGGAAAATAGGCAACTTGGGAAAAGAGGTGAAATGGGAATTAGGGAACTTGGGAAAATAGGTGAAATGGGAAATTTGGCCTTCTTCATGAGCTTGATCCCCCTTCCACCATTTTCTTGCTCTTCGCTTCTTCTTCTCCTTCTCCTTTTGTTTGAAATCGAGGTAACTTGCCTTGTGCTTGGCTTCTGCATCTTGAAAAGCAGAACAAAAAATACATTATTTTATGGGTGTATCAGAATACCCCGCTACAAATGTCAAAGAGCGATTTCTGATCATTGATGATGAGATCCACCACCTCTTGTAGCATTTGAGTAGCGACATCAATTGGTGCACACTGCAAACTATTGTAGAGCTAGAGTAACCAGAGGTCGAATGTCAAGACTATGCATTTCAAGGAAGAAGTTGTGGGTTCTCGAAGGGGAGGTGCCCTTAGTGGAAGAAGTGGAATTGGATCTTGTGGGAATTTCCTGATACACCATTAGAAGTGGATCAGAGAGGTTGACAAGCGGGGGGGAGTCACATAAAGCTCCAAACGAGGCATGGTAGCTGTCGCGAGCATGGTAGAGGGAGTGGGAGGCATGATAGGTGTAATGGGTATAGTAGAGGAAGCAGTAGGTGTAATTATGTTGGATGTATTGGGTATAATAGAGGTAAGGATGGCTAATCTCTGGTGAAAGAGACGGGTGTGGAGGTAGTAGGTCAGGGTTTAAAGCCGATGAGATTTTGAAAAACTGCAAAGGCTTCACGAAGAGTGGACGATGGGATTTGGGTAGGTGTAGGAGTAATAGTGGTTAGAAGATGGGAAGGTGGAGGCGAGAATGATCGTGTTGATGAAGTTGTTGCTAGAGGAGATGGAGGACGTTGATGGATGGATGGTCTATGAGAAGGTTGAGGAAAAGAAATGTAAGAATGTGGAGGTGTAGAAAACCGAGGTGAACGTGGGTGATGAGAAGGTGGAGGTGGACTTGGGAGCATGGAAGAAGAAGATGAAGATGAAGTACGAGAGTGCAGGGAGGACTCCTTTGTTCTTTTTAGAGAAGCATATGCTTGCTCCTCCCTAGGGAGTGAAGCTAACAAAGTGACACAATCCTTGCATACATATGCTCATGTCTTTTTCTTCAAGTAAATGTTTATAAGCATACACATACAAGTGTCACTCACGAGCAAGGTACAAGAGCTCCTAGAAAACTCACTCTCTTGGTTAAAAGAGAGAATGAACAAGAAAAAAGTACAAATAAGCGTTTATTCACTTTTATAGTCAACTTTTAAAAAGTAACCCTCTTCACACTCTCCGAGTCCGATTCTAGTGCAAAAGATCCATAAAAACTTTAGAGGGCTAGGGAATTAGTTCTTAAGCTCAAGCTCAACTTGCAAAAATGTGGAGTTAATTACAAAGAATGGCTTATGAACATGTTTATGAGGGTGGGATTTTACATGTAAATGGCTCATTTGAGGGGTAGTTTTTGAGCATTTGTGGCCTCCATGGGACCCTTGCTTTGCGTGAGTGCATCCAGCATGCTTCTTTGTTTCGGTTCTTCATAGCGTCAACCCTCTTCTCTCTCTTTTAACCATCAAAAGTTTCCAATGACTTTTTACCTCCAACACTCCCCTCTCCTAGAGTTTATTGTCCCCCAAGAGATGATCAGAGCATTTCTTGGTCATTGTGAATTGTGAGTGTTGAAACACATTGGGATCATCAAGTTCCTATAGAACAATATCTTACAGACATTGTAAGTGATGTTTCTTTTTTTGACAATAGCACATGCGCACTAAGTGTGGTGCATCGGACAAAAGAAATAAAGTTCTTGTGCACAGCCTTATAGGGTGACCTTATGCATGCATGCCCTACAACGCAAAAAGAAGGAAAATGGTGTTAATAAAAAAAAGAGATACTTGAACGGAGCATGCAAGAAGTCAATGATAAAGCATTTTATTCTACAAGTTGGAAGGATTTGACCTTAGGATGTTTGGTTGACCTAGATCTAACAATTGTGGCACCATGTATGGTGTAGATCCTAATTTGCCCAGCTCATAACAGTCAAGTGTCAGTTGTAGTCTCCCATATGGGGCTGATGAGTCAGGTCATGGGTATGGGGTCCTTGCAGTGGCAAGGATCCAAGGCTGTTGTCCTTGTAAATTGGCAGCTGCTTAGAGAGGCCTTGCCCTGCCAAAGGGCCTTGTGGTATGCAGACCACTATCAAGGGCACTTTTGCCCTCCACCATGGATTACTTCTGTGCATGCAGAACCAGTCAAGTAAACCTCTAAGCATCTATATAAGTAGTAGTTTGGCACTCATCTGGATATACATCTATGTGTTGTGGAAGAAACCTTTTTGCTGTAGGCACCTGTGGTGAGCTACTGTGTTGGTCCAACTGCCATATTTTTGTTGTATTCCTGAATCTTGGGCTAGTCCGGGTTGGGTTAGTCCTATTGTGAGTTAGAACACTCTTTGTAAGCATACGGGAAAATCTTGTGACAAGCCTCTGAGTATTGAAGATTGATTCTCTGTAGAGTTTTGGGCTTATCTCTAAAGTGTGTTGGGCTGATCCTTGCTATATTCTGATGTCTTTCAACACCCTGCACAATATTCCATAGTCCTTTTGCGACCAATACATGACGCATCATATAAGCCCATAATGGGTAGTTGGTACCATCCACTTATCCTCAACAGCCAACATACGGAAACTGCTTTCAGCCATGGCCGGTGACTAAAATACCTTGATGCAGAAAATTGAATCTAACTCGAAAAGTTGAATAGAACTGCCCAGACAAATTCTGCTAAACATATAGCAGACTTCGAGACGCTTATACTGGCGAACCGAAACTGGTATATACCTTTGGCACAAAAAGACGAAATAGCTTGCACAAGCGCTTCGATAGTGGGTTTGGAGGCCGAAACGAAACTGTTTTGATCTCTGAAACACGCTGAGTATGCTTACCAAATTTCGTGCGATTCTGAGATTGCAACCGGAGAGGTGTAGACAACGCCCTAGATGAAGCGGTGACCTCTCTGATACCAATTGTTGGAGTTATACGTCGTCTGCAAAAGCACGTGAACATCACAAGGAAAAAGAAGAAGCTTGGAGCACAACACACAATACTGAATGTATTACCACTAGAATGTACAAAGATAAGTAGTCCGTTAGGGCAATAAGCGTATATACAAGCTCAGGGAAAAAACCTCCTAAAGAGGGAAAAAAGTGCCCCGGTGGTCCTAAAGTGTTCACACACATCACTACCTAAATATATCAACAGCTCCTTTCCTAAGCCTTAAATGTTAAAAATGCACAAATTACAAATGCATAATAAATAGTACATTCACTAATTTATTACATACTTAAATGTTTAATGCACATTGCAGAATGCATAATACATACTTTCATTTATTACATACATAATGCATATTATGTTACGTACTAGATTATTTAATATCTATTCAATATTATGTATAATGCAATATGTATATGATAGCATCTTGAAGGTTTATTTTAAATTCCAAAACTCCAATTTTTTAGCATGAACTGCTTATCATATAATGTAATCATTAATGTGGCATGTGCACATTGCATGGTGCATGTTGCCAAATTGCAAAATTTCAATATGCATGTGCCATGTACAGTGTTGAATCATGAATGTACATTCTAATTTCTAAATTACTTTGCTATTTAGTTTATAAATTCTTCGATTTATTATTTGGCGTGTGCATTGTAATTTATAAATTTTTGACATGCATGAATGATGACACATGTCCGATGTGCATTCAACATTGTGCATAGTCACTTCTGCAATGTGCACTAAACATTCATGTATTATATTATTATGATCTGCATAGTGCATTGTGTATTGTGAGTTCATGCTCGTGGTGTGTGTGCGTTGTGGGGTGTGTGTGTGAGCATGTATTCATTCTGAGCTCTATACCCACTATTGGGCACTGAGGACGTTAGTGGGGATCTCATAGTATTGAGTCGATATTGTGCATAGTGGAGCTGATATGCTATGTAGTCTTGTGGTTGACTACCATGAGCTTGTAGTTGCACTTTCCTTTGAGGGTGAATTTGGGGTTTACCTGGATTCATTCTGGTATATATGAAATATTCAAGATTAATGTGCATTATGCATTGTGTTTAATTTTCCACTAATATAATAGATAAGTCACAATAGAGAAATACAATAGGCAAGCACACAACTTATACAGAAGAGTATACTCCTTCGAATACAGGTACTGCAAATACAGGTGCTGGAGCTGATGGAGATGATGTCGAAGATGATGATATTCTGCAAATTCCAATTGGAGAGTGAGCACATGAATGAAGGTGATTCTATGGACAGTTTTCTCATAAAGATCAAGGATTTCAAAGAAGAGTTGATTTCTGTTGACGAAGTTATACCAGATAGCTTACTTGTGTAGAACGTTCTGAATGGCCTTCCTGACTCATATCAGAGTTTTGCTTCTACTCTTCATTTGATGATGAAAGGAAATCCAAATGCCTTGTCATTTTAGGAGTTGGTCTCTGTTCTGTAACATGTTGCAGGAAGACCAGTCTAGGCAGAACACGTTTATTATGCCTGTTGCATATCAAGATTTCCTGGCTAGTTAGAAGGGCAAAGGTAAATGGAGCTTTTCTACTAGTAAGCAGAAATTTGCAAATGCTGCACATTCGAAGAAGGAAGACAAAGATGAGAAGAAATCAGAAAAGTAGAAATTGTTTTGCAAATACTAAAAAGCAAATGATCATGTCATCGAGAGCTTTCCAAAATTGGCTGCTAAAGATGCAAAGAGTAAAGAGGTCGGAATGGTTGTTGCAGAAGTCTCTACACCGAAAACAGAGTCAGCTAATCTTCTGCAGGAAGAAGAATGGGCGTTTACTACTGTTTGCGGTTTTGACCCATCTTCTCATGAGCAGTGCATGTCTGCAGTAGACTCAGATATTTGGTACTTCGATAGTGGGGCGACCAAGCATATTACCTCGGAGTGCAGTTTTTTCTCTTCACTCTAGCCTGCTCCTATATGCGCCAACAACTCCTATCCTGTCATGGGAGTTGGTAAGATCATTTTGACTACTGATGATGGTAGTTCTTTCACTTTGTCAGATGCTTTGTTTGTGCTACGGATCAAGAAAAATCTGTTATCAGTTTCTGCATTAGCCAAGATCGGCTTGGTTGTGAAATTTGTTGATGACAGATGTACACTTCATGATCTGTCAAATGGCGATGTCATTATTGCTTCTGGCAATTTATGTTTTGGCTGTATAAGCTCATAGACTATGAAAGATTTGTAAATGATTTGGCATGTGCAGTACATGATTCTCAGGCTATGTCATATGCAAAGCTTTGGCATGTACGCTTTGGTCATCTGAATTTTGCTAGTTTGCTATGCATGCACAAATCTAAAATGGTGTTCTCTTTGCCCAAACTTGAGGCACCCGGTAAAAATGTATGTGAAGGCTGTATTTTGGGCAAAATGAAGAGTTCTTCCTTTCCAAAAGATGGTTCAGTTCGGGCTACTCAGAAATTGCAGCTTGTACATAGTGATGTCTATGGTCCTATGCAGACACCTTCTTTTGGGAACTATCTTTACTTCGTGACTTTCATCGATGATTTTTCTAGGCATGCATGGTATATCCATTGAAGGCAAAGTCAGAAGTGTTTATATGCTTCAAAGAGTTTTTGGTTTTGGCTGAAAATATGTCAGCATGTAAAATGGGCACCCTCTGTTCTGATCAAGGGGGGAATATATATCTTCCGACTTTAATGCATTTCTGGCTAAATGTGGGATAAAACATCAGTGTACAGTGCCGTATACACCTCAACAAAATGGAGTTGCTGAACGAAAGAATAGGTCACTCATGGAGATGGAGAGGTGTATGGTCAAGAGTCAGGCTTTACCATATAGTTTCTGGTTTGAAGCTATTATGTGTGCAACATATGTACTAAACATGTGTCCCACTAAAGCGCTGCAGTCTATCACTCCATTATGAGGCTTGGCATGGTTGCAAGCCATCTTTTGCTCATCTACATGTTTTTGGTTGCCTTGCATATGCATTAGAGCTTGAACAACATCACAGAAAATTGGATGATAAAGCAGTAAAATGTATTTTTGTTGAGTACAGTTCTGAAAGTAAAGGTTATCGTCTGTATCATCTACGCATTCTGGTTAGCCGTGATGTTGTTTTTGTGGAAGATGCTATTTAGCCATTGCTTTCACGTACTAAGGAGACATCTGTTAGCTCCAAAGTCATGTATGATACTTTACAGGTGCCTCTTTTTATAGGTGGACAATCTTTTTTACAGGTGGACAATCTAGTGCTAGTCTTAATGAGGAAACTTCTCAGCCTTTGCAGGTTTCATGTGATGATGTAGATCATTCCATCTCTGATGCAGATTTACACGATGCACTTGTTGATGAGAGAGCTGATATTGACCAGGCAAAAAACTATGCCGAAATGGCTGGTGCAGACCTTGCATGACAGCAAATTAGATGCACCTCTATCATATCGTACTCGATCAGGCTCTCATAGTGCCTTTTTGCATCAGATTGCTATGCTATGGCTACCTCTAATCTCTGCGATGAGACTGAACCTGTTTCATTTGATGAAGCACAAAATTCTGAACATTGGATGGCTTCAGTGCAATCTGAACATGATGTTATCATGAAAAATGGTACTTGATCTTCATGTGACTTTCCTCATAGCAAGAAGGCCATTGACACTAAGTGGGTATACAAGCTGAAGCGTAAACCTGATGGAACAATTAATAGGTATAAAGCTAGACTTGTTGCAAAGGGTTATGCACAAGAAAGAGGCATTGATTTTGATGAAACCTTTTCTCCTACTTACTGAATGACTACTGTTCGTAGCATCTGTGCACTTGTAGCTCATCATGGTTGGAATGTACATCAGTTGGACATTAAAACGACATTTCTGAATGGTGACTTGCATGAAGAAGTGTATGTTTTTCAACCCCGTTGCTTTGTGCAGAAAGGGCATGAAAACCAGGTGTGCAGGTTAAACGCATTATATGGTTTAAAGCAAGCACCACGTGCTTGGTATGAAAAGATACATGCCTATCTGATTGCACATTGTTTTGAAAATAGTCCAACTGAAGGCACCTTTTATGTTAAGAGTGCTAATGATGTTAAGTAGTTACATGCCGAGTTTCCCAAATACAACAAAAAATATGATGCAAAATAAAGATTCACTTATCTACATGAAGAAATAGGTAAACATGGAAGGAAATTATAGAATATAGATTCTATCATTGAACACATTCAACCATAGTTGTTTTTGACGGGTTTCTAACTTCTGATGTTTATCCCATGTATGATGGGTAAGGTAAAACAATTCTGACGCCGTCTAAAATTTTTCCAAAAGAAGTTTCTTAAGAAAAGAGTAGAGACACCATGACAACAATGGCATTAGATTCACTAATGAAAAAACACTATGTCAATCATTATTCACAAATCACAATCATACACTAATGGAGTGTAGTGTGACAAAGTAGAATTGTTCATACAAATTACTAATTGCAATCACATATGTAAAGCATGATTTATGAATGATAATACTAAAAAAAGTGAGGGGTCAAGACTAAAGACTATGACTATTAAGAAAAATAAAAACGAAACTCAAGTAGCTCAAAATAGACCTTAGTCTATGACACATCATAGACATAAATGGCCACATAGGTGTATGATGTTCCACAAATGAATGCATTTGTGGCACATCATACACCTAAATGCAAACTTGATCGATCAACAAATTAGATAAGTATTGAAATGCATAGAGCAACTGTACGCATAGAGATTTTACCTACTGGACTGAGCACAAAAAAGTTATGTATTTAATATTTATGATTACACAAAATGTGTACAAAGCAATCTTTTAGACTAGCTGTTGGGCACAAATATATTCTTCTTTTCAACTCTTAGTAGCCTCAAGCTTGTTTGGAGTCTCTAGAAAAATATGCCTGGAATCAAAAAAGAAAAAAAAAAGAAAACAAAACAAAAGAAAAAAAAGCAAACGTGGCATCAGCTATGAGTCAGTAACCTCAAAGTCAGCTACGATATTCCTGATATCAGCTATACGTAGCTGATGCGTGTGGAAACAACTATGTATTCAACATTGAAGAGAATCAAGAACTCTAGACGCACATGGCTGTACAAAGGATATCAGTAAGCTTAAGATAATTAGAAAGAGTGAGGAGCGGCAACATTAAAAGGTACATTGGGTTCGACAAGAAGGAGATATGAGCTAAAGGGAGAAAGTAGATCAAGTGCTAGGAATATCCTATCCATGTCTTGTAGGAAGGGGGAAAGCTTGGTCTGCTTGTTCATACAATTTGAGCCTAAAGTCGTTCAGTACTGGACCACAGGTAGGGCTTCTCATGCCAAGGACTCTAGCCAAACAGCCCCTTGCAGGAATTTTTGAGGATCTTGTATAGTCCTCTCTATTTTGGCTAGAGATTCTTATGCTTTTGAGTTGGACTTGCATGCTCAAGAGCACTAAAGAGTCCTTTGCTTCTATAGATGACCACATATTTCTATCACGTTCTATAGAACAAAAAGAAAAACTAGTTTTTGATCTACTTGTACTGTCGTAGTTCATCTATATGTACCCACTTTTTTCCCTCCTCTTACTTTTATCTTTCTTGTTTTTAGATGTCATCTTGAATTTTGTGAGTTTTTGAACTCAAAGGAAACACTTTATGTTAGAGAACTTAAACGGATTTGTTGTGCAGAAGTGGGAGCCCTTGTCAAATCAGCAGCAACATGGTGTGTCGATAATTGAAGTCTTTCGGATCATTGAAGAGGTGAATGAGCAGTTGTCTTTAGATTTTTAGTCTATCTTCCATATTAGCACACTGTTGGAAACCTCTGCAGCTTATATATTTTCAAATAACTTGCAGTTTTTATAAATTTTTCTGCTATTAACGGATAATCTAATGGAAGGTCACAGAAGAAACTGATCCAAAAATGCAGCAAAAGATGCCAATTTTATTTCACTAATATGATCGCTTGATGATGGATATGATGGCGTTCAAAAATGTTCTGACTATATGAGTTCCTTTGTTTTGTACCTTTTAATGTGTTCATGGAGTATTGCACTTGCGTCAGTTCTGGAACCTTGCAAATTAACAATGCACACTGAATCAATATATAACTTATGAGTGTGGTACAACTAGCCCGACATTAAGCAGTCTCGAGGTTCTTTTTATGTAGGCCACTGAACAATTTTTCAGTCTCAAGTTACCGATTCATTTTCCAGTCATGAAAAGCTTGGCAACTGGCCTTGGCAATGCTCTACAGATTTATTCGAGCAGAGTTGTGAACCAGCTTGGTATTCTTCATACAATTAAGTCTTTTTTTAATTTTGCAACTGATTTACAGGAAGATAAACAATGTCTTGATGATAGATAGAAATAAGACACGCAATACATTTTTTTAAAAATTATTTCGAAATTAACTAGGCATACTTTTATCTCATGTGATCCTTCTAGACATCATATAAGATCTATGGCGATGTAACTTTCTGGTCTGATTTGTCCATTTGGTGTTTCAAAGACATCAATATATCGTTGCATGTCTCTTAATAGTATTTCATTTTTCTCCGTGTGATCCTTTTTCTTGTATGCGTGAACTTGGTTCTAGATGAGAGAATTATTCCTGTCCTCACTATCTAACTTCTTCTTCCATTCCTCTTAGGTGTCAAAGAAGTTTTGATACCCCCACCACCAGGTTTGACTCGATATGGAAAAGAAGTATTTAATATTAAGAAATTCACAAAAAAAGGCATTTCCTATATTAACCCTTCAGACACGAGGAATAGTGGCCAGTTGAACTTGCTTTCAGTATCGAAATTGTGTGTTAGGCTAAACACACTATATGTAAGTTTGGGAAATTTTGAAAACTTGCAAGTACCGGATTTTTTGCCCTAACTTATTTGGGTTCCTTTTTCTTTTGCTCTTGTAGTTTATGTTAAATCAGCTGAAAATTTTGGAAGGCAACATCAAGGATCTTTGGTTAAAAATACAACCTCACAATAATAATCTAGGTAACATGCTTGAATTTTTTTGGCTGCTTATGATGAAGCCTTCTTGTTGTTTATATTATTCACATACCACTCTGGACGTTAAGCTGATAGCATTTTAGCTGTAACAGGTGATACATCAGACACGGAATTTCCTCCCAATTTTGATCTGACACGGAAACTTGCCAATGATAGCATAGAAAGGATTTCTGAATTTCTAGGTACTTCATATTTTATACTTCTGATTTTTGTGAACCAATAATTGTGATAAAGTCTTGTTGTGTATTTAACATGCAAATATTGGAACCAGTATTCTTTTAATCACAGAAAAGACTCGCATCACTATTTCGCAGATAAATATTGCTGTACATGTAATGGTCATATGCGTAGTTGTTTCTGACATGATTCGACTTCTGACTTCTTACAAGAATCTATCTTCTAACAGGTCCAGTAAAACGTTTTTGAAGTGTAGATGCCCATTTTATGGTGTATTTTTATGGGTAAATATTGTATTGTGTTATAAAAGCAATAGGGAAGCTCTTGGGAAAAATCTTGGAAAAGATACATAAAAAAGGGGCTGCCATATGGCCCAGTGGACCTACGGACCAACCACGTTTTGCTGGCTTTCTACCTTTTTGATTACGAATTCAAAGTAGACTATGGTCCAGTAGACCATGGTCCACTTTCCAAGTCGACTGGATAACCATTGTCGTCTAGTGGACCATGGTCCACTGGATCAATCATCATATGAGCAGGCTAGAATTGTCAGACGAGCAGTATAGTGTTCAGTATGCCTACTCTCCAAACCACACATGTGGATACCCATTCCACGCCACTAAACTCAAAATATCAAAGATATCTCGTATCCCTCCCCCCTTGGAGCTTAATCTATATAAAGCATCTTGGATCCAATGGGTAGAGTTAGTCTGGAGTTAGTCAGGCGAAGCTAAGTTAGTCTGAGTAGCAGAAGTGCAGCATTCTTGGAGTGGACAAGGAGTGCCATTGTACTTGGAGGAGCATCACATTGTACTTGGAGGAGCATCACATTGTAATTGGAGCAGCATAACATAGCAGCATCACAGAGCAGCACTCTAGAACTCTGTTTCTCACCTTGCATTACCTTTCAGTAACAAGAGATATCTCTTGTGTCCTTCTTCATTCTCCCTTGTATCTCTCTTCTTGTTCTCCCCTCTCCCCTAATTGTCTTATTGTCTGTAACTGAAGTCCTTTTGTTTAACGATGTTCATATATTCTGTGGAAGTTTGTGAATTGTCTACTTATTGTGACTAGTTGCTTCATTTTCCATCCACCATAGCTTTCATGCATACTCCATCAAGCTGAGCACCCACTCCGAAAGCAGGCTTTCGGTCTACAGAAGCTCTTTTTGGCATGCTTGGTGGGACCAGAAGCTCTGGTGGTAAGTGGAAGCTTTATGATCTGGATTTGAATAATCGCATGTCGTCCATAATGGATCATATAACAATTTTTGGTCCATCCTTAATCTATGTTATATGGTCCAATTTGAATACTCCATCTTGGTTTAGTCGACTGACTAGTCTAGTAGTTTACAGTCCATTCTATTTCAATTTACTTGGGTCCATTGGAGTCGACTGCCCATCTCTTGTCTGCTAGTCCAGTGGCCCATTTCTATGGTCTATCTCATTATCTCAATTTGTTGTGCATGAATTGTCAACCTCTCTACTCAACTCTCAATTTGTTGTGCATGAATTGTCAACCTCTCTCCTGTGTCTCCTTCCCTTCCCACCACTATCTCAGAAGTCCATCATCCATGATAAGTCCAACTTGATCAACTCATCTTTTGTTGAACTTGTATATTATCATCTATATCCAAGTCTCGTACCATGCTCTTACTGATTCCATGACCCATACTCATAACCATGCAAAAGAGAACCTCACTCAAAGGAAGAGTTTGGCTTTAGGAGAACGTGCTTCTTCCACACCTCTGACGTCTTCTAGAGATATCTTCACCTTGAGTGCACATAAATGCTATGGATAAAAATCTGGCCAGTGTGCTATCAAGAATCAACATCAAATTCTCAACATTTGGAGGAGCAGTGCAAGAAGATGCGGACAAACATGTGAGGAGATTTCTATCCTATGTCACAGCCATGGACTTCGAGGCTGGCAAGATGCATTCCTCACATTATTTCCATCAACTATTGAAGGATTTGCAGATAAATGTTATAGCCAATTGGAAGAGGGCCACTTTGCCACATGGAAGGTACTCTTCACTACGTTTTCCAATGCTTTTCGGCGAAATAATTCCATTACACATGCCTTGGATAAACTTAAGAATTTGCCTTTGCAGCAAGGAGAAACATTCTCAAAACTCATGACAAGAGCACACTCTTGTGGCTCGACTACCAATTAATCGAAGAGAATCTTTGATAAAAAAGTGAGTGGAAAAGGCACTTCTTGAAACATCCAAACAAAAGTTGAGGGATTGCTAAGGCCTGATGCATCTCTCGCCGACTTTGTTGCAGCTGCATCTAGGATCAAAGAAGAGAGAATACAATTTAGCAATATGGTCTTACAAGCAAGGGAAAAATAACACATGAGAGATCTTATGTTGAAACTTCAAAAAGAACTAGAAGCCCTCAAACTTCAAGAAACTCTGATGGGAAAAAGGCAATATTACAAGATACTAGAGGAGACTCTAGAGCCGTCGCAAAATTAAAACAAGAGTTGGGGTTCCACTAGGCAGTAGCACAGAGAGCACGATGCCGACCATGCATGGTTGGATATTGTCAACCAAGACTATATCAAGAGGATATCTCATGCATGAGGACAGCCTACAATCGCACGATGGAGCAGAGGCGTACCACCACCCCCTGGGTTGTCTTCCTTCAGGAGGCACTCAGACCACCACCGATGTACCACATACCACACCCACCTCCGCCCATCACCAATAGCTAGGGTATTTTACTCACTCACATTATGGATCCCTCATGTATTAGGTGGCCATTATCTATAGAGTTAGAGCCACGTCTCTCTCTCTCTCTCTAGAGTTGATGTGGGGGATTATGGCTTTGTAGAGATCAGTGGTGGGACGAGTTTGCACCCCATAAGGGGTATCTGGTTTAGTTCACTCTACTATTGGAGTGAAACAGGGCTGCCCACTGTCTCCTACTCTATTTGGTATGTATGTTGATGAGGTGTCTGATTACATTGACAGAGAGGGTGATAGAGGGGCCGAGTTGGCAGGGACGTGGATCCCATTGTTGTTATATACTGATGATATTGTTTTGATATCTGACTCACTGGAGGGTATGCAACGACACTTGGATGCTCTACACAGCTTTGCAGAGGATAGTGGTCTGTCTGTAAACCTTGGTAAAACCAAGGTTATGGTGTTTAATACCACACCGCAGTGGATCAGGAGATCAACACCTATTTTCACATATGGGCAGGAGGTTGTGGAGTATACAGATGCATACACATATATGGGGGTAGTATTCACAAGACTCAGATTTTCCTTGAGGAGGGAAGCAGACACTAGACTGACTAGAGCATCTGCAGCTTTGGGAGGATTGGAGAGGATGTGCTCGCAAGTTCAGTTTCAGGAACCCAGGACAAAGTTATGGCTCTTTGATACTTTGGTTGCCTCTACGATGCTATATGGGGTACAGGTTTGGGGACCTTCTATAGGCCAGGATGGGTGGAAAGTCATGGAGAGGCCCTTGGAATCTATGATCTCTAGGCTAATTAGAGCCAAAGCCTCCGTACCACATGATATCATTCGAGCGGAGCTAGCTGCCCCCCCTATTGAGATTGAGGCACTCACTAGAGTCTAGAGCAGTCTCCTTTGTACACAGCTTGTGGGACACTACCAGAGATAGATATACGAGGCTGGCCCTCGAGTCATCCAGACAGCTAGCCCTGTAGGGGCATACATCATGCTGGTTTGCACAGATGACATCATGGTTTCAGACACATGGTTTTACCATGGACAGGCTGCCTCCTTTCCAATACTCTTTACAGACACCCCTGATGTACCTGACACGGGTGGAGATTACTAGACTCATTCGTCAGGATTTGATCCAGCTGGACACGAGGAGGACATGGATTGAGCCTACACAGGAGTTGGGTACGAAGATGGCTTTCTATAGAGAGCATCTTCTACACCTCACAACGGATGGGTTTGTGACTCGACCTAGCTATATGGATACACACCTTTTCCATGCCTTGCGTTGTGCCATTGGCCAGTTGCGCACATCCTCACATCAGCTTGAGATTGAGACTGGCAGATTCAGAGGGGTACCAGCAGATAGCAGGATATGTCGTCTATGTCACCTAGAGCCAGAGATAGAGCTACATTACATATGTCATTGCACGGTATACTATGAGATACGGGGCCGTTTTCATTGTCTATTCAGAGAGGGTTTTGGGCCTCTATCTAGAGTCATGAGTTTTGAGGATCAAAGATGTCTTGGACTATATCTACTAGAGGTACACAGACATAGAGACACTCTATTGAGGAGAGCTGGAGGGAGACAGTCTCAGAGACAGATTACGGATTTCTTTACACCAGACACTGGGCAGCTAGAGGAGCAGTCAGTAGAGCATCTAGTACAAAGCACTCAGTAGAGCATCTAGTACAGAGCTCTGTCCACACTCATACAGCCACTACTGGCACTCTCATAGACCGAGCAATGGAGCTAGGGAGATCTAGACGACCGAGAGTGAGAGGTGCTACACAGTATCGACGGAGACTACAGCGGAGGATTCAAGCTGTACTTTTCAGACGCCCACAGTGCATATGAGGATAGATCTCCAGCCTTGTATATTAGCACATCCCTCCTATGTATCAGCCCTTTGTTGTATTAGTCTTGGTGTTGGCCTTTTCCCAGCTATTTTACATCTTTCATTTTCAATACCATTTCCTTTGGTACTCAGATTTTGTATCAGATTCACCAGTTTTGTAACTTTTGGTCTCATAGGTCATTTTGGCCTTCTGAAGACGTAAATATATCATTTCATTTCATTTCATTTCTCTCTCCCCCCTCCCCTTTCTCTCTCTCTCTCTCTCTCCTTATGCTCTCTCTCTCTCTCTCTCTCTCTCTCTCTCTCTCCCCTTCTTCTTCTCTCTCTCCTTATGCTCTCTCTCTCTCTCTCTCTCTCTCTCTCTCTCTCTCTCTCTCTCTCATAAGCCGAGTTCGGCCTCGTAATAGACGTAAAAACACTTTCTTTCTTTCTTTCTTCTTTCTTTCTCTCTCTCTCTCTCTCTCTCTCTCTCTCTCTCTCTCTCTCTCTCTCTCTCTCTCCTTCTCCTTATGCTCTCACATATCTATAGTTCCCATGTTCGGCTAGCACATATCTATAGTTCCCATGTTCGGCTAGCACATATCTATAGTTCCCATGTTCGAGAGCGCATCTACTCCCTTGATCCCTCTGCCTCATTGGACATCCTCACCGCCCACTTCTCCTCGATCCTCCATACATCCGCTACTCTCAGCTTCCCATACACCACCCACAACACCGCACATTCGACACGGCTGGGACATACACCCCAAAATAGATGGTATGATGAGGAGTGTAGGCGACTATACCGACATCTGAGAGCACAGAGTATCTTGGGATCCATCACAGAGAGGGAGGCAAGACGATAGATGCGAGCCCTCACACGCCGGAAGCGACGAGCTTTCGAGGAGAGACAGGAGGCAGAGTTGTTCGACCTTCTCATGAGTAGGGATTGTGCCACCGCGTGGAGGGCACTACGGGAGCCACGCCCACCTACACCCATAGCAGATCCTCAGACTTGGCACACCTACGCCCGGAGGTTATATGACATTCGAGGACAGCCACCATTGCTGATCCCTCCCACACCGCGTCCTGTGATATCCACCCTCTTCACGGCAGGCATGGTACGACAGGCCATCCATAGGCTACAGCATGGCCGTTAAGCAGACCACACGGGGCTACAGGGAGAGCACTTTATATGCGCAGTAGATGTAGTCTCCCACCGGATCGCCCATCTCTTCAACCGTGCTTTGGTTGAGGGATTACCTGACTCGTGGACTATGCATACTATTACGCCTATCCATAAGTCCGGCGATACGATGGATCCAGGGAACTACAGGACTATTATGATAGGCCATATCCTGGCCAAGATCTATGGGGCAGTACTAGAGGCAGACCTCAGTACACACGCTGAGGCAGCTGGGATCAGAGCACCCGGCCAGGCAGGCTTCCGCTACACTTTCTCCACCATTGACCACATCTTCGTGCTTCGTTGCTTGATTGAGAGCGCGAAGGCGAGGAAGCAGAGACTATATTGTTGCTTTGTGGATTTCCGCAAAGCCTTCGACATGGTTCCTCGAGAGAGACTACTACGGAGGCTCCAGGAATTACAGATACCATCAGACATGCTATGGGCCATCCATGCTCTGTATGCACGAGTCACAGGCAGGGTACGCTGCCCCGGCGGCCTATCAGACAGCCTTGTTAGCACCATTGGTGTGAAACAAGGTTGCCCTCTCTCACGACCACTTTTTGTCAGGTTCGATTTGAATTATCCTAGGCCTACCAATGATCATAGAGTATGTTGAGCCCCCCGACTCCCCCCGTAAGCAGCTGCCTTGGCCTTTAATAGACTTACCTTCAGCCCATCGTGGCCCATGACCCATCGCTCCCCCTAGAGAGAGAGAGAGAGAGAGAGAGAGAGAGAGAGAGAGAGAGAGAGAGAGAGAGAGAGAGAGAGAGAAAGAAAGAAAGAAAGAAAGAAAGAAAGAAAGTGTTTTTACGTCTATTAGGAGGCCGAACTCGGCCTATGAGACAAATCGATGTACATGGGGTGTATCTTCTGTCTATCAGAGAAGATAAAAGTGCTGAAAAAGAAACTGGTAAAGCTGATACATATCTCCGTGACATGCGTGTGGAGATACCCATGAAAGTGGGGGGGTGTATGGAGTGCGATATCTATGATAGTCTATATGCAAAGGGGTAGTACAACAAGCATGGGAATGCATCTGAAACGACTAACTAGCTCCATCCTGTGCTAGTGGGCGGGTGTAAGATGTGATACATAGGTGGAGGTGGAGTCAAGGCCATCGTGATAGCTGCAGGGGGATCAGCCATCATATGGAATCCTCTCTCCTCCATGGCGCGATGGTGACGAGCCTGGATCTCTGCAATCTGATGTCGGTGATGTCTCGGGGCCCGATATCCTCTAGCACGGGGTCATCTCCTAGCTCGAGCAGTCTGAGCCTGCTGAAGAGTCACCCCGCTCGATGTGTGGGCTGAGGGGGGGAGGGCTGCAGCACGTCGTGGAATAAAGAACTCAGTGAGCTGACTCTGTCTCCCTCCTGTATGGGCTGCTACAAAAGGGCTGCTACAAAATTGATTCCTAAACAATGAACAATGGTTCCAACCATTTTCCATAGCCACATCTTGTTGGTGCTTCTTTTTGTATCCCATTGTACTATGATTGTAGTGTGGAATTAATAATAGTACAGGAGAATCCTTAGATGCATAGCTGAGGAGCATGCACAATAAACATTGAAATCAATACATGTGTTAATTTTGCATGCATGCATTTGCTCTTATTGCACTTATTTGAAGAAAATAAATACGAGCTCAAAGTAATGGCACACATGAGTGCCCAATTTTTGGGTCTTCTTCTATTCAAAAAGAGGTAAACATTCATGCTCTGGATCTTTTCTTCATCTCAAAACCTATATTTATGTAGGGACACAGACAATCTAAGTGCATGGAGGATTGAAAGTGTCATATTTTGGTAGAAAAAGAGATCTTGTTACCCTTTACACTCACATTCTGTAATTTATTATTTGTAAATTTTGACATGCATAATATATAATATATATGTATATACTATATCTTAGATTCTTATGATTATATATATATTTGTAATGACGCACCTTACCCTCGGATACCATTCGGTCCTCGCACCTTACACGTACCGAACTGAATGCACAGAACACACCGGACTACCTTGCAAAGACCACGAGCTATGAAGATTCAAGTCCAAGAATATCTTAAGATCACATAGCTACTCCTCATGGAGCTTGTCCCTTGAGAGAGAGGTGATGTCATCAACACAAAAGAAACTCTCTTACATCCTAGATTTCATGTGACTTTCTATATCTCATAATTGATTCAGAATTTGGAGAAACTAATGCTACCATCGTGTCGGGAACATGCCAAAACCTTAAGATCGTTGTCCACTTGCTTGATTATGATATCCGCAGGTCTTGTTTCTAATTGCTGGTATCATCCATGACATTATCCATTCGTAATCGACCTTGAACACCTATATAACTGTTATCTATGATCACGTGTTATCTATGCCCCTCTGTTATCTATCCATTCCTAATAGGAGGGCTTGGCCATATATATCCTCTATCTTACCAATGCAACTCTTGGGACCTCAAGGATTCACGATCTCCAAGTAAGTACTTTCTAAGTTTCAGTGCAAGTTCTTGTCTTGCTCATTGTTCTAGTCTTTCTAATCGATTTCTGTGCATCTCGTCTTGTCCTCTTATAACCTTGTAGTATGAGATCTTGTCCAATTATCTCTTATATCTAGTTGATCTCCCTCAAGGGAGTCCTTGTAATTCAAATATCTTGTTTCATACCTACGGTCTTGAGTTTTGGGATCTCTTGAATCTTGTCTAGGTCCAATTATCCATACTTTTGAGTCTTGAGTTGTGGGACCTCTTCGTCATGGATATGGACACCTTCCTTGCGAGGTGGTCCTCGCTGATTCACACGGGATTTCGCGTGCCCCATGCTACTTGGGTTGGAGCATGAGCTAGCTGTACTTCTGGCTATTGGACTATCACCATCTGGGGTGCAGCACTCAACTGCTTCGCCTAGTAAAACAAAGCCCTCATTACTCTCCCACAACCCCGTTTTCACGGTTTAGGCTCTTCCTGTTTCACTCGCCGTTACATAGGGAATCGCTTTTGCTTTCTTATCCTCCGGCTACTAAGATGTTTCAGTTCACCGGGTTGTCTCTTGTCTGCTTATGAATTCAGCAGGCAGTTTAGAAGGTCAACCTATTCGGGAATCTTCGGATCTATACTTATTCTTACATGATGTGCCCATGTGTATTCGGGCGACGGGGTCGACTCTTCCCTCTTTTTAAGGGGAGAGAGCCCAAAAAGGGGATTATGACATACTATCACGTACACATTTGTGTCTTGTGTAGTCACACTCTCACTCTTAAAGGTGTCTACTCTTCCTCTCCATCACCTCCACTCAGGACTCAAAAGGAAAGACTTGCAAGCATAGTAGTGGTCAAGCTACCCAAGGGTCGGTGCACAAAGAGGTGTAGGAGACTCCTGTCATGGAAGGATTCTACCTCTTGATTCTTCATTTCTTCCACGATCCTCCTATCACTGATAGGTTGTCGGGATTAATCTATTGTTTTGTTCTCTTGCACTTGTACTTCTCTTCTCTTTCTCATGTACTTGCATTGTTTCATGTCCCCTCCCTCTCTTGGTCATCTACATTAATATGGACGGAATTCTTGTACTCTATGGGGCTCTGTAAGAGAATTTCAATGTGTACTTGGACAAGCTTGTCATCCATTTCTTCATTTTCATTATTGTGTTTACACACCACTGTAATCACTCTCCCTACAGAGTCAAACGTGAGCACCTGACTCCAACAGGACACTTATTTTGATAATGTCCATATTCTCCACATCTGTAACACATGACTAGTTTAGGAGGCCTTCTAGTTCACTATCCTTTTGTTTGAGATGCAAAGTTATTGGAATGGTTGGTCAATCCTTGAGTGCTTGTATAAAGTCTTTGTGGGTGCAGTCCATTGTTGAGAAGTTGAGAGGATTGCACCTCTCAAACATTCACTGGTGACATGTTCACCCAAATTGTATGCCACCTCTTTTCAAAGATAAAAATCTCTAGCTTCATGCCCAATTTTATTACAAATCGAAATTTTTTTCTATCTGGACATTTATGAAATGTATGAACACCCTTATTGCAATTGGAGCACCATAGATAAGCTCTTACCTCCCTCATGGACATCTGATAACAAAATGCTCCTCACTCTCTAAGTATGATGGACATCTGATAACAAAATGCTCCTCACTCTCTACCTCTGTCTTGCATACTGGGCACCTTCTCTCCTCTCAAGGGACTCCCTTGGACAGAGCCCTCTCAATCTTGAGCTGATGTGATGAAACCCGGAGCTTCCCAATGACGACTCGAAGGTGGTGGGGTAGGTATGTCTGTATGTATCTCGGAATCTCAATGAAGCCCTCGTCCGATATATGTAGAAAATGCTCACGGTAATAGAGCATTTTCGGTGGCAAAGTATTCGTAGGGCTCACCCATGTCCTCTGTATGTATGTATGCAATATCCCCTGACGAATGACCCTATTCCTCTCCTGATGAGAGAGCGTGTAGGTGGGTGCATGTAAGTCGTACTGTAGTGGTGGTAGCCTATCTATGTCAAAACCATGGTGGGCCAGCCAGTCTCGTGTCAGTGCATACCATGAGGAGGTGTCGCTTGCTAATGCCATATCATGTGATGCCTCGAAAGCACGATAAGCAATGCACTCTGTATCCATGCTCTGAAGTCTGTGTAATAGGCATACTGTTTGGAATAGTGCCTCAACTAGCATCGGTGGTGCAGCGAGCTCTGCTCTAATGATATCATGTGGTACTGAAGGCTTGCTTCGGATAAGTCTGGCAATCATGAGGATGTGGCCTCTCCAATGCTGTCCATACTGATGTAGCTAATTCGAGCCCCCATATGGCTGCCCCATACATGAGCGCTGGCGTAACCAAAGTGTCGAAGAGCCACCCCTTTGTGCTGGGCTCTTGAAAATATGCCTCGTGGCATTGTCTCTCCATCAAAGCTAGTGCTGTGAACCCACGTGTGATGTGGTCATGGGCTGCTTGAGACATAGAGAAGACCCCTGATGTTTTTGTAAATGTCACTCCCAAGTAAACATATGATCCGACCACCTCGATTGGTCCGCCTGCTACTGTGAACAAACTATGTTTGCATACCTGTGCTGACGTATGAAAGATCAGGACCTTGGTTTTACCAAGGTTCAGAGATAACCCTCCGTGTCTGCAAAAGTCATCTAGGCCATGTAGATGATGCTGTAGACCTTCTGCAGACTCTGAATCCAGTACAATATCATCAACATATAAAAGAATATGGACAGTGGATTTGCATACCTCAATGCCATCACCTCCCTACTGCTGTATGAAGTCCACTTTCTCATCAATGTAGAGACCAAAGAGGGTGGGTGAAAGAGGGCACCCTTGCTTCACCCCGATAGTGCTAGCAAGTAGATCAGATAAGCCTTGGATATTTGTCTCTACCAGATACTCTCTCATATAAGGCATAGATCCCCCATATCATCTCCTCTGCGCTTCGATATCAAGTAGTTGTCTCCTCTGCGCTTCGATATCAAGTAGTTGTCTGAAGAGTCGTTCCCCAGGGACAATGTCAAATGCTTTGTAGAAGTCCACAAAGCAGCAATATAATCTCCTCTTCCTCACCCTTGCCTGGTCGATCAGGCATCTCAGGGTGAAGATGTGGTCAATGGTAGAGTAATCTCGCCTCAAACCTGCCTATCCTGGAGCCCTGATACCCTTCCTCTCAGCGACAGTACTCAACTCTGTCTCTAGTATCGCCCCATATAACTTGGCCAATATAGGGCCAATCATGATCGTCCGGTATGTATAGGGCCAATCATGATCGTCCATAGTATCACCTTACTTATGAATGGGCACTATGGTGTGCTTAGTCAATGAGTCAGGGAACCCTTCAACCAATGCACGGTTGAAGAGGTGGGCAATGAGCGGTGAGAGAGTCGGCCTCCGTAGATGAGGTGCTTTGCGTGTAAACCGAAATGATCATGGGCCCTGCCATGCTCTAGATGGGCAATAGCGCGTCCCACCATAGTGTGTGTGAAGAAGTCAGAGGTAGTGGGACGTAAGCTCTGTGGCCTGGGAATGGGGGCTGGTCTAGGATCTCGTATAGGCTCCGTGCATAGCTATGGGGGGCTGGTCTGGGATCTCGTATAGGCTCCATGCATAGCTATGTCAAGTGCTCGGGTCTCAGACAGGTGTCTGCTGTCTCCTCTCTCTCAAATGTCGCCACACCACTGCACTGTCTCGACTCATGAGCAAATGGTAAATATCCTACTACTGTCTCTCCTCCCATTCTCGCCGTTTGTGGCGAGTAAGGCTCTACATGCGACGTTGTCCCTGTGTGTGTAATATCCCCTCTATGCTCTAAAATCCGTAGGTGCTTCCGTAGCTCACGACAATCTACATCATACCAGCAGTTCTGGGGCATGGATCCTGTTCGTGGAAGGTGTATATGTGTGCGGTGTGGGAAGTTGCGGAGAGCTGAGTCGTGTAGGATGGTGGTGATATGTGATGTAAGTGTGTCCAAGGGTGAGAGTGGATCAAAGGAGAGTAGGCGGGTGTGTAAATGGTATGCATAAACGTGTGAGAGCTCGTGTGTGAAGTGTATTGTGGTGTGTGTCTCAGTGGGTGAGGGAGGTCTAATGAGTAGGCGGGTGTGTAAATGGTATGCATAAACGTGTGAGAGCTCGTGTGTGAAGTGTATCGTGGTGTGTGTCTCAGTGGGTGAGGGAGGTCTAATGGAATAGGAGATGAAAGTGTGAATGTGATAAATGTATGGTCAGCACCAAGTGGGCGTCGTCCAATACTAAGTGAGGGGATGAGTGAAGCTCCAGAAATGGTACCCAAAATGTAGTCGATTGTGCTCTCACCTCCCCTGTGAGGGAAGCAAGTAAGTCCGCCCGAACCTAGCCTACGGTGCATCCCGTTATACATAACGAGATGGTGTCTGCTGCCCAACTCAAGGACGTGTCTCCCATGTCCGGTGGCATCCTCACTCATGTGTGCTGACACTCTATTGGTGCACGTCTCCTTTGGATCTCTGCCTCTCATGAGATGTGGATGATCCATGTGGTATGCCTCGCACTAACGTGACTGGGTGTGGCCATTGAAGTCCCCCATAAGGAAGACTTCACCTAAGGTGCTGTAATGTAGTATGTCATCCGAAAGTGCTGTGTATGATGAGTCTCTGTCTCGAATCGATCCTCCAAGGTTCTCTCCTGCATATCGGGATCCACTTGGTGGAAAGTAGCATATCGCAATGTAAATCAAGCTACCTAGTGCTATCCCCATGCAGATCCACATGTATCGTGCCTCCTCATCTATCTCGATGATATGGATCCGGCTCTGTATCTCCTATCTAAATATGATGGCAACACCCCCGACCCTCGTGCTGTACTTTGTGTCATCGTGGTCCTGAATGCAGATTCCCAGTGAAAGTCTGCAATGCATGGCAGGCCTCTTCTCTCTGCTCTCATGTGTCTCTGTAATGTAAGAAAAGTCATGTGACTCCAGGATCTCCTCGAGTCTGTTTAGTCGTGTCCAGAGTGCCCCGTTGCAATTCCACACTGCTCCTCATCTATCCCGATGATATGGATCCGGCTCTGTATCTCCTGTCTAAATATGATGGCAACACCCCCGACCCTCGTGCTGTACTTTGTGTCATCGTGGTCCTAAATGTAGATTCCCAGTGAAAGTCTGCAATGCATGGCAGGCCTCTTCTCTCGGCTCTCATGTGTCTCTGTAATGTAAGAAAAGTCATGTGACTCCAGGATCTCCTCGAGTCTGTTTAGTCGTGTCCAGAGTGCCCCGTTGCAATTCCACACTGCTCCTCTAAATGGTGCCTCCCGGTGTGATGATGTCTCATAGGCTGCATGGCCCTATTTGATAGGACGTCCGTCCATGAAGATCTTACCATCCTGATAAAAGGCCTTCCTTCCCTCTCGACGTGCTTGGAGTATCTGTGGCAAGCAAGCACGTCTGTGTGCTACCTGCATCTCGTGAGGTCCTCGTCCATGTAGAGGGCGTCGCCTGGTAATCCCCGTAGTACTGATCGACGTCTAAAAAAGGCGGTCCGTATCTCCTCAGAGCTCATATGAAGGATGAGTACTCGCGAACGAGACGTATGCCTCCTAACCCTCAATCCGAATGTGGAGTCTTCGAATGTGTCGAAGTCTCTCCTCCTCGAGTGTATCCTGAACTCGTATGAGTTGTTCATTCTTCATGTCTTCCTTGACTTCCTTCTTCGCTTCTTCTTTGACCTCTTTTTTAATATTTTTACTTACAACTTCCACCCAACTATTTTGTGTTGCTTCTATCTCTGATCTGATGTGTTCTTGCACCCCCATCTTCGGATCATTTTTTATTTCTTCTTTCAAGTCATCTAGCTTTGTGATCTCTCCTTCTTCTTCGGAAATCCTGAGCTGAATGATTTCTTCTTGAAGCCTATGCATCTCAGCTTTCATTTCATCTCGGTCTTCAAGAATTTTGACATGCTCTTCAGGGCTCTTATTCTATCACTAGACTTCCTCATTTCTTGATTAAGTACCCTATCTGCCTCTTTCTTTACCTCTCTGACTGCTGTAGTAATCATGTCTTCAACATCCCTTTTTTTCTAGTCGAGCCATGCTTCTTCTGTGGCAATTTCAAAATGATGGTACAATTATAGGGTTTCAGAATTTAGGGTTTCGTCATCAGTTCCAATTCTGACGCGAACCCTAAATTTTAATGGACCCGGCCTCGAGCCCTAGATTTGTCGAGGCAGCCGAGAGAGAGCAAAATTTTCTTTGTAAACTCGAAACCACCTTCTGCCTGTGATGATCCGGGCACGTGGGGCAAAGGGCAGAAGGTATGAGGCAGTCGAGGAGAGGGCGGCGCTCTAATGGAAGCAGCGTGGGAGTCCAGGGACTGTTAGGGTTCGCAGAGATGGCGGGACTGTGGATAGGGATGGCAGGCTGCAGTGAGCTGGGGATGGTGGGTTGTGGCGAGCTGGAGATGGCGGGTGTGGCAGGCTGTGGCAAGTAGGCTGTGGCGGGCTGTGGCGAGCAGGAGACCTTGAGCAGGAGATGGCGGGCTTTGGCGACCAGGAGACGGCAGGCTTTGGCAAGCTCGAGAGAGGGGGCGGGGCTGTGAGGGTTTGCAGAGATGGAGAGAGAGAGAGAGAGAGAGAGAGAGAGAGAGAGAGAGAGAGAGAGAGAGAGAGAGAGAGTTTACGTCTATTAGGAGGCTGAACTCGGCCTATGCAGACAAATCAATGTACATGGGTGTGTCTTCTGTCAATCGGAAAAGATAGAAGTGCTGAAAAAACTGGTAAAGCCGATATAAATCTCCATAGCATGCATGTGGAGATGCCCATGAAAGTTGGAGGGGGGGTGTATCATGTATGGAGTGCTATATATATGATAGTCTTTATGCAAAAGGATAGTGTACCTTAGCGACTAACTAGCTCCATTCTGTACTCGTGGGTGGGTGTAAGATCTGGTACATAGGTGGAGGTAGAGTTCAAGCCACCTTGATGATTGCAGTGAGATCAACCATCATCTAGGATCATCTCTCTTCCATGGTGCGATGGGAAGGAGCTTGGATCTCTGCAATCTGGTGTCCGTGAAGTCTTGGGGCCCGATATCCTATAGCACGAGGTCATCTCCTAGCTCGAGAGATCTGAGCTTGCTTAAGAGTCACCCCCCTCAATGTGTGAGCTCAGGGGGGAGGGCTGTTGCACGTCATAGAACAAAGAGGTCAGTGAACATTTTTGTCACCCTCCTATCTGGGCTTTTGCGGTGGTTTGGAGTAGGGAATCTTTTTGGCTCTATATCTCTAGTGAAATTGCCCCAGCTGTTGCTGAACTCTAGAGTCCATGATCTTTGGGAGGATGGGCTGCCCTGTAAACATAGTATGGTATCTTCCTTGTAAAGAGAGTCTTGTATCTACCTCTGATGTCATCATATGCCCTACATCTGGAGACAAAGTGCTCCTCATCCTCAATCTCTGCTCAGCATATCTTGCATATCCGCTCCTCTCTAGGAATGTATGTGGCTCTACCCATCTCAATCTCTAGTCCATGTGACGAGACACTCAACTGGCCAATCGCTACCCTCGAGCTATGAGGCATGTAAGGATCCATGTAGCGTGGTCGTTGGATGAAATTGTTCGCTAGTATGTCTAAGAAGTGGTCTCGGTAGTGTGATAGTCTCGATCCCATGTGTGGTGTGAGGCATGTCTGACTAATGTAGAGGTGCTAGATATCGTGTTTGAGCACAACGTTCCTCTCACTACGCGAGAGGTGGATGTAAGTTGAGTAGGGGTCATATTAAAAGGGCAGCAATTTGTCCATATCAAGTCCATGACTTTGAGACGAGGCTCTAACCTCTGTGTACCAAGCTCTCTCATATCTTGACTCTGATATCTGTATAGATGCCTCAAATGCTTTACGTGTGAGTGTGTCTCTAGGGAGCTCCCTCATCCTTTGAATAAAGAAGATAGTCTGCAATTGTGCATCTACTACCATGGGTGGTGCAGCTAGCTCTACCATGATGATGTCATGTGGCTCTGACTGTTCCCCACGAAATAGTCAGAAGATCATACTTGCGGCTCTCGATCGCACTCCACTGGGTGACTATGAGGCCTTGGGCCCAAAATATCGCAACATACATCATAGCTTGTCTGACTAGTGTGTCAAATACCCACCCCTTCGTGCTGGGCTCTTGGAAGTGTGCCAAGTGACATCTCCGCTCTAACATGGTTAAAGCTGCATATCCTCATGTGAGTCTGTCGGTGGCTTCCAGCCTCATGCTGAAGGGGCCAGGCAAGCTCCAACCTCATGCTGAAGGGGTCAAGCAAGCTCGTGAGTGTGACTCCAAGGTAGATATAGGAAGTGACCACCTCAATCTCTCCGTCGCCTGCTATAAATCGTGCTCCATTGCTCACCATGGGGGAGGTGTGGAAGATCCTGTATGATAGGTAGTATCTATGGGTCCTCTGGGTCAAATATCTCACATTGATCATTGCCCATCTTGGCATTGCAGTCTCCCAAAAGGAACACTTCTCCTAGTGGAGAGTACTTTGTTATCTTTTTGACAAGCATGTGTATGGTGAGTCCTTTTCTCGATCTATCGTAGTGAACCGCGAGCTAGAAAGACCAAAGTAGCATCATGTGTATGGTGAGTCCTTTTCTCGATCTATCGTAGTGAACCGCGAGCTAGAAAGACCAAAGTAGCATAATTCTATGTAGATGATCCTCTTCTCTGAGAGATGGAGTCAGATCCAAAGATATCTCGGCTGTGAATCACATGTGGCCATCTGTATCCTACTCTGAGGTCCATCTTTGAAGAGTATGGATACTCTTGGTCCTCTAGTGGTGTGCTAGCATGTACTCTCTCTGAATGTGGACTCCCATTAGAAACCTTGAACGCGAGGTAGGCTCCCATGTGGGCTCTCATGTGTCTCTGTAAGGATAATGATGTCTTTGCCTCTACACACCTCTTCTAACCTCTCTGGGTGTGTCCATAGATCTCCATTGCAGTTCCAAACTAGAAGATGTATCTCCTCGAGTACTTCACTTTCCACGAATCCCTATGGGATGGCCTTGCCATCAATGATGACACTGCCATCTTTGTATGAAGCCTTCTTTCCTTCTTTGCGAGCTTGGTGTACCCTCGGCATGCATGCATGTCGATGTGCTAGTTGCATGGGTGAGATCATCAACAAGGTAGATGGAGAAGGGGAAGGACATCGAGTGCTCTCAAAATCACCCTCTTGCAAAGGAAAGTGGATCTTACATCTTCAGAGGCGAAGTGTAGAATGAGAGCTCTCTTCTTTGTGGGTCTCCTCCCACTCTCCAAGACTTGATGAACGGGGAGACTCCTCTTTGTAGCCGAGCATCTTGCTTAGTGTCTTCCCATTGGGTTCAGGGTTAGAGCCCTCTTTTTCTACAATGCCCATGATGCGTACATTAAGATGGAGGGCTTGTCTCATTTTTTCTTCCTCAAGGATGGTGTGTACAATGAGGGCTTCTTTCTTTTGTGCCCCCTCTTTGGCTTCTTTTTTATGTTCTTCTTCACTATGTTGATCCACCCTTCTTTGGTAGCTTCTAGCTTGTTTTCCATGTTCGTAGTCAAGGCTTTGGCGAGTTCTTCTTTGAGAGCTTTCGTCTTGTTCATATTTAATCTCCCCTTCTTCGGGTGTGAGGGAGACCATCGAAGCTTTGAGGAGCGCCAATTCCTCTCTCATGTTCACTCTCTCCTTAGCCCATTCTTCTTTCTCCTTGTGCTCCCTCTCCCACTTCTCTTTCTCTTTCTTCCATGTTTCCCTCTTCTTGTGATAAGTTTTTGCTTCTTTTCCGAGCTTTGAGAGGCAGTTGATGATGGTAGTGATAATGGAGTCCACCATCTTCTTGTTTTTTCTGATGGCTATGGTGAGCTTGTCCTTCATTTTGGTGACATCCTCCTTCTTAGCCGTTGTAGTCATGGTGTTTGAGGATTGGAAAATGCTCAATGTGCTGAGCTCAAAGATTTGCGATGAAGACGGAAGCGCGTCCGATGCACAATGGAGCAAAGGTGTGAGTGGCTAATAAACATACACACACACACACAGATGGGGAGGAGCCTTGATCATTTGTTTCTTTTCTTTTCCCTTTTTTTTCTGTTTGGTTGTTGGCATGCACCATGGAGAGGGAGGGGCCAATGGGAGGGTGGTTCCTTTTTTATGTTTTTGTCTTCTTCTTCTTCTTCTTCTCCTCTACTTGGTTTAGGGGTTGTTTTGGGGTTTTGGCTGCACATTCATGCACTCAATTTTACCCAATTCCTCACCAAAAGTGGACTGATAGTGGGGATCAGGTATAGGAGAGCTTTAATCAAGATACATTGACCAAGGGGAGAGGATCTCCCACCAGTGTGACCAGCCATACAGCCCCTTTGCTCAATAAAGGTGCTGCCTTATATGGACCTTCCCAAGTGGGATCAAACTTTCCCTAGTGTTATCTCTTTTTGGTGGGGTTACAAAGAAATACCAAGGAACGATGCTGCACCTTATAAGTTCATAATGTCTTGTCATGGATTGCCTTTCTTTTGTCCTAAGCATGTTCTAGAAGGCCCTTTGCTTCTTCACATACTCCGTTTCGTCCTTTCAAAACAATCAGTCTAGAGATGAGGGAAACCTTCATGTTTTGACCAAGAGAGCTCACTCTATGCCAATTTCCAATTTCAGCTGATCTCTGCAAAAAATCAAAAGGTGATACAAAGTTGACTCCATACACTAAACAGAATGGGCTATGCGGAGTGGCAACCTAATAACATAGGCGTAGCTTCCTCCTTAAATTGACTCTATATTAGATGTGGTGCTTCCATTGTGGTGAGGTCTTCTTCTCAGGTCATTACTTTTGGTCTGAGCTCCTCTTTCAAATATACAGGCACCTCCTCAACCTTACTAGTGTGGATCTTTTCTTGCATACATCCCTTCGGTATTTCTTCTAATGGAAGCCTCTCCAAGAGTTCATCCTTTCCCACATCCTTCCAATCTTCATGGTTATCTTTATTCAGTGGAGATTTCTTGCCTTTTTGGTGACTCATGGTGGGCTCCCCTAATCCAACTACTTTGATGCTTCTTTTGGCTCCTTTTGTAGAGAAAGAGATGGTGTAGCAAGGAGGGGATTCTACCCCCATCCAATGTAATACATCTCCATCATGGTCTATGTTGCTTAGCCACGAGAATCACCCCATCTTATGTTGCCATAGCGATCGACTGAGATGCTCCCGGGGAAGTATGATTTGGTCCACTTTCCATTCCATGTGCACCTACTTCATGGACTTGTCCTCCTAGACAAGAAAAAGCTTTTGAGCACGTGTGGAAGTAGGGCCACAAAGTCTAGCACGAATGTAGACCCTTGTACTTCCAATGCAACGTTCTCCACCACCCCCCAATGGTCCGATGTTACTCTGATTTGGAAGGGTTATGGTGAAATGGACTGCCTTTGAAGGTTGCAAATCCAACTTCAGCATGGTGTGCTCTGGCATAAGGTTGATTCCCAAACCCCTATCCATTGTGACTCTAGAAAACTTGTCAAGCGGGGGCTTTGATAGTCAGTGAGTGGGACCTATGCAAGAAGAGAAGTTGCTTGCCTATCACGAAAGAAGGCTCGCGGGGTGAGGTTATGAATTATTTTCAACAAATTGCTCTTACTTGAGCATCAAGGAGCAAAATGCCATAAAGACCTTCTTGTCTCAATGTATTCATTAGCACTTTCTCTATAGAAGGCACAAGGTCATGAAGAAGAATCGAGGGCTCTAATGTACCATCCCTCAACTCCTCGTGGGAAGCAAGGTATGCATCTTCTACTATTGCTTACGTTGGTAGCCTCTTTAGCCTTTACAAGCTCCTTCCCTTTGTTGTCTCTTCTTGTGTCTTGATTTAAGTCCTTCTGTACTTTAGGTTCCCTCTCTAAAGTGAGAATCTTTTGAGGTCTTGTTTGTACCCCTTGACTCCAAGGAACTCCTCCAATTGCACTACATGGGAAGATGATGAGGGCATGTGGATGCCTTCCAAGGGGTTATGTGACGAAAATGTGGAAAGAGTTGTTATTTGGATTGGTTGATATATTCTTTGAGAAATCCTTGGTGTAATGATCGAGACTCTTTGGACAAATCCTACAAGGACGTGGTTTTTGAGCCAGGAGCACTTACTCTGGAAGTAACCATACTTGCCACATCGGAAGCATGATCGGTCTTTTGGAGCGGTCATGGGCTCCATCAACAGTGGTTGCTTGCGCATTCTGTCTTGGAGTAGAGTAGAACACCGAAGGAGCATGATGAGGGTTGTTGCATAGGAGCTCTAGGTAGCCCCCAATATGCAGCAAGTTGAACAAGTTGAGCTATTGGGAACCCCTTCCAAGTAGTAGCACTTCTTGGACTTCTAACCCTCTTTCCACAAAATTGACAAGTAATCTTGACATAGAACTCCATGCAAGTGTGCCTCTATCTACTGCATGTGGTGCATCATAGTGTAGACCTTATCTCTCTATTATAGAGCTCTTCTAATTCTTGTCGAAGCTCCACCATAGTATCCATCTCACAACACTCATTTGGACCTTGAGTGACTTTTACTCCCTTCGAAGATAGGCTACTTCGTCTTCCATCCCCCCCCTTTTGAGGAAGGAACATCCTCAAAATGCACCCTAGCTTGTTCCACCCAAATGGCCATAGCAATTAATTCATACAGGGTAGCAGTAGACGACAACAAGTCACGCAATTTGTGCCTTGAACTAGTGGGGAGTTCTTTTTCTAGCCATTTTTTTACCAAACAAATTGCCAGTTGCTTCAAGAGGCTTAGTTACCAAGGCCCCGTTTTGCATGAGTGATGCAGGAAAAGATGCATCTTTATTTAGTCCTAGTTTCTCCAATTTGTCAAGGATTCGCTCAATGTAGTTTCCCAATCTGAAGGCTGGAGAGAACTCCTTCATGTTGTGCTATGTGAGGAAGTGCTCATCTTTGAACTGGCCGAACCACTTGTCCTCCAATCCATTGAGAGTAGCCGGAAAGAGTGCTATGTCCTAGTTTCTCCAATTTGTCAAGGATTCGCTCAGTGTAGTTTCCCAATCTGAAGGCTGGAGAGAACTCCTTCATGTTGTGCTATGTGAGGAAGTGCTCGTCTTTGAACTGGCCGAACCGCTTGTCCTCCAATCCATTGAGAGTAGCCGGAAAGAGAGCTATGTCATTGAAGGCATCCTTCCTCTCTTACAAGCTTGTTCTTTTGCATAAAGCTAAGAATTTGCACAGATGGTCATGAGTATTTTCTCTAGCTGCTCCCTTGTAGGAAAGTTGATGTTGATTCTCAATAAGAGCAAGGCTGAATTTCTTTGAGCCATGGAGGGTTCCGATGTAGAGGCCCTAGAATGATCCTCGAAAAGAAAAGGGGGGTGTACTATAATTTCCTCCTATAGTGCTTGTGGGGTATTCGGATGGGACTCAAAGAGCTATGACAAGGTCCTGTTTTGGTCATGGACCGTTCATTTCCTATACTTACCCTTCATGCCTCTCTGCTCCACTCCAAGCCATTGTGTTTGTGTGTGTTGTGTGTGTGTGTGTGTGTGTGTGTGTGTGTGTGTGTGTGTGTGTGATTCTGCTGTGTGTCCTACTTCTTTCTCCCTATGTCAAAAACCGGGGTGTTCCACGGGCCACTGGGGATGCCAGAAAGTTGTTCCTCTTGTGCCGGGTTGCTCACGTTTGACAATGTAGGAAGAGTGAGTGAGGAATTGAAACTGTAGACAAAACAACTGCACGTGTGCAAATGTGCAGCAAAAAAGTACAATGACTTCCACCTTCCGTGCAAAAGTACGATGAACTCCACACTAGGTACAACAAATTCCATGACAATATAGGCAGACATAAGTACAAAGTGGACAACTTAGATTTTCCTTACGGTACAATGTTTCAACAACCAGAAAGGAGAGAGAGAAAATGTGTAAGTACAAGGAAAAAATTAGAACTGACTGAAGACTAGCTCCACAACCTGTCGGGGCAGAAGTCATGTAGAGGTGCTTTGAAGAACTGGATAAGGCAGGCTCCCTCCATGCTAGGTGTCTGCTACACTCTCGTAGGCTCTGACCCTCTGGCAGCCAGACCACCACTATGCTTGCAGTTCCCTTCCTTCTCGCTAGTCCTCCCTCTTACCTATGTACCTCTGAAGCGTGAGCCTTTCTTACTGGATGGATGAGAGTGGATGCAAGTATACGTGATGAGAGAGTGGAGAGGGTGTGAGAATGAGTTGAAACTTGAGACGCGCCTTTCTGGGAGCTCCCTTTTCCTTAAAAAGAGAGGGAGGGCAGACTCGATTCCTACTACCTTGAGCCGTTTACTCCAAGCATTCATGGCCATTGCCTTGCCCTTGCATCATGGTGCAGTGGAGAAGATTTCTCCTTGAGATTCCACACGCATATATATATATATATATATATATATATATATATATAGATATATATATATATAGATATATATATATAGATATATATATATATCTATATATATATATATCTATATATATATATCTATATATATATATATCTATATATATATATATCTATATATATATATATATAGATATATATATATAGATATATATATATATAGATATAGATATATAGATATATATATATATATATATAGATATATATATATATAGATATATATATATATATATATAGATATATATATATATATATAGATATATATATATATATATATATATATATATATATATATGTGTATGTACTATGTATGTATATATATATATATATATATATATATATATATATATATATATATATATATATATATATACATATATATATGTGTGTGTGTGTGTACTATGTATGTACTATGTATGTATGTATGTATGTATGTACGTATGTATATATATATATATATGTATATATATATATATATATATATATATATATATATATATATATATATATATATATATATATATATATATATATATATATATAGAGAGAGAGAGAGAGAGAGAGAGAGAGAGAGAAAGAAAGAAAGAAAGGTATATTAACGTCTTCAAAGGCCAAACTTGGCCTATGAGACAAAATCATATACAACTGTGGTAATATATGTGTAGCAATGGAAAGAGGGGGAAAAAAAAAATACTCGCTACACAAAACTGTATAGGCAGAAAACAGCAAAGGATGGTGGTACCTATAATGAGGAGGTAGTGGGAATAAAATAATGGTGCTTGGGGGGAGAGTGTCTCTGGCTTAGCAGATAATGACCACCTGATACAAGGGGGGGGCCATGAGGGAGTGAATGTGTATACCCTAACTGCTGATGATGGGTGGAGGTGGGTGGAGAATGTGGTACATCGGCGGCGGTAGGATTGCCTCTTGGAGGAAGCCTGTCCAAGTGGTGGTGATGCACCTATGCTCCATCATGTAGTCGTGGGCTATCTTGGTGCGTGAGATTATAGATATCCTCTTGGTGTAGTCGTGGTCGTCGGTACCCAACCAGATGTGGTCGGCATCGCACTCTCTGTGCCGCTGCCTGCTGGAGTGTGAGCCTTATGCCTCTGGGAGGCAAGTCCATCCGATGTGGACCAATGCGCTCAAAATACTGAGTAATAGTCTGCTGGGTACTCACCCGTGTCTAGTATGTATGCCATATCTCCTGACGGATGATCCTATTTCTCTCTTGGTGGGAGAGCGAATAGGTGGGAGCATAGGAGTCGTATTGTACTGGTGGTAGTCTGTCTATGTCAAAACCATGGAGGGCAAGCCAATCCCGTGTCTGTGCATACCATGATGAGGTGTCTCCAGCTAGTGCCATGTCGCGTGATGCCTGGAAAGCTCTGTAAGTGATGCACTGTGTCCATGCTCTGGATCCTGTGTAATAGGCATATTGTTTGGAAGAGTGCCTCTACTAGCATCGGTGGTGCAGCAAGCTCTGCCCTAATGATATCATGGGGTACCGAAGATTTGTTGCGGATGAGTCTAGCAATCATGAGAATCTGCGGTCTCTCGAGTGCTGTCCATGATGATGTGGCTAATCCCGGTCCCCATATAGCTGCACCATACATGAGTGCTGGGGTAACTAAAGTGTCGAAGAGCCACCCCTTTGTGCGGGGCTCCTGAAAATATGCCTGGGGACAGTGTCTCTCCATTAAAGCTAGCGCTGCATATCCACGTGTGATGCGATCACAGGCTGCCCGAGACATGGAGAAAACCCCAGAGGCTGCTGTGAAAGTCACTCCCAAGTAGACATATGAACCAACTACCTCAATGGGTCCGCCTGCCGCTGTGAAGGAAGTGTGTCTCCTCACCTGTGCTGATGTATGGAAGCTCAAAACCTTGGTAAAACCAAGGTTCACGGATAACCCTCTATGTGTACAAAAATCATCTAGGCCGTGTAGGTGACGCTGTAGATCCTCTGCAGACTCTGAAACGAGCACAATATCATCAGCATATAAAAGAATGTGGATAGTGGTCCCTCGTACCTCAATGCCCTCTCCTCCTTGCTGCCATATGAAGTCCACTATCTTGTCAATGTATGAACCAAAAAGGGTGGGTAAGAGGGGGCACCCTTGCTTCACCCTGATGGTGCTAGCAAGTGAATCGGATAGACTGCCTGGGCATCTGACTCTACCTGATACTCTCTCATATAAGGCGTAGATACCCCATATCATCTCCTCTGGAGCTCCGATATCGTGTAGACGTCTGAAGAGCCTCTCCCTAGGAACTGTGTCGAAGGCTTTGCGGAAGTCCACAAAGCAACAATACAATCTCCTCTTCTCTCGTGCCTGGTCAATCAAACATCTCAAAGTGAAGATGTGGTCAATGGTAGAGTAATCTCGTTTGAAGCCTGCCTGTCCCGGGGCCCTGATACCCTTCCTCTCGGCAAGAGTGCTCAACTCTGTCTCTAGCACTGCCCCATATAACTTGGCCAGTATGGGGCCAATCATGATTGTCCGGTATGTGGATGGATCCATAACATCGCCTGACTTATGAATGGGCACAATGGTGTGCTCAGTCCATGAGTCAGGAAACCCTTCAACCAATGCTCGGTTGAAGATGTGGGCAATGAGCGGTGCTAGAGTCGTGCATCCGTAGATGAGATGCTCTGCCTGTAAACCGAACTGGTCATGGGCCCTTCCATGCTGTAGATGGGCAATGCCATGGCTCACCATAGTCGATGTGAAGAAGTCAGAGGTAGTGGGGCGTGAGCTCTGTGGCATGGGAAGGGGGGGCTGGTCAGGGATCTCGTATAGGTTCTGCGCATAGCTATGCCAAGTGCTCGGGTCTCGAATGGGTGTCTGCTGTCTCCTCTCTCTCAGGTGTCGCCACCCCACTGCACTATCCCGGCTCATGAGCAAATGATAGATATCCCAATAGTGTCTCTCCTCCCATTCTCGTCGCTTGCGACGGGTAAGGCTCTGCATGCGTCGCTGTGCCTGCCTGTGTCTAATATCCCCCCTATCCTCTAAAATCCGTAGAGAGAGAGAGAGAGAGAGAGAGAGAGAGAGAGAGAGAGAGAGAGAGAGAGAGAGAGAGAGAGAGAGAGAGAGAGAGAGAGACTGTGATTTGAACTTGTAGGAATCAAAGTTGTTTTTTGGGATTTGAGGGACTTATTTATTGATGGGCTGTATAAAGGAGGAGTTTCAGAATCTGAAATTAGTAATGTTATTACAAGTCTTGATTCAGTATGTAACATGAGCCTCTCTAGATTTTGATCAAAGATATTTCATCACTTCGCTACACAGTGGATTATTTAATCGGGGTTTCATTATTAACGTAGGTCTTGGGACAAATCTGTGAAACTATTGTAGAGCCACTGCGTAATCAAGTTGTTCTTGGACTTCTTCGGGCATCATCTGTGAGTGCATGTAAAGGGTAGGTACTTTTTCTATTGGTTGTCCGCCAATCTAGTCATCTAATTAGAGCTTCTTGAATCAAGGATGGTATGGCAAGAGTGCTGCTAGATGGAGGACCAACCAGATTCTTCTCACAAGAAGATGCTCTTGTTCTTGAAGAAGATTTAGGAGCGTTGAAGGTACACCCGTCCACTTTTTATGCATTTATGTAATCCAAAATATACTCAAGATCCATGATTTTAATGCGAGTTTTGGATGAGCAGGAGCTTTTTGAGGCAGATGGGGAGGGTCTGCAAAGAGAAGTTGTTGACAATTTGTCATCACGTGTTAAGAAGATTGTGGAACTTTATAAGATGGATGTAAGCGTCTTTTCATTTTTTCGCTTTATAAACGAACGCGTTATGTTTTACATGGATGTGAATACGTATATATCCGTAGACTGAAATGTGATTGAACTCTTCTAGGCAAGGCTTATCATTGAGAGGCTCAGAGGGACAAGTAACCTGCATATGATTGAAATGGGTCCGCGGAAAGATTTAGCGACTGAAAACGATGAGTACACATTGCTGCGTGTCCTCTGCCACAAGATGGACAGTGAAGCATCTGCTTTTCTAAAGAAACAATATAAGATCCCAAAATCTCATCATAAACGTAAAGTTGAAACATAAATGCATATGTTCAGCTGTGTTTAGATGCCACACCTTACCACTTTCTGAAGCTTGGAAGGTTTACCACTCTGATCATCCGTATGCATCAATTGAGAGCTCTTTCTAATTGTCGCGTGCATCTGGAGCAATGTTGCTGATCATCTATGTACCATTATCTGTACAGAAGAAACTGGCAACCTCACCTTTCGTTCATATTTCTTATATGACAGCTTCATTGCATTGGATGTACTGGTAAACCAAACGATGCAATATTGGAGAGCTTCTACATGTTTCGTACATCTTTTTCAATGCATCATATAACCAGATTATGAATATATACATATGGTTTGGTTTTCTGCCTAGTAAATGAAAGCCTCCCTTTTTCGGGTTTGTGTATAAAAGAAATAATATTGTATCACATTATAAAGCACTAACACAACGGCCAACAGTGCGAACTGCAACAACACGGGACTTCTTATGTGACAAAAAAACCTAAATGTTTTCCAGTTAGAGACATGCTCATTTCTCCCAATTTTCCAACTCCTTTAAAATGTATGAATGCTCTATATCTGTAGATTTATATAGCATTTTATGTGAGGTTCCATCCTAGCATTTAAGCCTTCAACATGATCTTTGTTAGAAATCTTCAAGAGCGTTAGAGAGAAAGCATATGAGGTAAGCGTCTCCCACAGGAGCAGCATTATAGGATTGTGTTTTAAACAAGGTCAACATTCTTATCTCATATGAAATCCAAATGGCTGCCCTATCATGGTGATCATAACATCCAAAAGTGTTTTTTAACTTATTGATGCCAATAAACTAGCAGAGCTGCTCAAGATCAAACAGCGTTCTTCCCACCAACTCTTGATACATTCGCAATGTAGAATAGATGTTGCATGGATTCATTATCGTTATTGCATCAGTGACAATGATAGATTGTATTAACAGGATTGCGTCTTTGCATGAAGGGCAAAATCTTCCTACTTGCTGAAATTTTCGATAGCTTGACCCTTGTGCTTCAACTTTTGACATCCCAGCAACCGCTAAGCTGTTTGATGTCTCATCTCATATTATGTGGAATGCTCTACTCCACTGTATCCTTCATATCGACATAAAAGGGAGCCGTTGAGTAGCCTGATCATTTGTCGCCATTGCCTAATGATCAATGTTCGTGTCTTTGATAACGTTGTCGTTGAAGGGGAAACCAACGTATTGAAATAAAGTTGCTCGGCTAAAGCCGATTTCCGTGTATATAGCAACTCGTCCTTAAACTTTTTAGCACGTGTGGATGACAAAATGAAAGATGATAGAATACAACGTAGCAGACCACAATGTCGTCACAAAGCCAGCGGACGAGATAATACATAAACCAAAGTTCATAGTACTGCAAGTATTTTACAGAGATGACATTGTCCACTCGCGCATTCACACAATCAGAGCTTTGATGGCAAGCTGGGCAAACTCTTAATGAAGAGTTCATGAACTAGATGTTTGATCGATGATTTTGGAATGTCCAACCCCCATTCGCATAGGAAAGAACGGGAAGACTACACATGTTGAAATAATCTCCACCATTGATGTATGCTTAAAATCCAATTGCGGAAAAGTAGAATTCACAATAGCATTGATGCCTTTTGTTCATAACCTTTGTTCTTGCTTGCTTTACAACCTTAAATCAACCACAGATTCAATAGCTCTTATCGTGAAGTCTTTTATAAACAAATAGGGTGTTTTTGTTTTGAGCCATTTCAAGTTCAACAACTCGCAAAAAACATCCCTAACCATTTATGGTTAGCTTTCGATCTCATTAACATTCTCATTAGGCTTCTCCTCATAATGGTGCCTTAGATTATATATCATGGAAAACGAGTGGTGCTTCCTAAGGACAAGGCATTGAACATATCAAACATATCCCCTCAATGTTTACCTACAAGTGAACTAGTCCTTGGATCAATGTGAGAATGGAACTCGTCATTTGCTTTTATTTTTTCAAGATGTCTACTACATTTTGATATGATGTGAAATATTTTAGCTTTGAAATTCCATCCTCAACCAGCTTGTGTATAGAGTGTTATTGGATCTCAATATGCTTTATGCATGCATGAAACATTGGTTTCCTTGCAATAAACATGCAATTTTGATTATCACACAGTAACTCTATATCTATTTCTTTGCACACATCCATATTTCAAAAAATCCACCTCAATCATATTATCTTATATTCATATGCAGAAGAACGCCCCTTTGACCATACCATCTCACAAGCAACAAAGCAAGCAAGCTTATGCTCTATTTTGTTGAAGACCACCATTGTAGGCCACTTCTTATTGTTCCAATAAGAGACCTAAAATAAAAAATACAAGTCATTGGGATGAAAACGACAAAAATGGGCCGTGTAAGGACTTTAATTAGTTATACTTACTGTAGATTAAATTTGTCAAATCATCTCTCAAAATGCATGTGATACTTCATTTAAAACATATCTTACACAAATATATCATATTTGGAAGAAAGAGAAAGTCTATGTGAAAATAATGAAAAGTCATATGCCTCAAATTTTATGTCTATCAAACCTTCGACTAATTTTGACTTCCTTCTCTTGTTCTTCAAGCTATGTAATATGCTTATATGATGTGTTTTACTTTGTTACTCTATCCTCTGAGACACGTCTTTAGGATACTCTCTTTTCTCTTATTATAGGTGCACTCATGGAGAGCATCAATCCAAACACTTTCATTGAGCTTTTAACAAGCAAAAGTGTATATGATAAGTTCCATACCAATATTGCACTAAGTCAAGAGTATGCAACAAGGAGAAACATATTTCAAAGAGCTCTACAACTTTTTGAAATCGAAGCATTACGCAAAGAAGGAAAAAAACATATTGGCATATGGACATTTGGAGTTGTTTATCCAATTGATCCTTGAACTAGAAGGCTCCACGTTTTCATACTCTATATAATCTAATTAGATTTGTAGGACATGGTGAATATGATTTACATGGATAGTATTCAAAGTTTTAAGAGCTTTCATATTACATGAGAAGGGTTTAAACATATAGTTGGTGCTTTTGATTTCTGAGATAGAAATTTCAAAATAAATGAAAAAAAACCTCCTATAGGATTGAGAATGTGTTCAAGAGGAATTAAGACTTTTTTAGATCTGTCTGAAGTATGTGGCTAGAAGAAAAAGAGAATGAAAATTTTTAAAGATCATGTAACATATGTTGTAAACATGTTGAGCAGTTCGAAGTGAGTATATCTTTGTCATGAAATTATGAATCAATAGGATGTTTTAAAACTATTGAAGTTGGATGAGAATGCATTCTTAAAAAGGTTTATTTTTGAAAAACTAATAAAAAATGAAACTATTCTTAGACTCATCTCAAATTCAATAGGTTTGTGATAGTGGTGGAGTGAGTAGAAAGGGTTACAGAACAATTTCAAAAGTGTGGTGTCAGTTTCTTAAATTCAATAAAGTATAAAGCTTTGGGTTGCTTAGATCTCATCATGCAAGAAAGTATAGGCTTTGCTTGAATAAGAAAAGTATGTCCATATTTGGTGATTATAAAACATATTCACATAAACGTGCTTTATAAGGTGGGAAAACAAACTGTGCATTTCATTTACAATTATTCTAATAATATATAGATAGATATTATGAGATTCCAAACATTTATGGTTCAACTGTATGATAAATAAAAGAAAATGAATGTTCTAGGCTTTTGAACTTTACAATAAAATTTGATGAATCTGACATTCAAAAACATCAAAAGATGGAAATAACTACTATTGCACTAATGGATAGAGCTTTGGATTATATTCTTGGTAAACTTCATACTCGAACTTTCAAAGTACAATAAAAAATGGATTTATGGTGGGTAGGGTGTGGTCAAGTTCCATCTGAGAATCATAAAGTACTTAAGTGGTTATTTTCATAGACATGCATTCCAAATGTTATTGAAAGCCAACATTGAAGTGAATGATGACTGTTAGACATTGTGAAAACTTTAACATTGAGTGACACTTGAGTGGAGATTTTAAAAATCTAAAATGCATGTTTTGTGTGAGGGTGCAAATCCTAAGTACCCTTTTCTAGATTATATGCAAAGTCTAGGTATAAAAGGATTGATAGTCGGAATTGAGATTGGGCAAGCTTCTTCTAGACATAATGTAACTCCATCTAATTTTTCATGTTCTACCATGATTTGGGATCTTTTACTTCCAATAGAATTGAAAAATGTACACACATATATACATTACATGTAAGGCTTAGAATCATTGATAAGTTAGTTCGTGTCCATTTGAATTACAGATATTCCATCAAATCTATAGCCTTTGTAGATGAATGTATAAAAAAATGTGATATTTTTCTCTTAGAAGTGGGATTTCGTGGTGGAGGTGTTCATCTTACGAAAGACCTAAAGCATTTGGAAGGTAAGGTACTATTGGATGTGTAAATGGGAGGTGTGAAAGCAACAAGATTTTCTAGCAACAGTGATGGTAAACAAGTTAATGCAATGCGAAATTTCTAGAAACCATTTTGTGAGGTTACAAAAAATGTAAAGAGCAATCCAATAATAACAAATAAAAGAAAAGACTTGCAACTTAGACTTGATTAATTTTTTAATATCATGAGGTAATAGGTTATTCCATATATATATGTGACTGATTTTAAAACTACAATCACAAAGCTTATGACAACTATCGGAGAAGCTTGGAGTGTGAGAGACATAACTTACTACTTGATGAGTTTGAAGAGGATCATTCCTTCCACCATTTTCATTTCAAATAGGTATCTCATGTTCTTAACCTTAATTTTTGTTATAGCATTTTTTTTTCGTATGGTTTATGCTTTGCAAAAAAATGACCACTTGCCAGGTGGAATATGTTATACTTATGTGTCCCTCAAGTAGCTGTGATATGAATCGTTTCCCTATACATTGGCTAGAGTTTTTTTTTCCCATGTAACCACATATACATGATATACTCATATGTGGTGATACTTTGTACTTAGGGACTCACTTATAGCTCTCACTTTAATCATTCTCATACTACTAATCATCTACCAACAGAGAGCTCTTCAAGCCATTGCATCTTTTTGTGTTTCGATCTTCTTCTTCGCTCTTGTGTGTACTTATATTCATGATTCCTCACTCACTCACACACCCAACATTGGTATCAGAGCAAGTTCAAATCCTTATTAACGTGTTGTTTTTTTTGCGGCATCACCACATGCACTTTAAACAATATGAACAGGTTTTGAAGCATAGAAATATGAAGTTCAGCACTCCAAGAGCATTTCAACCATGCGTGCAAGAATTATAGGGTTTTAACCCCTTTTGAAGCCATTTGTGCAGTCAGATTCACCAAGAGAGTTACACTTTGTGAGTTGCATTTCAACTTGCATTTATGCTTTGTTGAAGTTCATATGTTGTTACTTTGAGTTCTTTGGTGCATTTGCAAGCAATAATGACTTTTTTAGCATGCTTCAAGTTGAGGATAAGCTTGATGAGACCAAATATCAAATGTATTCCTACATGTAAACAAAGCAACTTTTGAACATAGTGGCAGATATGGATAAGCGGCCTGGTGGTTCTTTTACTATGTATCTTGTTGTGTTAGATTCATGATCTTCTTCAAGTACAATGACTATGCCTTCTCCACCTATGCAAGAGCAACCTAGATGGGATGGAAAGGATGCTCAAGCTCATGCATTGATTGGCCTCTCTATGAAGCGACGTATTGTTGTACACTTTTGGTCATGTACTATTCAAGGCAAGCTTGGGATACACTTGCCTCTTTGTATGTAGTGTGTAATGAGACATGTCTTTCTTACTTGAGAAAACAACTTGAAGATGTATGTATTGTTGAAAATGAGTCATTGGATGTATATGTTACACGCATCAAGGATTTGAAAGAACAATTGGCTAACATTGTTGAGTAATTCTGGATGCATCATTCATTTCTACACTACTCAAAGGATTGTGAGAATCCTTTCAAATCTTTGCTACTACACTTCATTTGGTTGCAAAAGGAAATCCAAATATGTATACTTTTGATGAGGCTCCATCTCTTCTTTTGCAAGAAGAGCAACCAAGAGTGAATAGAAGTGGTTTGCTTGAGGCAGTGCAAGCAGTTGCAATTACATAAAAGGGAAAAAGCATGTATGTTCAGATTTGGGTTCATCAATACCAAAGACCCACTCTTCCTCATCCTTCCTCTTCTCTTGATGGGGATATGCAAAAGAGAAGAGATGAAAGTATTGTTGAAAGGTTGTTCATACCATGGATGAATGTAGAGAGTTTGCCAAGTGTAATGAAAAGAAGAAAGAAATGTCTATTGTTGAGAATACATCTAATGCAAAGAATGATGAAGCTAATGTTTTTCAAGATTTTTGGGCATGTGTTGCTAAATATCATTATGATTCATCATTACATTCTACATGTATGATTGTAAACGAGGCTTACTTGTATTTGTTTTTCATAGTGGTGCTTCAAAGTATATCATTTCATGCAAAAGATTTTTGCATCTTTAAAAGATGCACCCAAGGGAGGGCATGTTATATGTGTGAACAATGCTTCTTATTCTATTATTGGAGCTATAGAAATTCAACTTGTGATTGAAAATGGAGGTATTGTTACTCTCAACAATATGTTTTATGTACCTAGTATTAAGAAGAATTTGATTTTCATTCCTACTATTGCAAGTGCTAGATGTCATGTACATTGTTGATAACAAATATATGGCTCGTGATTTTAGCAATGGGAATGTTATTGTAATGTTGGGGACACTATGCAATGGCTTGTATCCCTTGGATACATATAAGAGAGTTCCCTTGAGTTCCTTTCTTACACATACTTCTTCTATGGATAAAATGGAGTTATGGCATTCTCATTTTGGTCCTTTGAACTTCAATAGTTTGCTTTACTTGCAAAAGAAGATATGGTTATTGGTTCCCCAACATTTGAGTCGATCAAGAAGCATGTATGTGAAGGTTGTAGACTTGGAAAAGTATACAAAGGTGGTGCTACACATGCTACACAAAAATTGCAACTTGTTCATAGTGATGTATGTGGTCCGGTCAAGACTCCATCTTTTGGAAAACATGTATATTTTGTTACCTTTATTGATGACGCAACATGCCATACTTGGGTGTATCTTATGAAAGTTAAGAATAGGGTATAGAACTTTCTTAAAAATAATTTAAGCTATGGATGAATTTTTTATGTGGAAATTAGTTTTTGACTTTTTGCATAGATCATGGCAGTGAATTTAATGATTTTCTTCCTGAAAGAGGTATGTGCATCAATGTAGTACATGCCGTATACACCTCAACAAAATGGTGTTGCAGAGTGCAAGAATATAACACTTCTTGAAATGGCACGATGTATGGTTAAAGGGAAGCATCTTCTAGATAAATTTTGGATGGAAACAATCATGTGTAAAAACTATGTATTGAATCTTTGTCATATAAAAGCATTGAGATTCATTACACCTTATGAGTCTTGGAATGAATGGAAGTCGATGGTTAATCATTTGCAGGTATTTGGTTGTTTGGCATATGTTCATTGGGGGAAAAATGAACCCTATATGGGCCTTTTAAATTAAGGAATGATTAGCGATGAACCAATGAGAAGATGGTGGTGGTCATAGTCTAGTCTGCTAATCACATAGGCTATGCATATGCTTCCCTTGTTTTTTTGGTGGTCAAAGTGAAGAAAACCACTTGAAACTCATGGCATTAGCCATTTTGAATGGATTTTAAAGTTTGGAAATGAATTAGAGCTCTTGGATTGCTTAAAAGATCCAAAGATTGAGATTGAATGGCAAAAGTCAAAGTGCCTTTGCATTTGGGCCCTTGGATTTTCTTGAGATGTAATGGTTGAGATCAAAAGATGGCTCAAAAAGGTACCTTTGATTATGCACCCTTGGATTCAGACTAAGATCTAATGGTTTTGATTGATTCATATGAGATTTGAGCACCTTTTTTTGTAGCCATTGGATACAACCTTGATCTAATGGCTGAGATGAATTCCCATTATCACAAAGGTGCCTTTCTTCTTAAACCATTAGATTTGAGTAGAATCTAATGGCTCAAATCACCCACAATTATCAGCTCAGCCCCAAATGCGAAATACCGTCCGATTGGCCTTTATCTAAGAGTTGAAAAGTTTGTAGAGAGTATGCAAAAGGTTCTCCATCCCTAAAATTTGTCAGAAGTTCTCTCTCTATAATCTCTTACATCTTAATCTAAGCCATTCATTTCAATGAACCAAAGGGCACAATTTATTCCATTTCACAATACAAATAAATTCGTGTATGAAATAATATTTTATTGAGAATACCACTAGTGGTTTCATATGCCCCAATAATCTCTTTGGTTTAGCTTTTTAATCCCTAAAAATTAGGAATCCTTACAAGGACCATGCAAGGCTCATTTTTTCCCTAATGTCTTGTGCCATTATAACAACATCACAAACTTGATGATAAGGCAAAGAAATGTATACTTGTTTAATATACTAGTGAGAGTAAAGGTTATTGCTTATATCATCCATTGACTGATAAAATTATTGTAAGTTGAGATGTGGTATTTACTAAAAATTCAGCATATTGAATGTAAATTTTAGCCAAGAATTAGCTCACAACATGTATTTTGTTGGAGTTTGAGGGCTGCGGAAGCACGCAAACAACACAAGGAAGAAGAAGAAGCTTGGAGCACAACACACAATATTGAATGTATTACCACTAGAATGTACAAAGATAAGTAACTTGTTAGGGCTATAGGTGTATATACAAGTCAGGGGAACAAACCTTTGAAAGAGGGAAAAAAGTGCCCCGATGGTCCTAGTGTGTTCACACACATCACTACCTAAATATATCAACAAATCCCCCCTTGGAGTGACGCGGTGAACAAGGAGCTGGCACTCATGTATAAGGAAGTGCCAAGCTATGTGGAATCAATCCACAAAAGGAAGTAAGCCCAAAGCTTTGTGGAAAGCTTCAAACTTCTCCCTAGGCAAAGCCTTTGTGAAAAGGTCTACAATGTTCTCCTATGTGGGCACATATGCCAAACTGATCTCTCTAGCAAAGAACCTCTCCCTAACATAATGATAGTGCACCTGAATGTGCTTAGTGCAAGCATGGAACCCAGGGTTCCTCGCAATTGCCAATGTGCTCTGACTATTAGTGAAGATGGTGGCGGCAGAAGAGTGACCAACACCCAAATTAGCCATAAGGCTTATGAGCCACACACACTCAATAGTCACTATGAATGCTGCCCTATACTCAGCCTCACAACTAGAAGTGGCCATAGTAGGATACTCCTTGCTCAACCAAGATATGCCTGAGCTACCAAGCATGTAGCAATAACCACTAGTAGACACATGAATGCCATTGCAACCAGCCCAGTCAGAGTAAAAAAAAGCATGTAAATTTGGCAATAGTGATCACCCCTTGGGGTAAAAGAATCGAAGTAGTTGGGTACCACTCAAGTAGCTAAGATGTGCTTAATTGCCTGCCAATGCTTGACACTTGGGAAATGCATAACATATGTGAGACAACAAACTGAATATCTGGCCAAGTAATGCATAAGTAAATCAAGCATCCAACAGCCTGATCATAGAGAACAACATCAAATGCATCTCCAACATCATGAAGACTCAATCCTAAACCTATCTCCATAGGAGTGGCAATAGGTTTGTAGTCTTCAAGGCCAAAATGCTGCACTAATGTGTCAATATATTTTGTTTAAAACAAAGTTATTTCGCCATCAACTTGCATGAATTGAATGCCCAAATAATGATGCAAATGCCCCAAATCTAACATCTCAAATGAGGCATGCAGATCGGCCTTAAAATCACCAATATGCTTCTCATGAGGATTAGTGAGCAACATGTCATCAACATACACAACAATGATCAAAAGCACATCATTAGCACACTAAACATATAAGGTGCTTTCAGTTGGACTATTCTCAAAACCATGTGTAATTAGATAGGCATGTATTTTTCCATACCAAGCACATGGTGATTGCTTCAAACCATATATTTCCTTTTTCAATCTACACATTTGGTTTTCTTGCCCTTTTCGCACAAAGCCACTGGCTTGAAAAGCATACTCTTCTTCATGCAAGGCACCATTCAGAAATACAGTTTTAATATTCGGCATGTAGGTGCAAAGGTCTCATCAAAATCAATGCCTCTTTTTGGCACAGAACCCTTTGCAACAAGCCTAGCCTTATAACTACCAATGGTTCCATCAGGCTTATGCTTGAGCTTGTATACCCACTTAGTGCCAATGGACTTCTTGCCTAGAGGAAATTCAAATAAAGACTAGGTACCATTCTTCATTATAACACAATATTCAGATTGGAAAGCAACCATTCAATTTTTAGGATTTTTTGCTTCATTAAATGAAATAGGCTCATTCTCATCACAAAGACTAGAGGCAGTGATAACATAGCAATCTCATGCAAAACAAGCACTATGAGAGCCAAAACAAGTAGATATGATAGAGGTGCATCTAATTTGTTGTCACGCAAAGTCTGGGCTAGCCATGTCGGCATGGTTTTTGCCTCCTCAATATCAACTCTCTCATCAACAAGTGCATCATGTAAATGTGCATCAGAAGTACAATGATTTGTATCATCACATGAAACCTGTAAAGGCTGAGAAGTTGCCTCATTAGGACCAGCACTAGACTATCCACCTGTAAAAAGAGGCAACAAAGTATCATACATGTCGTTGGAGCTAACTGATGTCTCCTTAGTACATGAAAGTAATGGCTGAATAGCATCTTCCACAAAAGCAAAATTAGGGCTAACCAAAATGTGTTTTATATATGGATGATACAAACGATAGTCTTTGCTTTCAAAACTGTACCCAACAAAAATACATTTCATTGCTTTATCATCCAATTTCTTGCATTGTTGTTCAGGCACTAATGCATATGCCAGACAACCAAAAACACATAGGTGAGCAACAAATAGCTTACAAGCATGCCAAGCCTCATATGGAGTGATAAAATGCAATGTTTTAGTGGGACACGTGTTAAGTACATATGTTGCACACATAATAGCCTCAAGCCAGAAACCATGTGGTAAACCCTGACTCTTGATCATGCACCTCACCATCTCCATGAGTGACCTGTTCTTTTGTTCAACAACTCCATTCTGCTGAGGTATGTACAACATTGTACACTGATGTTTTAACCCATGTTCAACCAGAAATGCATTAAAATCACAAGACATATATTCCCCCCCTCGATCAGAATGGAGGGTGCCCATTTTACATATTGACAGATTTTTAGCCAAAAGCAAAAAGTGTTTGAAGCACATAGACACTTCGGACTTTGCTTTCAATGGATATACCCATGCATGCCTGGAAAAATCATCGATGGAAGTCATGAAATAAAGATAATTCCCAAAAGAGGATGTTTGCATTGGACCACAAACATCAGTAACAAGCTACAATTTTTTAGTAGCTCAAATTGAACCATCTTTTGGGAACGATGAATGTTGCATTTTTTCCAAAATAGAACCTTCACATACATGTTTACTAGGTGCTTCAAATTTGGGAAAAGAGGATGGGTCAAAACTGCAAACATTAGTAAATGTCCATTCTTCATTCTACAGAAGTTTAGCAATGTGTGTTTTGGGTGTAGAGGCCTCTACAATAACCATTCTAGCCTCTTTCTTCCTTGCCTCTTTAGTAGCCAATTTTGGACAAATCTTTATGAGATGATCATTTGCTTGACAGAATTTCCAAAACAATTTTTGCTTTTCTGTTTTCTTTTTGCCTCTGTCATCCTTCTTTGACTATGCAGAATTAGCAAATTTTAAGCATTTTTGCTTACTAATAGAAGAGCTCCATTTATCTTTGCCCTTCTAACTAGCCAGGAAAGCTTGATCTGCAACACACCATTAGGGAAAAAAGTGAACCCTGCATGGGCCTTGTAAGGATCCCTAATTTTTAGGGATTAAAATTAATTTTTTGGATTAACAGGGGGATAAGAGAAACCACTAGTGGTATTTTATAGGTGGTCATTTTGGACCATTATATCTTCTTTAATGAATGGCTATGATAAAAAATGCACTGGCAGAAAAAGACAAAATAGGCTCAGTCGTGGGAGCTTCAAAATTTAAGAGAGAGAATTTCATGGGCATTGGAAAGAATCTACACCCTTAGATGAGGGCTAGATCCAATGGTATAGGACAAAAGGCGCATTTTTTTGGATTTCTGGATCGTAGACGACGTTGGATCCTCATTAGAATTGAACGGCTAGGATGAGAGACAGTCACTGGTAGAAAACGGCAAAAGAACTGCAACCGTGGGAGATTGGAAAAGGAAGAGAGAGTGTCTTGGTCAATGGGAATGTTGTGCACCTTTAGATGATGAGTTAGTCCAACGATAGAGATCATTAGGCGCCATTTTCAAAAGCATGGCTCATATGAAGTGTTGGATCTTTGTTTTAATCCGATGGACTAGATTGAAAAGCGTCATTGCAATGAAGGGGTGCTTTCTAGCCATTGGATCTTGGCTAGGTCCAAAGGTCCAAGACTGTATGCGCCTTGAAAGCTTAAATTCAAACTCATCCGTTGGATTCATAATGAGATCGATGGCTCGAATTGAAAGGCACAAATCTCTTTCGCTCTCCCAAACCGGATTTTCCAGAAAATTACTATATTATGGTGGGTTTGAGCCCTTTGACCAAGGGAAAACAAGGGAACCCTACTAGCTAGCCTATGTGATCAAGGGACTAGACTGTGTCCACCACCCTCTTCTCATTGGTCCATCACTAATCACTCCTTAATCTAAAAGGCCCATGTAGGGTTCATTTTTTCCCCTGATGCATAATGGACATGTTCTGCCTAGACTGATCTTCTTGCAATAGAACAGAGACTAACTCCTCAAATGTTAAGGCATTTGGATTTCCTTTCATCATCAAACAAATAGTAGAAGCTGCAAAACTCTTATATGAATCTTGAAGACCATTCAGAACAGTCTGCACGAGTGAACTGTCAGGTAAGACTTCATCAGCAGAAATCAACTATTCCTTCAAATCTTTGATCTTTTTCAAAAATTTCTCCATGGAATCACCTTCATTCATATGCTTACTCCCCAACTATTTTTGGAGGTAAGCAACACGAGCCTCATTCCTTGCCTGGTATAAAGTGATAAGTGTATCCCAAGCATCCTTAGCTTTTTTGCAAGAGTGAATGTGAGGAATAATGGCATGTTTGATAGACAAGGCTTTCAGTGCATGTGCGTGAGCATCTCTGCCATCCCAATGAATTTGCTCTGCAGTAGGTGTAGCAAGAACCGCAACACGAACAAGAACATGAAGAACATCATCATCTTCAACGCCATTTGCATCACCTTCAACAACTGTGTTTGTAGGTGAAATAAGACATTTTTCAACACCCTGCACAATATTCCTCAGTCCTTTGCAACCAATACATGATGCATCATATAAGCCCACAATGGGTAATTAGTATTATCCAACTTATCCTCAACAACCAACATACGTAATACATCATTGCTTTCAGCTATGGCTACTGACTAAAATACCTTGATGTAGGAAAATGATTGTATCTGAAAAAGTTGAACACAACTACCCTGACAAGTTCCACTAAACGTGTAGCAAACTTTGGCATAGAAAGACAAAATTGCTTGCACAAGCACTATGATAGTGCATTCAAAGGCTGAAACGAGCTCAGATCATGATTTCAGCACCACGCAAAAAAGTTATTTTGATCTCTTAATCACCCTGAGTATGCTCATCAAATTTCATGCGATTTTGAGACTATGACCAGAGGGGTGTCGATGATGCCCTAGATGAAGCAGCGACCTGCTCTGATACCAATTTTTGGAGTTTAAGGTCTATGGAAGCACACGAACAACACAAGGAAGAATAAGAAGAAGAAGCTTGGAGAACAACACATAATTTTGAATGTATTATTAGTAGAATGTAGAAAGATAAATAACATGTTAGGGCTATAGGCGTATGTACAAACTGGGGGAAAAAAGCCTTCTAGAGAGGGAAAAAAGTACCGCAATGATCCTAGTGTATTCACACACATCACACACACAAAGACATGAGTGTATCAACATGTTTGATACACTCATGCCTTTGTTTCAAAGTGGTACACTTGAGTATGGCCATGTAGGCCATCCAAATGAGCTTTAAAGAGCTAAAAATTTTCAACCAAATGTGGTTGAAAATTTTCAGCCAAACATGGTTGAAAATTCCCAAAAATTGTTGAGAAACATGGCTTAAAAATTCCAACCAAAGATGGCTGAAAATGTCCAATCAAACATGGTTGAAAATTTGCGGCCACATACTGCTGAAATTGAGCATGATATTCAGCCCACTTCTGATGTACATTCTTATGATGTATTACATGAGGAATGCATTTCTATCATGGATGCACTATCTATGCCAAGATGGTTGCAAAAAACATTGCAAGATAGTAATTTGAGAGCTCCTTTTCTTGGTAGAACAAGATAAAGCTCTTGCCGTGCATCAAGTGACTTTTTGGATGTATCCCTTATTGCAACTGCATGTAATGAAGAGCCAGTCACTTTTGAAGATGCATATGATGATTCATATTGCATGAGTGCAATGCAATTAGAATTGGATTCTATTCACAAAAATCATATTTGGGAGTTATGTGAATTCCCAAAGGGAAGATTGTCATTGGTACTAAGTAGATTTACAAGATTAAAAAAAAAGTTAGATGGTAGCAGTGATCACTCGAAAGCTAGACGAATTGCAAAAGGTTATGCGCAAAAATATGGCATTGATTATGAGAATTTTGCACCTAGTTCACACATGACTACCATTCATTTTGTGATTGCATTGGCTTCCCATCATGGTTGGAAAGTGTGTCAATTGTATATAAAGACAAGTTTCATGGTTATTAGCAAGAAGAAGTCTGTGTGAAGCAACCTCTTAGAATTTCCATCAAAGGTGAAGAGCATATGGTTTTCCGATTGCATAAGGCTTTTTATGGACTTAAGCAAGCTCCAAATGCATGATATGACAAGATACATAAGAACTTGATTGCTCTTGGTTTTACATGTAGTTCAATTGAAAGCACACTTTATGTACACAAAGATGGGGTTGATTTCATAGTGCTTGTTATTTTTGTTGATGACATTCTCTTGAATGGGCCATATGATGAGAAAATTGGCATGCTTATGGCTCATTTGCAGTGTACTTTTGATATCACATATCTTGACCTTTTGGAGTAGTATCCTAGCATCCAATTTGTGTCCATTGAGGGGAAAATTGTTATGCATCAAGCAAAGTAGATTGAGAAGCTACTTCATAACTTTGGTTTTGAGAATAGCAAATCTATCTCAACACTAGTGGAAACAACATTTATATTCTCAATTGAGGATGCACATGATGCACTTGATAATTCTCATATAGTATGCAATTTCCTAGGCGCTGCGTTGATTTATGCATAGCCCTCACACTAAGCATTCGCAAGCAGTAAAATGTGTGTTTAGAGCACTTTGATTTTGAGGCTCTTTTATGGTACAGATGCTCATCCATGCTTGCATGCTTTTATAGATAGTGTTTGGGTTGGCTGTTATGATACATGGGTGTCCACTAGTGGTAATTGCTTTTTTCTTGGAGGATCATGCATATCTAGATTGAGTAAGAAGTAACCTACTCTATCCACATTGAGTTATATGAAGCTGAGTGTAGGGTAGTATTCAAAGCTACAATGTAGTATATGTGGATAAGACTCCTGTTGATGGATCTATGCATGGAGATTGATGCACCTACACATATTCTTATTGATAGTCAGAGTGCATTAACCATTGCAAGAGATCCAATGTAATTTCATGCATCCACAAAGCACATTGAGATTCATTATCATTATGTTAGAGAGTGCATTCATGCTAGAGATATTGATTTGGTATATATGCCTACACAAGATGATGTGGTAGATACATTCACCAAAGCTCTTCCATGGAAAGAGTTTGAAGCTTTTCAAAAAGATTTAGGCTTATTACCTTGTGATGTCTGATCTTTCACTCCTTGCATGTGTTCACATTATTCACTCCAAGGGGTTTGTTACACTTATTTGTCCCTTGAGTAGCTTTGATGTGAAATTTTTCCCTATACATGGACACTTTTTACTCTAGTGCTAGCTAGAGGTTTTCTCCCTGTGTAAACACATATCCATGATATACTCATATGTGGTGGTACTTTGTACTTAGGAATTCAGTTATACATCAAAATTTATTCATTCTTAGTCTATTAATCACTTATTGATAGAGAGCTCTTCCAGCCATCGCATGTCTCTATGCTTCCATCTTCTTCTTCGTTCTCGTGTGTACTTCTGTTCATGATTCCTCATTCACTCACACACCCAACATAATAATGGAAAATTCTCATTATCAATCCCACACAAGCTTCTTCAATCCACACGTAATCCACTCAAAGAGCTTTTTGATTAGTCCTTTAGAAGACAAATACAAAGGAGTACATCCAAAATATTATCAATAGATTGAAACTATAGAGCCCATGGCATTATAATATGAGGAAATGTAAAGAACAAAAGTCCATCAATGAATAAAGCAAGATTGAACACAAGAAGAATCACATCTAATGTGAAGCTGAAGGAGTAGAGATCAAGTCAAAAAGTATTTACAATATGTTTAGGTATTTTTTGACCAAAATTACATATGGAGGTATATACAATATCATCATTTGTAACAAGAAGATTGATGTCCTAATACAAGATCATCCATCTTTTTTGAATCTTTGGAATGAGCTTGATTCTGTCAAATCTCCTCTATATCTGGGATAATCTTTCCTTCTATAACCAATAAGAGTTTTTACATATGAGACCTCAACCCTATGGCATGGCTAAATATTCTAATTGTTGTTGTTCTCTCAAGAACCAAGATTCTGTGTGCATTGAATGGGAATGGAAAATAGTGTTGGGTGTGTGTAGAAGTGCGAGAGACACACGAGAAGCACACACAAAGAGCACAAACGCAGCAAGACACACGGAGAAGACGATGGCTGGAATAGCTCTCTCTATTTATCGATGAACTGAACTGAAGTAGGAGCTGAATAATATCCCTAAGTACAAAGTACCACCACATATGAGAGTATCAAGTATGTGGTAACATGGGGAAAAAACCTCTAGCCAGCACTAGAGTAAAAAATGCCCATGTATAGGGAAAAGGTTCACATCAAAGCTACTCGAGGAACACATAAGTGTAACAAACCCCCCTGGAGCGAATGATGTGAACACATACAGGGAGTGACAGATCAGCCCCCACAAGGTAATAAGCCTAAAGCTTTGCGAAAAGCTTCAAACTTTTCCCGTGGAAGAGCTTTGGTGAATATGTCTGCCACATTATCTTGTGTAGGCACATATACCAAATCAATATCTCCTGCATGAAGGCGCTCTCTCACATAGTGATAATGCACCTCAATATGTTTGGTTCGTGCATGAAACACTGGGTTTCGTGCAACAGCCAAAGCACTCTGACTATCTGTGAGAATATGTGTAGCAGCATCAATCTCCATGCAAAGATCATCAATAGGCGTCTCAGCCATATACACTCCACTGTAGCTGTGAAAACTGCCCTGTACTCAGCTTCACAACTCGATGTCGCCACTGTAGGTTGCTTCTTACTCAACCAAGATATGCATGAGTCTCCAAGGAAAAAGCAATTACCACTAGTGGACACGCGAGTATCATAACAACCAGCCCAATCACTATCTGTAAAAGCATGCAAGCATGGCTGGACATCTCTGCCATAAAAGAGACCTAAGCTCAAAGTGCCTCGAAGATATCTAAACACACGTTTCACCGCTTGCCAATGCTTAGTGCCAGGGCTATGCATGCATCGACTCAACTGGGAAACTGCATACTGTATATCCGGCCTTGTGTTGCATGCATATATAAGACATCCCACAGCCTGCTGATAAAGAGAAGTGTCAAATGCATCATTGGAATCCTCAACTGAGAATCTAAATCCTGTCTCAACTGGTGTGGAAACTGGCTTGCAATCCTCAAAGTCAAAACGCTGAAGTAGTTTTTCAACATACTTTGCTTGATGCATAACAATTCCCCCCTCAACGGATACAAACTGGATGCCAAGATAGTAGCTCAAAAGACCAAGATAAGTGACATCAAAAGTATGCTGCAAATCATCCATAAGAATGTCAAGTTTTGCATCACATGACCCAGTCAAGAGTATGTCATCGACATAAAGAACAAGCACTATAAGATCAGCCCCATTTTTGCGTACATAGAGTGTGCTTTCAATCGGACTACATGTGAAGCCAAGAGCAATCAAGTGCTTATGTATTTTGTCATACCATGCACGTGGAGCTTGCTTGAGACCATACAAGGCTTTATGCAAGCGACAAACCATATGCTCTTTCCCTTTCATAGCAAATCTAAGAGGTTGCTTCACATAAACCTCTTCTTGCAAATATCCATTCAAGAAGGCTGTTTTTATGTCCAACTGATGCACTTTCCAACCTCGATGGGCAGCCAATGCAACCACGGTACGAATGGTAGTCATGCGTGAAGTAGGTGCAAAAGTTTCCTCATAGTCAATGCCATATTGTTGCGCATATCCTTTGGCAACCAATCTAGCTTTGTAGCGATCAATGCTACCATCAGATTTTCTCTTAATCTTATAAACCCACTTTGTACCAATGGCATTCTTTCCTTTTGGCAATTCACATAACTCCCAAGTACCATTCCTATGTATGGAATCCATTTCTGATTGCATAGCACTCATCCATTGTGGATCGTCACATGCATCTTCAAAAGAAAGTGGCTCTTCATTACATGTTGTAGCAATAAGAGAATAATCCACAAAATTACTTGATGCATGGTGAGAGCTTGACCTTGTTCTACCAAGTAAAGGTGCACTCAATTTGTTGTCCTGCAAAGTTTGTTTCATCCACTTTGGCATAGATTGTGCACTCTTGATAGACATGCGTTCATTATGTAAAACATCTTCAATATGTACATCATGCATGGGCTGAATTTCGTGCTCAGTTTCAGCCATATTTGGACGCAAATGTTCAGCCATATGTGGCTGAAAAATTTCCAACAGTTTTGGTAATTTTTGGCTGAATTTTTTCAGCCATGTTTGGCTGGAAATTCTCTGCATTTTCAGCCCTATTTGGCTGGAATTTTTCAGCCCTTTGAACCTCAATTGGCTGGTCTACATGGCCATAGTCAAGCGCACCATTTTGGAACAAAGGCATGAGTGTATCGAACACATCTTGTGAGCTAACTGTTGGCAATTTTTTGCATTCAAGTAGAGGGAAAACTGAATTTTCAGCAAATACCACATCTCGACTCACAATAATTGTGTTCATCAATGGATGGTACAACCGATATCTCTTACTTTCAGCACTATAACCAACAAATATACATTTCTTTGCCTTGTCATCAAGTTTGTGACGTTGTTGTGATGGCACAAGAGCATATGCCAAACAACCAAACACACGCATATGACTAACCATAGGCTTATGACCATTCCAAGCTTCATAAGGAGTGATGACTCTCAATGCTTTTGTAGGGCAGCGATTCAACACATAATTTGCACACATGACCGCTTCCAACCAAAACTTATGAGGAAGATGCTTTCCTTTAACCATAGATCGTGCCATTTCAAGTAGAGTTCTATTTTTACGCTCGGCAACACCATTTTGTTGAGGTGTATATGGCACCGTACATTGGTGTGAAATACCTCTTTCACGAAGAAAAGCATTAAACTCATGTGACATGTATTCACCACCACGATCCGTGCGTAGAGTCAAAAGCTTTTGTGAAGAAAAATTTTCAGCCATAACTAAAAATGCTTTGAAGCAAGAAAATACCTCATTCTTTGCTTTCATAGGATACACCCATGTATGGCAAGTAGCATCATCAATGAAGGTAACAAAATATACATGCTTCCCAAAAGATGGAGTCTTGACCGGACCACATACATCACTATGAACAAGTTGCAATTTTCTTGTAGCGTGTGTGTGACTATCTTTTGGAAAAGAAGCACGATGCATTTTTCCAAGAATGCAACCTTCACATGCATGCTTTTCAATGGACTCAAGTGTAGGCAAGCCAATAACCATGTCCTTCTTTTGCAAGTAGAGCAAACTATTGAAGTTTAAATGACCAAAACGAGCATGCCAAAGCTCCATTTCAGCCATGGAAGAAGTATGAGCAACCAAGGCATTTGTGGCAGCTTCTGGTATGTATCCATGCGATACAAACCATCACATAATGTACCGGACATCACGATAACATCACCATTGCTAAAATCATGAACCATACACTTATCATCAACAAAGTGTACATGAATTCCAGCTTTGGCAATCAACGGAACTGAAATTAAGTTCTTCTTGATACCGGGCACATACAATGCATTTTTCAAGAGAATCACACCTCCATTTGCAGCCGTAAACTCAATTTCTCCTACTCCAATGATAGGATAAGAGGCATTGTTTGCACACACCACATGTCCTCCTTTAGGTGCATCTTTCAAAGAGGCAAAAAATCTTTTGCATGATGTTATGTGCTTTGAAGCACCACTATCAAAGAACCAATCCGAATCAACCTCACTCACAACCATACATTTAGAATGTAAAGAAGCATCATAATGACATGTAACAACACATGCCCAAAAATCTTGAGCCATGTTAGCTTCATCATTCTTTGCATTTGCTGAATTTTCAGCAATAGACATGCCGAATTCCTTCTTCTTTTCATTGCGTTTAGCAAGCTTTCTACACTCATCAATAGTATGATCAGCCTTCTGGCAATATTTGCATCTCTTCTTCTTTTGCAAATCACCATCATTATAGGAATGAGTGGAAGAGGAAGCTTGAGGCTTTGCTTTTGATGAACCAAAAGCTGAACCATACTTGCTTTTCCCATTTTGTGAGATAGCAAGTGCTTGCGTTCCCTCAATCAAACCACTCCTATTCACTCTAGATTGCTCTTCTTGCAAAAGAAGAGACACAACCTCATCAAATGCATACATATTAGGATTTCCTTTTGCAACCAAATGGAGTGTAGTAGCAAAGCTTTGAAAGGATTCCGGTAATCCTTTCAACAATGTAGAAATGAGTGATGCATCCGGAATGATCTCATCTATGTTTGCCAATTGCTCTTTCAAGTCCTTGATGCGTGTCACATACACATCCACTGACTCATTTTCAGCCATACATACATCCTCAAGTTGCTTCCTCAAGTATGCAACACGTGCTTCATTACGCACGGCATACAAAGAAGCAAGAGTGTCCCATGCCTGTCGTGATGTAGAACATGACCGAATGTGTGGAACTATATGACAGTTCACTGAAAGCGCAATCAAAGCATGAGCTTGAGCATCTTTTCCATCCCATCTAAGCTGCTCCTGTGTAGGTGGAGAAGGAGAAACCACTGTACTCGAAGAAGAAGCTCCATCTGTGACAGTAGACTGTGAAGTAGAAGCACCTGCCGGTCTTCGATCTACATCTGCCACTATGTTCCAAAGTTATTTTGCAACAAGAACGTGCTTCATCATGTAAGACCACATCGGATAGTTGGTCCCATCAAGCTTATCTTCAGCTTGAAGCATGCCAAACAAGTCATTGCTGCACGCCATTTCACTAAGGAACAAGAATGTGACAAAATCTTCACTTCGACGAAAATTGAAATGAGTGCTGAAATTTCAGCTCACAAACCATCACTCTGATGGCGATTCTGACTGCACGAATGGCTTCGAAATGGGGGTAAAACCCCAGCGCACCTACTGGAAATGTTTTCGGGCTGCTGAAATTCACACTTCTATGCTCTGAAGTCGATTTGCACTGTTAAAGTGCGTGCGCGCCGCGACGCGAAAAACCGAAACTTGAGAAGAAGCTGAACCTGCTCTGATACCACTATTGGGTGTGTGTAGAAGTGCGAGAGACACACGAGAAGCACACACAAAGAGCACAAACGTAGCAAGACACACGGAGAAGACGATGGCTGGAATAGCTCTCTCTATTGATCGATGAACTGAACTGAAGTAGGAGCTGAATAATATCCCTAAGTACAAAGTACCACCACATATGAGAGTATCAAGTATGTGGTAACATGGGGAAAAAACCTCTAGCCAGCACTAGAGTAAAAAATGCCCATGTATAGGGAAAAGGTTCACATCAAAGCTACTCGAGGAACACATAAGTGTAACAAATAGCCCATAGATTTTGATACGGACTTCAAAGGAGAACAATGAAAAATCAGTTTTTCACTATAAAACTTACAAAAAAACACAAAATAAATATAGATTCATCTTTCAAAGATAGTACATGATTCAATGTATATCCACTTTTCCCTTTCCTTTAGTTTTTATATTATTCCTTAACTTCTTCTCCTTGCATAGATAATTATTTTCATTTGATATAGACAGCCACAAAAGAAATACAAAATTCAGTAGGTTTGAATCAAGATTACAACATACAACTGATTCAAACAATTAGGTTCATCAAAAAAATTGGATGTGCCTAATTGCTTGGATTGTTCGTATCTAAGAATCATATGACACAATTTGTATTTGATTGAGTTATTTTGATATTATTTATTTTTTTAAGGAAATAGATAATTTCGAATGAAATAGAAAACTTAAATGGAAAATTTTATAGGCATGACCAATTTAGGAGATTAGGCCCACCCAAGATTTTTAGATCAACCTAATCGCATACATTGGTCATGCCTTAGAATCACAAGATATATCAAGTTATTTTGCTTATTTCCTCTGCAAATATCTATTTTTGATGAGGCAATAGATAATTGGAGAAGAAAAAAAATACTATAAATATCTTATGAATATAGGACACGACCAATGCAAGTGATTAGGATCATTAGAAAATCTTGCAACCATAGTAATTTTGAACATACCTTAACCTCATCCCCATCTTAAATCAACTCTTTCCTATCAATTCTTATTGTGCCTTTTTCCTCACCAACTTCCACAAAAGATTATCCTCTTCCGAAAGAATAAATTCCAAGCTCTTTCTATCTTTTGTCAAAATCTTCATCTATTAGTATTAGCATCTCTTCAAGTGCCATTTGAAAGCAGGTAGACAATGTTTGGAAGAAATCTGAATGTATCATCTGATAAGCACAAATCAAGGCTTAGAAATTCCTCTTTGTCTATTCTCTTTCTTTAATTGATTTCCTTGTAGATTCTTCAAATTGACCTATTATTGCAAGGCAATAGCCTTCTCTCAGGTTATAAAAAAGTTCACGACTGCAATAGAGAGGAGTAGAGTCCTTTCTAGAGATAAAATAATGTGGTAGGAGAAATTTTTTTGAGATGTTTACATACTTTTTAGGCTTTCTTATGGTTGTCTCTACTGAGAAAATTTACACGTGAAAATATTTTACCTCTTGCGACTCTACTTCAAAGTTTATCTCTTCAAAAATTTACTTTACATCAATATTTAAGGTATTCTCAACACAAATCTCTAATGATGTTTCTATCCCTTCATCAAGGTCCTTCTGTTCAACTATTTCACTTGATAGATGATCAATCCAAAACAAAAAGACAACATTCATTGGAAACTAGCAACATCCACTTTCATGGTATGGGTGAAAATCTATCCTCCTAGGGATGGGGGAAGCCTTTTTACACTTTCTTGTTATTCTAGCCCTATCCAAAGGATCTTTTCCAGAAACGATTGGATGAATATGTTGTTCATGAAAGATTGACCCTCTTTGCCTATTGATAATCCTGAGAAAATCATGCCACTCATCATGTACAAATGGTTTAACTTTTTCTATAAGGACTTCAAAATCAAATCTAGGTTTGAATATCTTCATAGCATCTCGAAAGTGATTAAGTGCTACATCTTCTTGGAGATCAAATCTAGAAGTTTTTCAGATGGAAAAATTGTGAGTGTAGCACTTTTCTCCTCATTCCAATCACTTAGTTTATAAAGCTAAGGATCCAATGGATGATCATTGCAAATGAATAGTGGCAATCAAAACTGGCAAAACAACTGTCATCGCTTGAATTGTTCTTGTATGAAATGCAAGCCTAGAAGCGTAGAATATGAGTAGAGAAGAACCCTGAAGGTGTGTTGGTGCAATTAAGCCCAAGCCTACATACTTGATCACCTCACATAAGATTGATGTATTGACATTACACTTGGATTTCATATGTGCAACCTCTTGTAACTTTGCTTCACAATTACCCATTGTAAAAGTGAAATAAGTCCACAAGGAGTTAGGAAGCATATAATCTCGTATCATTTGGTAGTTGGGTCAAGAGACAATCAATCCTATACTTTAGGATTCACTTTTAGGTGTAGATTTGAATTTGAATTCAAATATTTGGCTCCAACAAAAACTATAAAAGAGGATATGAAATGCCTGTGTGTATCTCGAGGTTTAGAGATCATATTCATGTACTTTCATTGAGAAGATGAGCTCACCTCATAGTCACTCATTTCTCACTCATTGGGCAATGATTTATTGCCAATGACATTGTACTTTTGCATGATTTAATTCATACATGATCATTACTTCTTACTCTTATATCTTTGTCACACTCCATTAGAACAGTGAACTTGCCAAAGCTTTTTCTCATTGTGTAGTGGATCATTTCTCTTGATTTAAAGCATGATAGCTCAAGCATACTGTCTACTTTAATCCTACAAAGTTTCATTAAAAATGCTTCTCGCAATCATCAGATATTAATCAATCTCTGCTCACGGGTCTGTGGCTGTCAAAGCCCGTAAAAGTTGGGATGGATGCTTAATTTGCTAAACATATTTCTCTGCATATAGTTCATCATTTTAGATGATTTTGCTCATGATTGGTAGCTTGTTAAGCTAATTGAAGTTCCCCAAAAGCAATTTTATCAATTGTTGTAATCAGAGAATGGTTCAAAACTCTGAGTAGGTGTCTCAACCAAAATAGCAAATTTTGAACCTTGGATCATATGCCTACTTATCTGTTTTGATCCTATCAGTATTGGATCATCTTCCAAGCAACATATGTGATTATTTATGCTTATTACCTAGCTAAAGAGGCCCACAACACTCTCTAGCCATCACTTATAATAGGTGTGAAGCAGGTTTTAGCTGCACCAATTCATCTCTTGTGATTATCCACCATCTCCTCCAACAAGGTGGACCCAAAAAATCCAAGACTACTAATATTTATAGGTGAAAGAGATATTGTTCTTGAAGACCTTGATGACCTTACAATAGAAAATTCATAACTACTTAAGAATGAAGATGGTCAAATCATTGGGAAAGTTTCAATGCCATGGGAGAAGGAATAATTGTTAGATATAATCCTTGAAGACAACAAGTTGTTGAGAGACTTCAATGTTAAAAGCTCTTATAGCATTGTTAACATTTCTCTCAAGTATTATTTCCACTTTATTGCTCAAGGTATCCATTCATTTTAATTTATGTTCATTATTTGTTCACCTTTGTGCAAATCTTCTTGATAAATCTCATTGAGATTATATTTTATAGGTTTCTACTCCAAAAATGTGGGGAAGATGTTTTATCTTCAATCCACTTGTCACACAATGCATTCTACACAAAGCATGGAAAAATTGATCACTTCCTAAGAAATTTCACAATGGATGTGGAATATATTATTTACTATTTATAGCCATTATTTTCTAAGAGTGAATTTAATTTACAAGTAGGGATTACCCTTTCAGGAGCCATTGGAGTCTTATTATAATTGAATTTCTTCAATACCAAGTTTTGTTTATGAATTCTCTACAAACATAACATGCCAATTGCAAATTGTAAGCTGTAATGACTTTTATTGTGTCTAGCCTCTATCACATCTATTTATCTCAAAAGTGAATCTCCATTGAAAACAATTGTTAGGTGTTTAGTGATTTTATTGAGTGTTATAAATATCTTCTTATTGATTTATGTTTTTAACTATATGTTGTACACCTGATTGGAGGAGAAGCAAGACACAAAAAATAATGTGATTAGGTCCATTAGAGGTTCTTTGATGGCCCTAATTGCTTGGATTGGTCATGTCTTATATCTCTTCTAACCTTTTCCATTTCGATATATTTCTTATCTCAAATGCTATTATTTATCTCTGAAGTGAAGTGTGTGGCCTCTATCAGTTTATCTATGAGTTGTGAACATTGTTTCTTCTTCTATATCTATCAATTTCCTAAAGTTGTAATGATTATTATTGTTTGAAACTATGAGTTGTGAACATTGTTTCTTCTTCTATATCTATCAATTTCCTAAAGTTGTAATCATTATTATTGTTTGAAAAAACTTGTGAAATCATTTACATAAACTAATCTTAATGAATGATGTAAAGCACTTTAAAAAATCAACTATGAACTTAACTAATGGCAATCATTCAAAACCCAAAAGAGAACTTCAGTAAAAAAAGATTTAGCGCACTCAAGATGCTCTAAGTGTTTACATTCAAAATGAAATGTAGATTATGTTTGCAAAATATAAAAACTTGCAAGGGTGATTCTTACATTCTCAAAGGTTGGAACCTGATCACTTTAGGTGGCAAGAAAGTAATACAAGCTAATGTTTTCTTCGATCTTATGTTTACCATTGCACCATCAAATGAGAATCTATATTGTGGTTAAATCTCATAAGATAATCTAAAAGCTATTTTTGAGTTTCCCATTTGTGGTGATAGTTATTATCTTAGGTTCAAAATATGGATGCATAAGCACTTCCAATTCAAAATGTGGATAGTTCTCTTCTCAATCTAAGGGTATAAAGTCTCCAAGTTTTTTTCCAACCTTTTGTTTTCATATCCTAACACTAGGGAACGTTGAGATATCCGATATGAAATTGAGGAAGAGTTAGGACTTACTTTACATAAAATGATGTCTCCTAGTTTCTAAACTTCCTTGCTATTCTAGTCCTTACCCAATACATCATCAAGTTGTGCAATTGAAACTCTCCTATGCAACCATGTTGGATTTTTTTCTATAAATTCTTTTTTTTTTTTAACATGCCATAAAAACACAAAGAGGCAAAACCATTGAATATTGATCCTTGTTGGAAATGCAACCGTCCACAAGAGCTTTGCACTTATTATAACAGTTTTGGTCAGTTCACACAAAGTCAACCATGATCAAAATAAGGGCAAGAATGGCCAAAATATTTTATTATGTATTTGGAAAGTACATCTCAAGAGCTTTGTAATTATATATCACATTGGAGATTTGGAGATGATTTGAGGTTTCAAAACCGAAACCCAAATTTTGCTTTTCACATATGGTTTTGCTTTTCAACATGCTTTTTAGCTTTTCCTTTTCACATATGTTTTTTCTTTTCATGTGGTTTTACTTTTCACCTCAGATTTTCAATAAAAAGCACCAAATCATAGGTACTTTTCTCAAAAAGCTAGGCGCAACCCTTAGAGCAAAGTAGGTGCAATTTTTTGGAATCGCTATATAAAGAGAGCCATGGAGCATTGCAATCACTCAATTTTGAGAGCTATACATGAGCTAGTCTCAAATGGAGGACTTCTTCAACCTTATGGAGGAGTGGACCTTGGGTTTCAACCACTTCAAAGGATGAGAAGTAGCTAGGGTTTAAAAGGAGGTCATGAGCTTAGGGTTTATTTATATTTGGAGGATCAAATCATCTACATTTCATAGAGATTGTGAAGTTATGTTGAGCTAGTAACCATATTTCTAGTTATGGCACTCATTGTCTTATTTGGTGACGGTCCTTGGTGGACACAGAGAGAAATATCTACAAGAGAAATAGGAATTGATCCCTACATAGAGAAATCATACACCACATGGGTATCTAAAACAATAACATTACATTTATCTCTATATTTACTATTGACATATAAAAAAGTTCCCTAATTTTGTAGAGAAGTTCATGAGAAGAAGTGTTTTTGAGGAGCTCAATCCCAACTAAGATCTAGATCGACACATCCAAATGTATGCATTCTCCGAGAAAAAAATTCTTATAACTAGAATCACAAAATATGCTTCAAGTCCTCATACAATAGCGTTTGCTCTCTCTACTCTAAGCTTCTTTTGCTATATCAGCAAACCATGACCATGGGTCAAGCACTAACAGGTCGGCGCTTTTTCTCCTAGGCCTCTTCTTACATATATATTTTTTGTTGGAGGATACACATGTCTCATCTTTCAAGAAGTTATAGATCAAATCCGTGGTTTCTTCTATGAGTGGGCTATAGCATTGTTGTTTCTTATAGGAAACCAATGAGAATAATCAAAATATCCACATTAGTTTGACGATGTGATTTTTCTTTGTACAAAATGTGGGCACCAACCTTTAAGACCCTAGAAATTTTGCTAATATGTCATGTTCTCATTGGAACTTAGCATCATTGACAATGTAGAATTTCCAAGAAAACTTGATTAGAACTTAGTTGCTTCAAATGAGCTAGCATGTTGCAAACATTCGAAACAACTGAACTTTTATGGGCCATGTCTGCAATGAAGAGATGTTCAATCATGTTCACTGCAAGGTGTTGAGCAACAAAACTCCTAGGGCTCATCTTCGATCCTCTTCTTAAAGAGGTTGCCAATTATTGAAGCTACTCTTTTCTTCTTTGCTCCATCGAGACTATCCATTTCACTCTCCTTGTGCAAAAGCTTTATTCGTGACCTTGCAATCAAAGATTGTGGTCAAGTGACTCTGGAGGACCAATGCAGTGAGATACCCAATGCCCCTCGCATGACACTAGAGTATGTGGATGATTGAAACGAAAGTAAATTAGATGCTTTGTTATAGCTGTGTATGAAATGAAATACTTTCAATACACGTGACCATGTGAATGATTTTCCATCGTATGCGGGAAAAGTATGAACGCTTGAGAGTGAAAAGAAGATACCCACTTTCAATTTCAGAATCATTCCCAAAGCTTGTTAGCCAAGATGGGTTGGGGTGGGGCTTCATTGTCAAGCTCCATCTGAGTTATGAAGGTCCACGAACTCAGCCCTTGTGATCTTAGGCAATCATCATGAACAATTTCTCGAGGAGGAAAAAATCCACAAGTACTGCATGTTAAGACAATTCCTCACGAACCAAGAAAGTTCCAACCATGTGTCTAGCATTGGATTCAGTGAGACAAACAATTCTAGTTCATCAAGTTTAGAACCTACAGACCCACAACACTACTTGATTATACTGATGTTTATTCACTCAATGGTATCTGTGGTGTGTGACATTCTCATCAATTACTAAGCAGTTGGAATATGAGATTCGAAGTTCTGCTTACCAAAACAACATTACATTTTACACATTAGGTGAGGGCAGGTGCTTCATATTCTAGATTCCTGGGCAAGATGACCTCTCATGGCTCCTAAATAGGATGTTTACCCTTAAAGTTGCAATAATTTGGCCCAAAATTAGAAAAATGAGGTGCAAAAGTAGAACTCAAACTTTTATATGCAAAGATAGAGTTAAGAGATTGTGAAAAATGAACCTCTATTACACCCTCACAAACCAGGACAAAATAATTTTGTAGGAAAGGAGCGATCACATGGGAGCCTACATACTGATTCATTGACTGAGTAACTGTGAATTTGGATCGTCATGAAACTAGAAGGTTAGCGTGTGGTTGGATGTTGATGAATCATATAGAAGGTCAAAATGTCGATTTTAGTCTCAGACGCTTTGATAATCATCGAATAAGTACTGTGTATCTGATATGCAGAGCTATGGAGATGTAAGCTTTCAGAAGTTGCCACTGAGAAAGAGCCTTTTCGACAATTACTAATACAGAACAATGGTCAATCTTGATGGAATGCAGAACATGACCAAACTTGCATGTCCTGGGCATACATCTGCTTCAGTGCGTGCAAACATGCATCATCAACATCATATAACTGTACAACACCTCGACTTCTGGTGAAAGTGCTCCCGGTGAGGCAGGAAAGAATAGGCATGCTCTGACAAACGTTCAAAACGCAGTCCTTGCATTTGCATTATGCGAGAAGGTCCGGCTATGCCTACCATAGCCATCTTTTGCGAGCTGCTCTCTGCTGCTCGAGTTTCTTCAAGTGATACCAATAAGCAACAGCACCCACGCAAACGATGCAGAGGATGCTACACATGAACAACCCGAGAAGGAGACGAACGCTCGGTCGGGGAAAACGTAATCTGCAGTTACTGGGCAGCTTCCTCAGCTTCTTGACGGCCCTCTCGTTGATGTGCGAAACGATCTGGGTCCCCGATTTCTTCAGCCATTGAATTCTACTTCCATGGGTATGAAATACCTGATGAGACGGTGCAGCAGGGACTTTCACCTGAGGAATAACTTGATTCTTTGATGTGGTTCTCTGTTGATGCGGAGGCTCTGCGTCATCACAAACCCTTATTATCTTCTTCACCACTTCTTGGTTGGATTTGCTATGGACTTTGATGTTATTTTCCTGCTGATCACCGGCTTTCGTTTCTTTGATAACCTCCAGCGGAGGCACTGCCGTCTCTGCGTTCTCTCGGTTAGCTTTCGCCAGAGGGATCTCATAAGCCGGAGCTTCTGTTTGAGTGTTTGGTTCAGCATCATTTAGCTTCTGAATAGCCTGAATGGCTGAAGCAACATGCACGTTCTCGGCTAACGAAATGGCTGAAACAGTGTGCGCTTTCTCTCCCCTGAAGTCGATCTGCTGATTAATATCAATGTCAGCGAGTATGTTCGTGGGCGATGGCGTCGAAGCTGCTGGAGATTGCAACAGCGCAGTGTAGGATAAGTAAGACACATCCTCATCTTCTTGAGATGGAGGGGCGGTCGCAGGGGTGTCAACCTCGTCGTTCTTCCCAGTATCAACGTTTTGCGCTACTTGTTTCGTCCTGCCACTGCGGTTACTTGTTGTTAATGTGGTATGGAGGAATGAAGAAGTTCGCGATGGTGAAGATCTCGTCAAACTCGTCGACCTCCCATAGATACTTGTATATGTGCTTCCAGCTTCGAATTCCTGAAAAGAGCGCGCCATAGCTAAGATATGAGACGGAACCAAGCTATAAAACTGTCTTGGAACATCAGCTCAGAATCACCTCTTTCTTAGATCTCCTTCGTGTCATTATCCTTCTTTTTGCTGCTTCAGCCTCGAGCTCAGCATGTGTCTGAAGGGCTGCCGTCTGCAGAAACTCCTTGCTCAGCCTCTGTCTCAGATCACTCAAATAAGCAAAGACCATGGTTAGACTCTGAAAGTCCAAAGCATATGGAAGAAAGTTGTGCAACTACTACCAAAACATACAAGAAAACTGACAAAGTCTGATTGATAATACTAATCCAGCAACTAGGGCATGAAGCGATGTATAAAAAGCAATCCAAATAAAGCATAATCATAAAGACCTTCAAACTAATTGTTTGAATGATCATAAGTGAACTGTCTATGATATAGATGATTCCGTTCAGATACAGAAATTTTCTTTACTTTATGTACTTGACAAGAACAACAGAAAAAAGAGAAGAGTTTTTGCATCTATCTAGATGGTTATATCCTATTAGAAGGCTTTCTGGTCGGACAGATACTTGAGAAGGCCATTGAAACTTAATGCTTCTGTTGGGACCCTTGAACAAACCCCATCGATCATTCGTGCTTGGTAATTGTTATAGCACAAGTTATTCCATGAATAGAGCACTCTCTGAATGAGTCGCAGAAGTACAGAGACGATTTAAGCAAAATGATAAGCGAAAGCGCGAAAGCAATACACGCGTCGAATCGCTCCTTTCTCTGGCACACAAGAGCAGCAGAATGATGAAGGAGAGTGCTTGCTGATTCCTACCTTGGGCACAGGCACGTGATTCTCCTCGAGGTATTCTTTGAGCTCGTACGTCTTCATGTTCAGAATATCTTCCACCGTCGTGTTTGACATGCTGGAGGTTCGATCTTGATTGTGATTAGAAGTGCGCGCGATCAGAGATTGATGCAGGCCTCCGCTCATGAGAACTTAGGCCACCAGGCTCTTCATATTTACAATTTCCTCCATTGTCCTGTTCACCATGATGGGAGGCGAGACCTAGACAGCGATTAAAAGTACATGCGATCTGCATCTGATGCAGGTGAGAGATGTTGACGACAGCCATGTTTCTGAGAGCTAAGCAGGCCTCTGCTCAGGAGAACTTTGATCATCATGGCGAGCTAATGGAAAATGCCAAGAAGCACAGTATTGCTGTCAGTGAGTCGATCAATGGACAGCCCGTAGTGCACGACCCTTCTGCGATGCGTAACCAAGAAGCGGCGAAGCAACAACGAGCGTAACCAACTTCCACCAAACGGCTTGGGTTGGCGCCTTTTCAGAACACGTCCCATTTCCATGCCTCGTCTTCACCAAGAATCACTACGGCCATTCAAATGTGAGCTTGGAGAGGAGTTTCTTTTAGTTATTAAAGAAAGTTGGGTCGCTGATCTTCGAGTTAGCTTAATTTTTTTTTCTTATAAACCAAGTTCAGCCTAAGCATACTCTCTCGAATAGCTTCAATTAATGAAAGAAACAACTCTAGAAATGAAGAGAGAGAGAGAGAGGGAGAGAGAGAGAGGAAGAGGGGAGAGAGAGAGAGGAGGAGAGAGAGAGAGAGAGGGGAGAGAGAGAGGGGGGAGGGGCCATGTTGTTATATTGATAAAGTTGCTAATAGGGTGTATTTATGGATTCATGGGTCTAGTGTTGGTCATAGAAACTTTCGAAATCTTTTGGAAGAAATGAATTTGCATGCTTTGCAAGTGTTACAAATACATGATGTGAGATGGACTTTCTCAAGGTAAGGTCTCGGAACATCTTGTTGTTTTGATGCAAACCATTTTGGCTCTTTGGAAATTCAAGTACCCTGTTGATACAAACAATTATGTATCTATAAAGTATCGTTTCTCATTAACTTTATTGCTAATGTTTTGCATCATTTGAATATACCAAATTGTCATTTTCAAGAAGTAAACTTGGACATATGCTCTACAAGTGTGCATATGGATGTGACTTTGAGTTCATTGCATCAATAATTTTTTGGTGAAGATTCTGGTAAGTATAAAAAGTTTTTAGGCCCATTTATGAATAACACAAAAAGATGGAGTTTTGTTTGTGAAAATGAACATGGAGAAAGTCCTATGCATGTTTCATCATGTGTGAGTATCCCAAGTAAAGATAAATCAGGACTTCCATTGGATTTGATGTTGATAGTCGCAAGGGAATTTATCGAGAAAGTAATTACAGCTCTGAATTATGGATGTTTCGATATCTTTTTCTTGAATTCTACAAGATCATCTTCATCTATCTTTTATCCAAAATAATTTGAAAAATCAAAAACTTCATGTATAAGAGAATCAAAAGTGAAAGAGTGGTTGGAAAAGCTTATGGATAGAGTAGTTGATTCTTCATTTATGTCAAAAAGTTGTAAGCAAAGAAAAATCATTCATAGATAGTTTGTATCATGCATGTGAGGGAATGAATATGATATATTCATGAAAAGTTTTTTCTTTGAATCTTAATTTGCATAGTTCTTATTCTATATTTCAAATTATGGCAAACATTCTTGTTTTTCCATGTCTTCTATAGCATGTTAAAGCATGTTTTCAAAGAAAAATCTTATAAAACATTCTATGAGGCAAAGCTGAAAGTCAAAACACTTGACATGCTTATGTCAATATCATTAAATGGTCCGAAACCTAGTGAGATAGATTGGATAGAGATTCATAAACCTAGTGAGATAGATTGGATAGAGATTCATAAAATTTAGGAATTGCAAAAGTGTAGGATGCACGTCGATCTATAGTGTTGTTATATATATTTTCTTCAATTTTGCTAACTTCTTGTATAGGAAGAAAACCAATTCGATTTTCTTGGTATCATATTATCAAATCAGCCATCTATTCGTACAAGTATGCAATTAAACTTTGTGATATTTTTGTATTTTTTTCTTGTTCTCTTAGTCAATATAGTTTATTTTTACATTTTAGAAAACAATACTAATATTCTATGGGCGAGAATAAGATACACTTTTACTTTTTGGTAAAGGTGTATCTTCTTCTCCCCCCCCCTATATATATATATATATATATATATATATATATATATATATATATATATATATATATATATATATATATATATATATATATATATATATATATATATATATATATATATATATATTCACATGTTGAATAGAAGGGAAATAGTTTCTTTGCAATTGAGGTATTTCTTGAAGAGTTAAGTTTGTATGCATCAAACATGCTAATATGCGGAACAAGAATTTATCTCGATGAAGGTATATATATATATATATATATATATATATATATATATATATATATATATATATATATATATATATATATATACCTATATATATATATATATATATATACCTATATATATATATATATATATATATATATATATATATATATATATATATATATATATATAGGTATATATATAGTTTATTTTTACATTTTAGAAAACAATACTAATATTCTATGGGCGAGAATAAGATACACTTTTACTTTTTGGTAAAGGTGTATCTTCTTCTCCCCCCCCTATATATATATATATATATATATATATATATATATATATATATATATATATATATATATATATATATATATATATATATATATATTCACATGTTGAATAGAAGGGAAATAGTTTCTTTGCAATTGAGGTATTTCTTGAAGAGTTAAGTTTGTATGCATCAAACATGCTAATATGCGGAACAAGAATTTATCTCGATGAAGGTATATATATATATATATATATATATATATATATATATATATATATATATATATATATATATATATATATATATATATGTGTGTGTGTGTGTGTGTGTGTGTGTGTGTGTGTATGGATGTGAGTATGTGTATATGAGAAAGTCTATGAATGTTTTTTAGACTTTGTCGTATTCTATGCAGGTATTATGGACTCTTGGAGGAGAAATGGTTGGATTTGATTGGGGAAATTCCTTTGAAGATGGCTAATCCTACTCAGTTGTGCATGATTGTTGAGGTACTACTTACTTGGATATTTTGAGAAGTTTTTACATAATGCTTTGTACATGGCCTCATAGCAATCTATTATGAGTGTGTTATTTCAATTGTTTTGCTATTGGTATGTCCATCGTCACACATCGAGAAGACATTTGTAGTATTGTCACTACCAAGATGAACGTTTCGAGTGTTGATACTTGGCATTTATTTTGATTTTGTGTTCCATGACTCAATTCTGTACAAAAACTTAGGAGACTTGATGTTATGTGTTAATATATGGAAATGAAAGATAAGAACAATGAAAAAAGCTAAGTATTGAAAGTTCTAACACCTAGATGAGGCTTAGAGTGGCACAACAAAAATACAAGAGCTAGTAATTTTCTGATTGCATTTCAGTTGATATATTTCAGTACTGATGTGTGAACACACTTAGGACCATCGGGGCACTTTTTTCCCTCTTTCAGAGGTTTTTGTACCCCTGCTTTTGTATACACCTATAACCCTCATGGGTTAATTATCTTTTTACATTCACTCGGTAATTCATTTAGTGATGTGTTGTGCTCCGAGCTTCTTCTTCTTCATTATTCTACACAAAAATTGGTAGCATACTAAAGGTGATTAGGAAAAATTTTGATCTGAGCTTGTTTGGGCCTCCAAATGCACTATCACACTGCCCTTGTAGGTAGTTTTTTCCTTTTGTGCCAAACATATGTATAGATTTTGTTTTTCCAATACAAGTGCCTTGAAGTTTGCTATAGGTTTAGTAGAGCTCGATAGGGTAGTTCTGTTCAACTTTTCAAGATACAATCGTTTTTCTACATCAGGGTGTTTTGTGAGTGGACATGGTTGAAAGCAATGATGCATTTCATATGCTGGTTAATTAGGATAGGTTGGATGGTACTAATCACCCATTGTGGGCATATATGATGCATCATGTATTGGCAACAAGAGGACTATGGAATATTGTGCAGGGTGTTAAAAAAGGTCCTAGTACACCTACAAATATAGTTATTGAAGGTGCTATAGATAGCTTTGGGCTTACTTCCTTTTGTTGATTGATCTCTTTCAACATAGCTTGGAACTTCCTTACACTTGAGTTCGAGCTCCTTGTTCACTGCATGACTCCTAGGAGGGGACTTTGTTGATATGTTTTGATACTGATGTGTGTGAACACACTTAGGACCATTGGGGCACTTTTTTCCCTCTATAGGAAATTTCCTTGTCTTGTATACACACCTATAATCCTAATGGGTTACTTATCTTTGTGCATTCACTTGGTAATTCATTCAGTGTGTGTTGTGCTCCAAGCTTCTTCTTCTTCCTTGTGCTATTTGTGCACTTTTGCAGACATCAAACTCCAACAATTTATACCTTGATTCATTATTGGTTGTTTCACATGTCTTTGCAATATCTATTGTTTTTCTTTTGGTAATGAATGGAATAAATGAGTTTGAACATAAATTCTACTTAGTTTTAAACTTCAAAAAATTAACTTTGATGTTTTTCTCTAAATGACAAGACAAGATTGGAAAAGGAAGCGTGAATGACAGCTCATCCCACAGTAAGGTTCGTTTAGATTTTTGCATAATCATGTACCTATGTGTTGAAGTAGACCTACAAACTCTCCTTTGGGTATGACTTGCCATCAGTAAAACTATTGAGCTTGATGATGTCAATTTTCATCAATGTATAAAGCTCAGAGGATAGTGAAATTTATTCTCATTCTTCAAGATTTGCATTAAAGAATGCCCCATTTATCATTTATCAATATTACATAGCCCCATGGTGGGATCAATGGTACTAATGGCATTAGTATTGTTGTTATAGATGCTAGATTTCTATCAGCACAATTTTGAATGAATCTCTAGTATATGTTCTTGTTAAAGTACATGAACAATATGCTTTAATACGGTTCAAGTACAATACTTAGATTTGATGCCATTGAAAAGATTCTCATGAAGTTTTTCTTTTCTAGCATGCTAGACCTTAAAGTAGATCTAAATGACAAGATAGGATGGGAAAAGGAGTCTCAAATAAAAGTTCATCCCACAAGAAGGTTTTTGTAGTTTGTTGCATAATGATGTACCAATGTGTTGTAGTAAAGTATAGAATTCACTTTTGGGTATGACTTGCCAATGGTAAAGCCATTGAGCTTGAAGATCTCACCTTTCATCAATGTGTAAATATCACTCGATTCAATTAAAAAAAAAGATAGCCATCTTTGTTCCATCAAATGGTGGATTTGATCTAATGAAGTAAGTTTTTGAGTGTTGCACAAAAACTTGACACTTTTTTATTCATTTCAAAGGGAAGAGAAAAGAAATTGAACCATGATTGACATACATATTGTTGTGTACACAACTAAGTACTAAAGACTAGAATATCTAGATAGACCACCCATACTAAGAGAGAGCACCTCTCTACTCATCCAACTTCACCCATATATATACCTCTAGGCCATGGGGCTATATGTCCTTGCGATTGGCCAAGGGTCCAGCCAAATGTCCCTCATTTGGACATTTTCCTTCTAGTTTCCCAATATCTAACACATGCCTTCTAAATCAGATGAGGATTCTTCTCTCATGTACACTCAACATGGCTCCTAGAGAAGCTTTTCCCGAGACTAAGGTTCCCAAACCTTATGATAAATCAAACCTAAGGTTCCAACCATTCGATTGGGAGCTCATATGAATAAATACCCCAAGGGTTAAAAACATGGGTTGAATCCAAAGGTCCATAGCATGTTCCAAGGGTAATTCAAGGGCTAAACCAAGACAAATGTACATCATATTCTATCCTTTAGAATCCATACATTTAGCATTTGAAACCCATGAATTATAGAAAATTCTTCCACCCTTAACATTTTATCCTCAAAAATGTGTATAGGTATAATATGTGGAGTATTCCCCCCATGCATCATGATCTATACTCTGAGCATGGTTATCTCTCTCTTTAGATTCATTTCCTGTAGTCAGATAAGGGCTACTACCTTCCTTGATTATGAATGGAAAAGAATCAAAATCCCTACCCAAATCACTTTCCCTTAGTCCGAATGAATGTACATGCCTGCCTTCTACTTGTGGACTAGTGAAATGGGTGGATTTGTTTGGTGGCGGTCTTAGCTTAATTGTTTCCGTTTTGGACATTCACAAACCTTGAGCTCCATATAATATTACATTTCCATACACTTTCTACTTTCCTAGAAATGTATAATTTTTAGGAGTATGCAATAGAGGTCCAACCTCTATCTTGAAAGGGATGAAAACTAGATTCATCTTCCACTTTCAACAAAAAGGAGAGGAACCTTTAGATGTTTTGAAATTAAATTATTCTTTTGTAGTCCTTTTCAAATACAAATATGCTTTATTTGTATTTGATAGGACTTAGCTAAAGGTATGAACTTAGCAAAGTGGGTCTATTGAGTCCCTGCAAAAATGCACTCAATAAAATGAGGAGAAATACTATCTTCTCATTCTTTGGCAAGTTAGGTGGACTTATTTCAATCATCCAAGTTTTCTTGAAACATTATGTTAATGTATTTTGAATGATAGTTAATACACCAAAATTTGAAAGTTCATTTCTACTAATGGATTCTTATCTTCATCATCCTTATTTTTCCCTAGATTAATCCTTGGAACATATCTTTGTTCTTGCATGGTTTAATCCTTTTGGAAAATCTTTGACATTCAAGAATTCATTGATGCACAAATTAAAATCATGTCTTTAGGAATCAGAATTCCTTGGTAGACATTTCTTCTAGGTTTATACCCAATTTATTTGATCATCTTAGCTCAGTAGGTTCTTCCAAAGATAAGTAGTACTTAACTATCCTAAACCAAATTTTGTTTATACCATAGATGGTTAAATATGTTGATCTTATATTTCACCAATGCTTTGCAAAGAGGAACATATCATTTCTCTTACTACTATGGTTGGTCACCGAGAATAAAGGAAAGGAAAACAAAGGAAAAGTTAAGAAATCTGATGATGAAGGAAGTACCTCTGAAGTCAAATTTGCAAGTAGAGGTAGATGTTCAAGAGGAAGAGGGAGAGGAGATAGACAAGGCAGGGGGAGAGCTCAAAGCTTATCACCTTGTGTTATATGTGGTCTATCAAATCATATCACAGAGAATTTTTTTAGGACCCCAAGTCATCAGAGAGGAAGAGAATACAACAGAGGAGTCTATGGAAACTCAAGAAGTAGAGGTAAATTGGAACCTAAGGTAGAGAAGTGTGTATTTATAGGCTATGATCTTGATCAAGCATATAGACTATATAATTGTTGATATATTTAGGTAGTGATGTGTGTGAACACTCTAGGACCGTCGAGACACTTTTTTCCCTCTTTAGGAGGTTTTTTTCCCCTGGCTTGTATACACACCTATAGCCCTAACGGGTTACTTATCTTTGTACATTCTCTAATAATACATTCAGTATTGTGTGTTGTGCTCCAAGCTTCTTCTTCTTCCTTGTGTTGTTCACGTGCTTCTGTAGACATCTAACTCCAACAATTGATATTAGAGGAGGTTGCCGCTTCATCTAGGGCATCATTGACACCTCTCCGGTTATAGTCTCAAAATCGCACGAATTTTGGTGAGCATAGTCAGCGTGTTTTTGAGATCAAAACTGCTTCGCTCTGTGGTGTCGAAATCGTGATATGAGCTCGTTTTGGCCTTCGAACGCACTATCACAGCATTGTGCAAGCTATTTTGTCTTTTTGTGCTAAAGGTATATACCAGTTTTGGTTCGCCAGTATAAGAGTCTTGAAGTGTGCTACATAATTCATCTAGGTAGTTCAGTTCAACCTTTTGAGATACACTCAATTTTTTGCATCAAGGTATTTTAGTCACCGGCCATGGCTGAAAGCAGTGATGTATTTCGTATGTTGGTTGTTGAGGATAAGTTGGATGGTACCAACTACCCGTTATGGGCTTATATGATGCAACATGTATTGGTTGCAAAAGGACTGTGGAACATTGTGAAGGGTGTTGAAAAACGTCCTATCACACCTGCAACTGTTACAACTACAGGTACTGATGCTGATGTAGAAGGTGTCGAAGATGATGATATTCTGCATATTCTTGTTCGTGCTCTGGTTTCTACTACACCTAATGCATAACAAATTTGTTGGGATGGCAGACATGCCCAGATACATGCATTGATAGCTTTTTCCATCAAACATGCCATTATTCCTCACATTCGCTCTTGTAGAAAAGCTAAGGATGCTTGGGATACACTTACCACATTGCACCAAGCTAGGAATAAGGCTCGTGTTGCTTACCTCCAAAAACAGTTGGAGAGTGAGCACATGAATGAAGGTGATTCTATGGATAGTTTTCTAACAAAGATCAAATACTTGAAGGAACAGTTGATTTTTGCTAATGAAGTTATACCAGATAGCTCACTTGTGTAGACCGTTCTGAATGGTCTTCCTGATTCATATCAGAGTTTTGCTTCTGCTCTTCGGTTGATGATGAAAGGCAATCCAAATGCCTTGTCATTTGAGGATTTGTTCTCTATTCTATTGCAGGAAGATCAGTCGAGGCACAACAGGTCGATTATGCGTGTTGCAGTTCAAGCTTTCCTGGTTGTCAGAAGGGCAAAGGAAAATGGAGCTCTTCAACTAGTAAGCAAAAATCTGCTAATTTTGCACATTCGAAGAAGGAAGACAAAGATGAGAAGAAATCAGAAAAGCAAAATTGTTTTGCAAGTACTGTCATATCATAAAGAATTGTCCTAAACTCGCTGCAAAAGAGGCGAAGAAAAAAGAGGTTGGAATGGTTGTTGCAGAGGCCTCTACTCCAAAAACAGAGTCTGCAAACCTTGTGTAGGATGAAGAATGGGCGTTTACTACTATTTGCAGTTTTGACCCATCTTCTCATGAGCAGTGCATGTCTGTAGTAGACTTAAATGTTTGGTACTTTGATAGTGGGGTGACCAAACATATTACCTCGTAGCACAATTTCTTCTCTTCACTCGAGCTTGCCCCTATAGGGAATACTATCACATGCACCAACAACTCCTCTTATCCTATCATGGGAGTTGGTAAGATCATTCTGACTACTGCTGATGGTAGTTCTTTCACTTTGTCAGATGCTTTATTTGTGCCAGGGATCAAGAAGAATTTGTTATCTCTTTCTGCATTATCCAAGATTGTGAAATTTGTTGATGACAGATGTACAATTCATAATCTGTCAAATGGCATTGTTATTATTATTTCTGGCATTTTATGTCGTGGGTTGTGAAATTTGTTGATGACAGATGTACAATTCATAATCTGTCAAATGGCATTGTTATTATTGTTTCTGGCATTTTATGTCGTGGGTTGTATAAGCTCATAGACTATGAAAAATCGGTGAATGATTTGGCATGTGCAGTACATGATTCTTATGCTATGTCAGATGCAAAGCTTTGGCATGCACGCTTTGGTCATCAGAATTTTGCTAGTTTGCTACACCTGCATAAATCTGAAATGATGTCCTCTTTGCCCAAACTTGAGGCACCCGGTAAACATGTATGTGAAGCTTGTATTTTGGGCAAAATGCAGCATTCCTCGTCTCCAAAAGATGGTTGAGTTTGGGCTATTCAGAAATTGTAGCTTGTTCATCGCGATGTCTGTGGTCCTATGCAGACATCCTCTTTTGGAAATTGTCTTTACTTTGTGACTTTCATTGATGATTTTTCCAAGCATGCATGGGTATATCCTCTCAAAGAAAAGTCCAAAGTATATGCTTCAAATAGTTTCTAGTTTTGGTTGAAAATATGTCAACATGTAAAAGGGGCACCCTCCATTCTGATTGAAGGGGGGAATATATGTCTTCTGATTTTAATGCATTTCTGGTTGAACATGGGATAAAACACTAGTGTACAATGCCGTATACACCTCAACAAAATGGAGTTGCTGAATGAAAGAACAGGTCACTCATGGAGATGGGGAGGTGTATGGTCAAGAGTCAGGCCTTACCACATAGTTTCTAGCTTGAGGCTGTTACGTGTGCAACATATGTACTTAACAGGTGTCCCACTAATGCACTAGAGTCTATCACTCCATATGAGGTTTGGCATGATTGCAAGCCATCTGTTTCTCATCTGTGTGTTTTTGGTTGTCTAGCATATGCATTGGTGCTTGAACAACATCGTAGAAAATTGGATGATAAAGCAGTAAAATGTATTTTTTTGGGTAGAGTTCTAAAAGTAAAGGCTATCGTATGTATCATCCATAGACTAAACACATTTTGGTTAGCCGTGATGTTGTTTTTGTGGAAGATGTTATTCAATCATTGCTTTCATGTACTAAGGAGACATCTGTTAGCTCCAAAGACATGTATGATACTTTGTTGCCTCTTTTTACAAGTGGACAGTCTAGTGCTGGTCCTAAAGAGGCAACTTCTCATCCTTTGCAGGTTTCACATGATGATGCAAATCATTCCATTTCTGATGCAGATTTACATGACACACTTGTTGATGAGAGAGCTGATATTGAGCAGGCAAAAAGTATGCCAAAATGGTTGGTGCAGACTTTGCATGACAACAAATTCGATGCACCGCTATCATATCGTACTCAGTCAGGCTCTCATAGTGCCTCTTTTCCATCAGATTTCTATGCTATGGCTGCCTCTAGTCTCTGTGATGAGACTAAATCTGTTTCATTTGATGAAGCACAAAATTCTGAACATTGGATGGCTGCAATGCAATTTGAATATGATGCTGAATGGTACTTGGTCTTTATGTGACGACACTCCTGGCAAGAAGGCCATTGGCACAAAGTTGGTTTACAAGTTGAAGCATAAACCTGATGGAACAGTTGATAGGTATAAGGCTAGGCTTGTTGCAAAGGGTTCTGCGTAGGAAAGAGGCATTGATTTTGATGAGACCTTTGCACCTACTTGCCGAATGACTAATGTTCATAGCATCTATGCACTTGCAGCTTATCATGGTTGGAATGTACATCAGTTGGATATCAAAACAACATTTTTGAATGATGACATTAGGGGAAAAAATGAACCCTGCATGGGCCTTGTAAGGATCCCTAATTTTTAGGGATTAAGCTTAATTCTGTTCTTGTTTAAGGGGACAAAGTGCATTTAATAGGGCACTTTTTAGTAGGCTGGAGTAGGCTTTTTTTTAGGCTTCAATAGGCCTCTCTCTTTCTTAATCTAGAGAGAGAGAAAGAGAATCTACTTTCCACATCATCAAACTCGTACATGTATTTGAATAAAAAAATGAGTTTTTTTAAAAAGTCTCATTTTCAGTGTATATTAACTCAAAAGAGCCTATTTTTTAATATATATGTCAGAAGTTACTTTTTTGGGCCCATCTTCTGAAGTTTCTTTTAGAAAAAGTATAATTTTCAAACTCCCTCCAAAAGTAAGTGCCACATCATCAAATCCGTGACTATGCTTCCCCAAAAAATGACTTTTTTCAAATTTCATCATTTTCAGCCATACTCAGTGGAAAAATACACTTTAACCCATACACATACAAGAAAACACATTTTTTGAGCAAAACCTATGCTTTAGACTCCCTTCCAACCAGTTTTTCATCTTTGTTTTTGATATTGTTGGTCATTAGCAAAGATGGTGTTGACATGTATCACAAACTTCACAGTAGAACGTCCTCATGCTCCTGCATCAACAAGTATCCATGTTCGTGTGCCTAGAGAGTTTGCTCCAAATACACGATGCAACAATGATGCCAATTCTCAAAATGAACGTCGTGCAGCTGGAGAAAAAAGTATTGATCTTTGGGCTCATGGTTCACTCTATCCTCTTGATCCAATATCTTCTTACCATCCAACATTCCATAACCTCTCAACTTTACTTCAGTTCATTGGTGCGGGTGAAGCTGGACTATTAGGTTACTGCAAGAGATTATCTACACATTCACTTGCTACTGCTAAGTATTGGTTCCAACAACATCACATCCATCATATGAGGGTCGTCACTTTAGAAAGCACAATCATATCTTTACAAAAACAACTTGCAGATTTGGAACAGGATACTGAAGCAAAACAAAGCACAATTTCAAAGTTAACTGCCAATCTCCAGCAGCTGAAAGAGACTCCACTTGGTATGAGACATAGGAAAAGATCATTGTCATCCTTTGAAGCTCTTTCAAAAGGTGGTGGAGCACGCAAACGACGTATATATGCAACAAGGTGAGTGTTTGTTTTACTTTTATATGTTTTAATGAAGATTTGTAATGGAATATTTCATTGTGTAGGTCGTTTATTGAAGACATAACTGCTTCATCAACAACACAAGACCAATTCAAGCTGATGAATAGCTGTATAAACACCAAAGAAATCACTTCTGCTTTAGACTCACGCATAGGAAAGTGTATTAGAGTTGTTGTTGAAGCTGAGTTTTCAAAGAAGTTAAAAAATCTTATCACAGTGCAAGATGTGCAGGCAATATGTGACGAAGCAGGCATCAGTAGAAATGGGTATACTGCAATGTACACCCTTCTCAGGCAAGCCTTACAATCACAAGGTATTTCTCAAAGTATATTTCCATGCCCATATAAATTGTCTATCAATAAAAAAACTTCAAATGAGGATGTGACTCGTACTATTGGACAATATTTATTCATAGAAGAAACTATGCCTGCCTCTATTTATCATCCAAATATTCCCAAGAAGCAATCAAAAATCCTATCTACACAAGGATTTACTTACACTAAATTCAACAATATATTTGTGGATCTTCAGAAGCTTCAACAAGCAATGGTTCACTTTTATAGTTCAACAATCAAAGGTACCCCTACTACCTTTTATTTGGTGCTGAAGTTCTATTGCATTCAAGTGTCATATTAAGATAATGTTTTCTCTTTTGTGCAGACTGTAATGTTAAGTTAAAGTTCATACTGAAGCTTGATGAGTGTCAAATCATAAAGGGTCGGCGACTAGAAAGGTTGAGTGTGACGCTAATGAACGAAATTATGGACCATGCAATGAGTGATGAAACTTTAGGAGAGAGGGACCATTTGACTTACAGTGTGCAATCAGAGAGAGATATCTGGTGGTTAGGTGCTATAGAAGTTCCCAAAGAAACAAATAATGTTATTTCATGGATTTTTAGTAGGACTCCGTGGATTACGGAAGTAATCTCTTCTCAAATACATGGGCAAAAGATTTTTGTAGATGATATAGGTGATTTTGATGTAGAATGGCATTTGGGTGGAGACCTTAAGAGTATAAAATGCATGTTAGGTTGTAAACAAGGAGCATATTCTCTCTATCCTTGCCCATATTGTACACAAGGTTACAAAGGATCTAAGAGACAGTCTAAACATGCAAGGGCATTGACGAGAGTTGATGACTCTGAAGAAATTGATGAAACAGACTCATTGAATCACAGGGAATGGGAGATATCACTTTTGAGGTGTCCAATGTTACAGGAACCGACTCGTGATAAAATAAGCAATGATTGGAACCCCATTATCCCATTTCCATTAGTCAATGTTCACTTTTGTACTTTGCATGCATTCATGAGGATCTTTGATAGGCTTTTGAAGCTCCATGTTGAATATGCATTTGCAATGAAACCACTAGAGAGGTCTATAATAGCAATCCAGAAAATAGAAGATCTTTTGAATTCTATAGGTTGTCATGGTGGCCACGTATCTTTAGTTGTTAAGAAGTATGGTGAGTCTCAAGAGATTTTACAACAAGTTTCAATGACTGGGAAGAAGGCACGACGTTTCTTTAAAAAAGATGTGAATAGTCAAGATGATGGGAAATGGGAGCTTTGGAAGGACCTCTGTTCAATTACAACTGACAATGATAGTCAGGTTGATCTCATTAACAAGCGAAAGAAGGTTTGGTCATCGTTCGATCAATTGTTACATTTGATGTGTTTGGCTTCCACTAATGCTTCACAACGAGAATTATTCCAAGTGACTTTGAAGGAGTTTACACAGTCATTCATCTTATCTTGGGGAGAAAGCAACATTACACATTACATAGTAAGTTTCGCTTACATTTTTTTATTTGGTCTTAAACACTATGTGTATATCTTATTGACTAGATCATAGCATATTCTTTTTGCACATGGAGCATATTTTATGAATCGATATGGGTCACTGGACATTTTTAGTACACAAGGAATGGAGAAGTCACATTACAGGGCTAGAGGTGTTTACTTTAAAAACACTCGTCATGGGGGTGGTCTACTCCAATCAAACTATTTAGAAGAAATGTTCAATTGGTTCTTTCGTGCGACATTTGCTAGAAAATATGTAATGGAAAAGGCATGTGAGTCACAACTAGCAAAGATTACACGAAAGCTACAACATGATATTGCAAGAGAGAAGTGGATGTCATCGTCAGGACCCGAACATCATGCCCAATGGCGTTCACAAAGAGTCCGTGAGGGTTCTGCTTGGAAATAATTTCCAAACTCTTAAAATGCATTATACTTTTCAAGGTTTTTATAACCCCTTTCACTTCAAATAAAATTCTACTATTTTTGTGAATATACTTTTAATGTCTTAAAACTAATTTTTATCCATTTAAATGTGAACAGGACAATTCTTAAGTGAAAGCCTATAAATAGAGGTGTCCTTCCTCATTTTACCACTTTACAATCTAAGAGAATGGCACGCACAAAGCAGACTGCTAGGAAGGATCATGTCGTCTACCCTAGCCATGTGCAAGGTGCTCAGCGCCCAACATGGATGACACCCCACAAGAAGCGTCGAACCACAAGCCACTCTTCAAGACGAAACTCAGGTGCAGGGACACAGTCCGGTAGCATTGCATCGCGGGGGGATGAAGGTTCACCAGAGAGAGATGTATCCCAAGAAATAAATTATTCCCCTTCTGCATCTCATGATGAGCCCCCAATCAGGACACCAGTGAAGGCAAGGCCCAAACAACGAGGACATAGACGAGTTGTGATTGAGACATCAAATTTATCGAGTTCCTCAGATGAAGAAAGTATAAATGAGCCACCATGGAACAATGATGATATCCCCGTGAACCATCGAGTAACACAAGGAGGCAAGACACTCCCCCCAGGACAAGGACAAAGACCAACCGATGAAGAAAGAGAGCAAGGTCGGGCAGAGGAAGTAAATGATGAGGCAGGACCATCTAGGCGTCCTCCAAGAAGAAAGAAGAACTATCAACCACGTCGTAGACCACAACGACCACAACCCAACATCCCCCCAAATGCAAGAGCACCACAAAGGCGCAGAAAGCAAACCAGAGCCTTTGCGGAGATTCGACACTATCAAAAGTCTGTGGAGCTTCTGATTCCACGAAGGTCATTTGCAAGAGTTGTGAAGGAAGAGATCCAACGCTATTGCGCTGGACTTCGTATCCAAGGGATAGCCATTGAAGCTCTACAAGAAGCTGCAGAGGCGTATCTTATATCAATGTTGGAGGACTCTAACCTATGTGCCATCCATGCAAAGAGAGTGACAATACAACCTAAAGATTTGCAGCTAGCTAGGAGAATTAGAGGGAATAACCATTAACCATAATTTGTACTCCCTTGTTTGGATAACCTTTTGTATATCCCATACGATGAATATTTTGTAAAACCCAAATGATGAATATAATCTTTGTCTTGTCATATTTGCTCTCCCAAATGTTTATCTCTTAGTGTACATGTTTTGAAGTTTATTTCTCCTATGTTTGTAGGTGTGTTTTTCCAGTACATCTTTGAAGTGTTTTTCATAGTTGTATCATTCTTTTTTCTGTACTTGTTGTAAGTGGTAATGCTATTTAATGCATTTCATGGCCAAGAAATGCCAAAAAAAGGCCTGCCACAGAAACGCGGGGATGGGCCCTGCAAAAGTTTTGCAGGGCCTATCCCCGCGTTTCTGTGGCAGGCCTTTTTTTGGCATTTCCAAGCCATGAAAACCCATGCCATGCACATGGGGGCATATGATTAGCCTTGGCTAGAGTGCACTGCATGCTAAACCCCTGACCAATAGCTAAGAAATGTTTATGAACATACATACATGCACTGATTTACTGCTGCATGCTTATATGCACCCAGAGGAGTCTTAATTTTCTCTAATTATTGCATATAAGAAGAGTGTTCCACATTTCCCCAAGTGAAGGTGCTAATTGAGAAGATAGACTTGCAATACAGGTAACCTAGTGCATAGGATGGCCTAGGAATGCAAAAAAAAGGCCTGCCACAGAAACGCGGGGATGGGCCCTGCAAAAGTTTTGCAGGGCCCATCCCCGCGTTTCTGTGGCAGGCCTTTTTTTTGCATTCCTTAGCCATTCCATGCATTTTGGGCAACACAAATTACAAGAAACAATGGAAAAAGACTGATTAAACTGTGCAAAAGTTATGAGATTGTCAAACCATAAAGATATAATAGATTGAATGCACATGGAAATTGGAAAAACAAAACATTGGTATTATAAAGTTTTTACAATTGGCTCTTGGCCTTGAGCCTCTCCACTACATTGTTTCTTCTCTGAAAAGATAGAGGCAATTGGTAAGTCAAAACTGATTGGGATATTAATTGAGGGTCTGTCAATCCAAGACCCAAAGCTATTCCTATTTGACCTAATATTTTTCCTCTAAAGTTAACTCCTAGGGTAGTAAGGGCAAGGGACTTCCTAACTAGAAATATACAATTGGTCCCTTGCATTATTGTAGATAGGCACAAAACTTTACTCAAGGCCTTCATACACCAAGTCATGAAGTGTCCTTGAGGGGAAAAGTCCTTGTGGATTATTACAAAATCTTCCTTTGGCAATTTTCCAATGTACTGTGCCAAGGAAGAGCCATGGCCCCGGGAAACACGGTCACCACCACTCCTTGCTGCAAATTTATCCACTTCAATTGTTTCCTGCACATAGACAATCATAAAATTAAATAGATACATCTTGTATGAATATGAGACAACCATAAATGTCAGTAGAGACTTACATCTTGAAGCCTGTCTTCATCCTCTCCTCTTCCCATTGCATCAAGTGGAATTGATGAATGGGCCATGCCACTTTGCTCCACAACAGGGGATGTTGGAATCTTCTTCTCCAAAATTCTTTCCCTTGCTGTGGCTAGATCTTCTTCACTGGCATCTTGGTTGGCATGGCTCAAAATCTCTTCACACACAAATGCAATGGTGTCCGCAACTGATTCACCAAGTGGAATTGTTGCCTTTTCGATAATGTCAGAAGTGTTGTCCATGGGAACATCCGAGGTTGACCTGAAAATACTAAGGCATTCGTCGAGGCGTAGACCGAATGCCTTCTCAATATCATGCAGGAACAAAAATTCCTCTCCATCAACAAGTACAACTGAAAACATTTCCATCTCTACCTCTGGTAGAGTGGGTTCCACGGGGTCTAAGTTGGAGGGTGGACTCTTCTGTGTACTGGCTTCCTTTAATTTGTCCACTACTCCTTGAGGAAATTCTCTGGAAATTTTTTGACTCTCTTCTAATAAGTTGAGAGCTTCTGTCTGGGGTTCCTTCTTGTCATCTACAAAACCCTCAGTAACAAGATGGGGTAGGTCCATGGGTGAAGCTTCGGGCTCCTCATTGACAAAAAAGATTGTTGTTGCTATGTAGGAAAGATATTTTCTTCCCATTTTCCTTTTCTTATTTAATTGTTTAATTAAGGGCACTGTGTCATCTAACAGGTGCCCTGAAGCCTCAGCAATCGCCATGAAACGCTTTAAGCGCTTCGCAAATGCCTCATCTCCTTTATGAATGTAAAAAAGCAGGTCACAGGGGACCCATTTACACTCATATGCTGGAATATCTATGGCATATCTTAAAATATAGAGTTCCATAAAATCTGTGATCTCATCGATCACATCGGAATTCATGGCTATTGTCCCTTCAAGATTAGGGACTCTACAGACTAGGTCATACAAATCCGTACGACCATTGTAGTCTGTAGTTTCCAAAAACTCCATGAATAAATCTCGAGGAGATTTCATGGGAGTGGAAGTGCTAGCAGCCATTGCTTGCGCGCGAGATTTCTAGAGGCTTGCAGTCTGTGCTTTCTAGCTCTTTGAGAGTGCAAATGTGAGAAATGAGCACATAGAGCCATTTTTATAGCAGTTTCAAGTTTTTAAATTGACTGGGCCCACTTTTAAAAGTATAGAATAAAGAAGTGCAATTTCAAAAAATGAGTTTCGGATGACAAAATAATGCACAGAAAAAAACATGGGCAACCACATTTCAAAGTAGTGAACATAATTTTTGACATTCCAAAAGTTTTGAAATTATCATTGCAGAGAATAAGGTATATACAATATCTAACATGAATCAATTGTCCTAGTTTTTACAAGGTTCTTGAAAGTGCAAAAACCATGAGATACAATGACTAGGGCCCAAGAAGTGACATTATCAGGTTGCAAAAGAACTATGACAATGAGAGCTCTGTTCCATCTTTGCTCCAATCTACAGGGACTTTCATTTTGTATTCCATTCTTCTGCCCACCTGTAATCAATTTGCAACAAATTGAAGTCATTAAAGTAAAATAAACAATAACAAAAAGATTACTTTAACAAAAACATGAAACATTTCTCACCTTATGTCCTTGAATTTTGAAGATGGATTGAGTTAGTCCTTCAAACCCCATAATCATCAAGTGTTCTCTCAGATTAGCCAAGGTCCAATGATTATTCACTAAAATAGTTTCTGTTTCATTGTTGGGCAATCTAAGCTTTATTTCAAATGAATGCAAAGATCCCTCTGAACTTTGAAATGGTATCCATTTGCCAAGTTTGCACATCCAACTATCATAGTAGAATTTGATGTATAATGAAGTACGTTGTTTCAAATATCGAAATGCTATACCTGTTCCACCTATTTTACAGAGATATTTATCACCTTTTGCAATTCCTTCAATCAAACCCCAATTTTCACCAAGAAGACTTTCGACTTGCTCATATGTGATATCTTTACACATGAACATGGTGGAAGTCTCTTGGAATGAGAATCCTTGGAATAAATATACAAAACAATGAATGGGAAAAGACCAGTGCAAACCTATAGACCTAGACACTTTTGTGAATTTCAAAGAGTTATGTATATCCATTACCATCTTTTGCTTCAAAGATGATACGGACCATATATCAGGTTTTGGCCACTCCAAGCTAAGAAGAGAATGTACTTCAATTCTCTCTAACCTTCCAAAACCATTCATTGTAGAGGGTACAACATATCTATGTGTGTAAAAGAAAAATCTATCATGGTAAAGTTGAGCAGGAGATATATTTGGAAAGACTAGTGCACCAACATCTGCATGCAATGCCTGGAAAGTACCTGTAAGACTATGAAGTGGTTGCTCTTCCACCAAAGTAGAAGGAAATACATCTGAAACAAACAAAAACATATCTAAATAGTTCAGAAATATATCTGACACAAGAAAACATAAAATATTGTAGAGTAATACTTACAGTTCACAGGATATCTCATACTACTAGAGTTTTCAAGTTTCATAGTTGCCATTGTAAAAACATGTTGTACAATAGCAACCATCCCATTGTCTCTATGCTTCTTGAAGCCAAGTAACTTTCCCTTCCAATGAAGATCTAAGTTTCCACGATCTCTAACTCGATGAGGCCCAACTCTAGAGGGTTGCATGTACACCCATGCACCTTTGGAGTACTCATGTGATAGCCACTGCCCATCTGTGGCTTTGAATTGTGACATCTTAATGTGAGGATTTCATCTTTTGGTCGCCTAGAAGCTTTAGATGTTGCCATTGAAGCTAAAGGTCTTCAAGCTACAACAGTAATTCGAGATAGGAGATGCAGGTAGGTTGGAGTGTAGAAACAGGAGCTTCAATGGTGTGCTACAGAGTGAAAGTAGTGGGAAAAGATGACTTTTTGGGACCTGGGTATGAAAATGTGAGGTTTAGGAGGGAAATAACTCTTTTTTGAGTATTTTTGAAAAAACTCATTTTTTTCAGCTCAAAACATGCACGGATTTTGAATTTGGGGTCAAAAAGAGTACTTTTGACCCTAAAAAGTAATGGGGGGTCCATTTTCAGGTGTTATGATGAGTTTTTTAACTTTTCAGAAATTTTGAATTTTTGGGCCCAACTGAGTTACGAGATTCATTCTCTCTCTAGAGGCAGCTCATTAAATAAGGGAGAAATATGTCCCCTCTCCACCCTTCAGCCTAGTATTTTATAGGGCATAGACTATGGCCACCACCCTCTTCTGATTGGTCCATCACTAATCACTCCTTAATCTAAAAGGCCCATTCAGGGTTCATTTTTTCCCCTAATGACTTGCATGAAGAAGTGTATGTTTTTCAGCCCCGTGGCTTTGTGCAGAAAGGGCATGAGAACCAAGTGTGCAGGTTAAGGAAGGTGTTATATGGTTTAAAGCAAGCACCACGTGCTTGGTATGGAAAGATACATGCCTATCTGATTGCACATGGTTTTGAGAACAGTCCAACTAAAAGCACCCTATATGTTAAGCATGCTAATGATGTACTTCTGATCATTGTGGGTTATGTTGATGACATGATGCTCACTGGTCCGCACGAGAGGCATATTGCTGATTTTAAGGCTGATTTGCATGCCTCATTTGAGATGTCTGATTTGGGGCATTTGCATCACTATTTGGGCATTCAGTTTATGCACGTTGATGGTGGAATGGCTTTGTGTCAAACAAAATATATTGACACATTATTGCAGCGTTTTGGCCTTGAAGACTCTAAACCTATTGCCACTCCTATGGAAACACGTTTACGATTGAGTCTTCATGATGCTGGAGATGCATTTGATGTTGTTCTCTATTATTAGGCTGTTGGATGCTTGATTTACTTACGCATTACTCGGTCAAATATTCAGTTTGCTGTCTCACAGATGAGCAGGTTTATGCATTGCCCATGTGTCAAGCATTGGCAAGCGGTTAAGTGCATCTTTCGCTACTTGAGTGGTACCCGACTACTTGGGTTGTTTTATCCCAAGAGGGGGTCACTACTGCCAGATTTGCATGCTTTTTTTGACTCTGACTGGGCTGGTTGCTATGACACTCATGTGTCCACCAGTGGTTTTTGCTTCATGATTGGTAGCTCATGCATATCCTGGCAGAGCAAGAATGAGCCTAATGTGGCCACTTCCGGTTGTGAGGCTAAGTATAGGGCAACTTTCACAAGGATTGTTGAGTGTGTGTGGCTCAGATGCCTTATGGATGAATTGGGTGTTGGTGAGTCTTCTGCCACCACCATCTTCACTGGCAGTCAGCGCGCATTGGAAGTTGCAAGGAACCATCTGTTCCATGATCGCACTAAGCACATTGAGGTGCATTATTACTATGTCACAGAGAGGTTCTCTGTTGGAGAGATCAGCTTGGCATATGTGCCCATGCACGAGAACATTGCAAACCTTTTCACAAAGGCTCGGCCTCGAGAGAAGTTTGAAGCTTTTCGCAAAGCTTTAGGCTTAGTTCCTTTTATGGAGTGATTTCCACATAGCTTGGCACTTCCTTATACATGAGTGCCAACTCCTATTCACTGCATCACTCCTAGGGGGGATTTGTTGATATATTTAGGTAGTGATGTGTGTGAACACTATAGGATCGCCAGGGCACTTTTTTCCCTCTTTAGGAGGTTTTTTTCCCCCAGCTTGTATATATGCCTAAATCCCTAACGAGTTGCTTATCTTTGTACATTCCCTAGTAATACATTCAGTGTTGTGTGTTGTGCTCCAAGCTTCTTCTTCTTCCTTGTGTTGTTCGCGTGCTTCCGTAGATGTCTAACTCCACAATAATCCCAACAATAAAGGCTTTATAGTAAGTTGAGATGTTGTGTTTGATGAGAAAAACTCATGGTTTGAAGATGATTGTAGGAAAATCAAGCTACCGTATGATCTAGAGGAAGACTTTCCAAATATTTAAAGTAAGAATGCACACACACTTGAAGCATCAAATGACTTTGAAGATGATTAGAAGACTCCAAGGAGAGAAATCAATTCATGGATATCCAAAGGCAAAGCCAAGGTGCAAGAGTTAAGGGATGACGCAGAATCCTCTCAACAAACCATCAAGAGATTTAATAGAGGGAAGAAGAAACTAGAAATGTATGGGTACAATACATCATTGGTTACTAAACACTATATCTATCCAGTATAGGAAATAAACTTTGAGGAGCATTCATCTTATGCGGAGGCAGAGAAGAAACAAGACTGGATGAATTCCATGGAGGAAGAAATTGAAGCAATGAAGGAAAATCATACTTGGGAGTTAGTACCCAAGACTTCATCTATAAAGATCATTGGATCTAGGTGGATATACAAGGTAAGGAGGAACTCTGATGGAACCATCAATAGGTATAAAGCAAGACTTGTAACCAAGGGCTATGCATAAACACAAGGGATTGACTATGAAGAGAATTTTTTGCCTGTAGCAAAGATGCCAACAATAAGTGTGCTTATGAGCATTGCAACTTCCAGGAATCAAAAGATTTACCTAATGGATGTAAAGAATGCACTTCTAAATGGCTGGATATCGAAAGGAGTATATATGGATCAACCTATTGGGTTTGGAGAACAAGGTTGCAAGTACATCCATGGAGATGAATATGAAGCTAAGTGCTCATGAAGGAGAGAAAATACAAGACATTAAAAGTTATCATAGTTTAGTGGGTAGTTTGAACTATTCCATGGACATTTTCTAAAGCGTAAGTGTCCTACGTCAATTCATGCACACTCCTAGGAAACCTCACATGGAGACAGCAAAGAGGATACCCAAATACTTGAAGGGAACCTTTAATGAATGACTATACTATCCACATGCATCTAATATAGGCATAAAACTCTTTTTTGATGCAAATTGGGCAAGTTCTAAAGATGATAAGAGAAGTAAATTAGGATATCTCACCTTTGAAAGTACTAAACTTATTTAATGGTCTTCAAAGAAGCATCCTACAATTGCACTCTCATCAACTGAAGGTGAATGCAGATGATTATCCAATGCAACTTAAGAAGCAATGTGGATCAAGACCTTGTATTCTGATTAAGGTCTGAAGTCCTCTACTTCTCACATCTTTGGAGATAATATTAGCTCAATATATCTTTCAAATATTCCAATCTACCATGCAATGACCACACATATAGAAGTTCACTATCACTATGTCAAAGAAAAGATCACAAGTAAAGAGATTGAACTTTCATATGTATCTACTCACCAACAATGTGAAGATATAATGACCAAGGCATTGGATGGAGTAAAGTTAAATAGGTTCAAAGCTATGATTGAAATAGAAGAAGTATTGAATGAGTGAAGAATCAAGTATCTTAGGCTTGAGGGGGAGTTTTTGGTGCATGGAGCAAGCCTAAGTGCTTGATCAATGCCTGTAGGACTTCTCTCTAATTGTTCGGCATAAATGTATATCTAGTTCACCATATGTCTTGAATATTTTAAAGGTTAAAGGTTGAGTTTACCTCAGTCAAAGACAAAAGCAAGAGATGGAGAGAATCTCATGATTTAATGGGAGAGAAACTCCATGAATTCATTTTGAGTTTAAACTTCAAATCATTCCTAAAAATGATGATTACTTTTAGGTGGAATTCCTAAGTGTCACCAATTAAAAAAGGTGTATATATACACCATGCTTCTAGTCATGGAATAAGAGAGCTAATAACAGAGCTCAAAGCTGACTATCACACTCTTAGTGAGTGGATTATGTACTACTTTGAAGTGCAAGAAATCATCCACATCTCCTTTGTATCATATGTGCATTAGCAATGCATATCTTGCTTCATTTATATTGATTTGTGAACCTCTATCTACTATCACAGTACCTTGTGCAACTCTATCAACTTCTCATATTCATTTCTCTCTACTTATGTACTCATTATCCAATCCATCAATTTGATCACTTAGATGTTTGTTTTAAGCATGTATACAAAGTTTTACCATCATTGGATGCATAAATCATGAGATATGAGTGATAATTGTAGAACAAATTTTTGATGGATGGCACCAAGGAACCAAGGCATCAGTGGCCAAGGCATCAGTGGCCAAGGCATCAGTGGCCAAGGCATCAGTGGCCAAGGCATCAGTGGCCAAGGCATCAGTGGCCAAGGCATCAGTGGCCAAGGCATCAGTGGCCAGGGCATCAGTGGCCAAGGCATCAGAGGCCGAGGCACCACACGCCCAAAATCTGGAGTTGGGCACCAGGATGGTAGAGTTGGGCGACTGAATGCCCAAGGCAAACCTGACAAGGCGGCCAGTGGCTGAGGACCCAGCCACTCATCATTACACGACAAGGTCTGGTACTGGAGGCGGAGGCGGCCGGGCTGACAAATGTAACCGCCTAGTGCATTAACTTCCCACTACTCCTATGGAACAGACCCTCCTATTGTAACCGGTTCCTCACCTCTCTCCTATAAAAGGAGAACCCTCAAGTGAGAAAGGGGGATGGGTGATATACATGATAGGCTACAGGAGATAGAGTATAATGTGCATGCCATCCTGCTCATGTTAGCATTTCTGCTGCTTATGTTATTTCTTGATGCCGTTTGTGTAAGAATACCCTGAGTTTTGCATTCTGTTGTCCTTGCTTGGTATGAAGCTTGCTTGGTATGATTAGGAGTATGGTTAGCTGTGGTATGCCACGAGATAATCACTTGTCTTCTGATTATGTTACATTTGGCTTTCTAATTAGTATGGTTTTGTGCTCTATTATGCTCCATGCTTACTGTTGCTTCGACTCTTAGCCCTAAGTGTAGTTTCTAGTGTTGATGTGAAGGCTTCGTGATAAGTGTCTATTTGGGTACTGTGATTTGATGTGCTCATGTACTTACATCTTCTCCAGGAGTAGTGCATTTTGCATTCCCTTCACCCACACACTTCTTTTCACCACCTACAGGTGAAAATTTGGCACGCACGGTGGGACTGGGCTTCTGGAGATTTCTCGTTATTTGAGAAATCACTTAGAATTAAGTACCCTTTCCTTTGAGTAATTATCTAGGATTGAGTGCCTAGAGCCACCTTTTTCCCTCCTCCCCCTTCCTACCCTCTTGGGCGACTACCCTTTTTCCCTCCTACTCCTTCCTACCTTCCGGGGTGACTGCTCCTCATCCTCCTCAATTTTTGTGGGCGACTCTCCTCCTCTTTGGATTCTTGGGCGATTCCTCCTCCTCTGTTGGTTTCCTAGGCGACCACCCTCTTCCTCCTCATCCTCCTTCTTGGCTTCTGGGCGACTACTCCTCCACATCCTCTCCGGCTCCTGGCTTGGGTGACTACTCCTCCTATCCTCTGTTTTGGCCCCTTGGGCGTCAACTTCTCCTCCCCCAACTCCCCCACTGGAGTAACCTCTTTTTGGGCGAAGACTCCTCCCCGGCGACCTCTTCATTGGGGCGATTTCCTCTTTCAGAAGTAGTTCCAAAGATGGTCCATGACCCACACCAGAGCTAGCAAGGAGAAGCAGCTAAACCCTAAGAAGACACCAATCAAGTGTTATCATAGATGACGGGCAGATCCTTACCAAACACCCATAAGAAGTCTCTCTGTTTCTGACCTGGTCTCTAGAATAGAAGGGTTAGACTCTCTAGTCTCTAGAATAGAAGGGTTAGACGACAAAACTAAAACTCAAAAGACTCTACCTCAACGCACTCTTCTTAACAAGGCCATGGCAGAGGAGCTTTCCGCTCTTTTGTCAAGAATCAATATCAGATTTTCTTCATTTCATGGAGGTGCTAATGAAGATCCCGAAGATCATGTACGAAGATTTCTTTCAATTTGTAAGAGCAGAGGCTTACAACAACGGCAGGACGCATTCCTTGCTCTCTTTCCATCGACTCTTGAAGGACTGGCGGACAAATGGTTCAGCCAGTACGCGGAAAACCATTTCCAGACATGGGAAGCGTTGAGGACCGAGTTTATAGATGCATTCCGGCTAGGTAACTCTACAGAAAGAACCTTGGATGAACTTGAGAATCTAATCTTGCATATGGGAGAATCATTTTTAGAACTTATGACGCAGGCAAGGTCACTAGTAGCAAGATTGCCGGAACCACCAGGAGATTTCCTTGTCAAGAAGTGGGTGGAGAAGGCCTTGCCGAAATCCACCCAGTAGAAGCTAAGAGAGCTGCTGAGACAAGACGCCACTTTGAGAGAATTTGAAGCAGCTGCCACAAGGATTGAGGCTGCACGGGTTCATTTTGGAGCACATCCGGGAAAAACCTTCCCCCAAGATGAAGACATGGTGACAACCTTGAGGAAGGAACTAGAGACCTTAAAGCTGCAAAGGAATCGAGAAGAGGACAAGGGAACTTCAGAAGGTCTCGCTCAATTACGACAAGAGCTTGAAGAACTCAAGACATTAAGGGAGGTAAGAACTGGACTGTGGTGTTCTCTATGTAGTACCCAAGGACACACATCACAAGAATGTCCAAGGAAGCTAACATGCCAGTTTTGTGGCAAGGGTGGCCATGAGGCCAAGGATTGTTATTTTCTAAAGGGTCTTGGAAATCAAACTATGATGCCAGGACAACCTCCAGTAGCTCAATGGGTAGGAGTGGCTCAATCCTCCTTGTTGGGGCAGCCACCATTACCATCCACTACAACGCCTCCTGTAACAACTTTTTACACCAATCAAGGACCTCAACGGCAAGAAGGTAGGCCTCGTCAGAATCGACCACCTAGGCCTATAATGTGCTACAGATGTGGGGAGTATGGACACTTCCAAAGTAAATGTTCGCTTCCTGAGGATGCTCCACCATGCAAAAAATTGTCCTGAAACAAGGGATCATTATACGAAGGACTGCCCAAAGTCGATGCCGTCTACAAGCACACCAGGTAACTCTTGCCCCCTGCATATGATCACAGTATCTAATGATAACGGCAATGTAGGCTCCCCAAGCGCCCGAGTAGTCCAACTTGAGGAACTTTCCGGAGTCATGACTAGGGTACAAAAACAGAAGGCAGCTTTGAAAGATGCTGCAAAAGAAGCAACAGATTCATCAAAAGACAAAGGAAAAAGGACCATGGAGCATGAACCTTCTCATGGAGCCAACCACCACCAAGACAAAGCAAAAATCTCACTGGGAAGAGTAGGAAGAGATAAAGATAGTAATGAGCAAGTTATTGACAAAGCGTATGCAGTATCTAAAGAGGACCTAAGGCACTTCCAGCATGGATCTACTTCAAGGAACAACCAAGAAGGCTTCCTCACTGCAGTTCAAGTCTTGCAGAGCACCTACCAACAGGTATCTCTATATAACTTGTTAGCAATGAGTCCTGGATTCAGAGGAGAAGTAATGGCTGCCATAAATGGGTTAGACCCTGGCACCATATTAAGTGGCGGGCAAGGCTTCACTTCTCTAATTTCCCAACAAACACCTGTACCATCAACTTATAGCTCAGAACCATCTAGGATGGCACCTCTCACTGATTACAAGAGTCCTAGACTAACTGGAAGTATCAAGGGAACTCCTTTGGTAGGAGTGATAGTTGATGGAGGATCTGGTATTAATCTGATGTCGGAGTACACCATGACATTGCTAAATCTGAAACCAACTAAAGATGCTCACTTTACAGTATCATTGGCAGACCAAAGCAAAGTAAGCCCATTAGGCATAGTGGAAAAGGTTGAAGTCATCATACATAACTTAAAATTTGTGTTGGATTTTGTGGTAATAACACTCCCTAAGGTGAAGGGAGGATTTCCTTTGTTGATAGGAAGACCATGGCTACGCCACAGTAAAGCGGTACATGACTGGGGAAGTGACACCTTATGGGTGGCCGGACCAGACAAGGTGACGAGACAACTCCAGATGGAAGGAGGAACAGATGAAGCCCTAGGTACTTCTCAAGTTGTTCTACATCCAGAGCAGAATGCACAGGAAAAAAAAAATAATAGCACTAGAGAAGAGGAACGACGAACTATACCAGAAGGAGCAAACATTTGGGCCACTTCTCCTCCACCATGGGTTTTGGAAGATCAAGAGGTATCAGTTTCTTCTCCTCCCAACTGGGCGACTCCCTCTCCACCTCCTAATCAAACTAGGGCACCTGCTCCACCTCCTCCCAATTGGGCGACTCCACCTCCACCCCTAAATAACTGGGCGACTTAACCTTCAGTTTGGGCGCCGCCTCCACCTCCCACCAGCTGGGCGACTCCACCTCATAGTCCAAGCTGGGTGTCTCCGCCTCCGAGTAGCTGGGTCGCTCCAGAAGCTTGGGCTCCATTCTCTGCTCAAAGATCCCCACATTGGGCACCTGAATGGGTAGCTTATCCGCCACCTTGGGCTACTCCTACAATTGGCTGGGTGGCTCAATGGGCATCCGGAACGCCTCACACAGAACCATGTAAGACAACATCACATGACATCAAGGAAGAAGTTGATGAAGGAGAAAATTTATCCAATGAAGACCTAGGGGACATCATGGATTGGATAGAGGAGACCAACAATGTTACATGCTTCACGGTAGCAATCATGGATAAAGAGGCAGATGAACCTATTATTGTGGAGTCTGTAGTATTAGGCGAGCCAGCCAAAGATTTTCGAAGAGGTAAAATTCTGAAAGGAGTTGAAGGAAAAGAAAAGAGTGAATCAAGCAAAACAGAAGAAAAACTAGTGGAAAGCATTTTTCCATTGGTGGAAGTTCCAGTAGGATGGACACAGGAAAAGACCGAGGAAATCATTATCAATGATAGTCCAGCATTCACAAAGCAGATGCTATTCAAGGACGAGGAAGAGGCAATTTTGGAGCCAGTTAAAGAAGTCAACTTGGGGGAAGACGGACATCCACAGAATCTTTTACTCGCAAGTTGGTTGTGGGAACACCCTCTTCTGCTCACAGAGGTAATAACATTCATGAAGAATTTTAAAGATATATTTGCATGGAGTTACAAGGATTTGACAGGAATACCAAAAGAACTCGGAATACACACTATTCCTCTAGTAGATGAAGCTCGGCCAATTAGAGGGAAGATGTATAGGTTAAATCCCAAATATGCAGAAGCAGTCAAAAAGGAAATCCAGAAAATGGAGGAAGCAGGAATCATAGTCCCAGTAGAGCATTCAGAATGGTTGTCCTCTATGGTTATAGCACCTAAGAAGCAGCCTAATAAAATCAGAGTTTGTGTGGATTTCTGAGCATTAAATAAGGTAACCATCCCTGACGGGTTTCCCACTCCCTTTTCTGAACAAGTGATTGAAGATGTGGCGGGACATATGCTATACAGTTTCATGGATGGTTTCAGTGGATACAATCAACTGGAAATCCATCCTAACGATCAGCCAAAAACAGCCTTTGTAACTCCTTGGGGAACCACCAAAATGGCTTTCGGTCTTAGAAATGCACCAGCCACTTTTAATAGGACGGTGTATCTAATCTTCAACAAGTTGCTCCTAAAATTCTTAAGAATTTTTATGGACGACTTTTCGGCCTTCTCTGGAGTAGCCTGCACTACTGCAGTAGAGAATGTGCCAGAACATTTGAAGCAATTAGAACAAGTGTTCCAGCGTTGCAGAGAAACAGGTTTGAAACTTAACCCTAACAAATGTCATTTTTTGGTAACTCAAGGTACCCTGTTAGGGCATGTGGTCTCTGCAAAAGGGATGACTCCAGATCCAGATAAGGTAATGTCAATTCTCAAGCTTCCGAGACCTATAAATGCTAAAGAGGTCCAAAGCTTTCTCGGGCACACAGAATATCACCGCAAGTTTATACGCATGTATGCCGAGGCAGCACGACCACTTTCATGACTTACAAGCAAAAGTTTTCCTTTTCAATGGTTTGAAGAAGAGGAGTCAGCATTTACTTATCTAAAACAAAGGTTGGCATCTGCACCCATACTCATTTCACCAAATTGGTCAAAGACATTCCACGTGCATGTAGATGCAAGTTTGTATGCAGTAGGAGCTGTACTGTAAGGTACACAAGTTAGATCAACCCATTCACTACGCAAGTAGACTCCTCTCAAAAGCAGAAAAAAACTATAGCACCACAGAAAGGGAAGCATTGGCTATTGTATTTGCCCTCAAAAAATTCAGGCACTATCTTTTAGGCACTACATTCACCGTAATTACGGACCATCAAGCTTTAAAATATTTGTTGAATAAGCCGCAAGTTGTAGGAAGAGTATGGAGATGGTTGCTTCTCTTCCAAGAATTTGATTTTGAAATTGTACAGAGAAGCGGTAGGCAGCATGTCATTGCAGACCATCTCTCTCGCATCAGGCATCCAGGACAAGCAACAAAGGGAGTAGAAGATGATTTCCCAGACAGCCAAATCTACAAGGTAAATATGGCACCGACATGGTACGATGATTTAATTCTCCTTCTAGGGAAGGGCCAATTTCATACTGGGTCCACTCCATTGGAAAAGCGTAGACTCCTCCTAAAAAGTAAGAATTTCATGATGGCAAAGGATACCCTCTATAAGGTTGGCCCTGATGGGATGTACAGAAGGTGTCTTCAACCACATGAAACCGAAAGTGTTCTTCAATTGGCACATGAAGGAAAGTCTAGTGGTCATTTTCCGGGGCATATCACTGCACTCAGAATACTCCAAAGCGGCCTATGGTGGCCATATCTCTTTAGAGATGCCACTAAGTTTGCCAAGGCATGTGATGTTTGCCAACGATGTGCGCCCAAACCAACACGACAAAGGAATCAGCCTCTCAATATCTCTATGGCTTGGCAACCATTTGAGCACTGGGGACTAGACTTTGTCGGCCCTATTTTCCCAGTAGCACAAGATTCAGGTGCAAAGTATCTTTTAGTGGCAACCGATTATGCTACTAAGTGGGCTGAGGTTATAGCGAGTAAGGACTGTACTGCGGAAACGGTAGCTCACTTCTTGTATAATTGTATCTTTTGCAGATATGGATGTCCAATAGAGGTTACAACAAATCAAGGGTCCCATTTCGTCAATAGGGTGTTGACTTTGATTTTTAACAGGTATCAAATTTTCCATAAGAAGTCATGTGCTTATTACCCAAGGGCAAATGGGCAAGCAGAGAGCACAAATAAGTTCCTTATGCTCCTACTAAGGAAAACATGTTTACAGTTCCCTAATACTTGGGGACAGGCATATCTTGGAACCTTGTGGGCATACAGAACCTCTTTCAAGGCCACAACAGGTCATACTCCATTTGAACTATTGTATGGAATACAAGCAATTGCTCCTTTTGAGTTCTTGCATGGCTCCAACCGTGTGGGAACCAATCGAAATCCTGAACTTACTAGCACTCTCTCAGCAAACATTGTAAGGCTACAACTTCTAGAAGAAAACAGAAAGATAGGTAATGATACTCTAGTGACAGTACAGGAAAAAAGGAAACAAAATCATGATGCACATCTCTGGAAATCAAAAATTAGGGAAGGGAGCTTAGTTTTGATGTACCATCCGCGCTTATTTGAAAAGAAGGCTAAGAAGAAGCTGATGCCAAGATGGAACGGACCTTTTAGGGTCATACGCACACTTCCAGAAGGAGCAGTACAAATCTCCACCTTGACAGGCACAATCCTCCCCTTAGTCAATAAATCAAAGCTAAAACCCTATGTGGAAAAATAGAGAAGAGAGTATTTGCCTTGTATATAGCGTACATACCTATATGTTGTTCTCTACGTTGTTCTCTTTAGCTCTCGTCATTTCCTAATGTACATATTGGACTTTTCTCTTCTGTCTTCTTCACATAACTCATTTATCTGTTCAAACTTCTTATCACCAAGGATCTCCTTCCTTTTTCTTGGAGCCTTTTCCTTCTCGGCCACCTCTCTAAGCTAAGCAGGACCTCTAGGCCCACCCTGGGCGACTCTCTACCAAGAACCCTTAAGCGACCTTCTACCATCCTTGAGCGACTCTCTACCACGAACCCTTGGGCGACCCTCTACCATCCTCACATTGGGCGACTCTCTACCAAAACCCCATGAGGCGACCCCCTCCCAATTACACCTTGGCGACTCCATTTCATCGACCACTTGGGGCATTCACTCCTAGTGACCAGATGGGCGACTCTCATCCTTGTCTCTCCTATGGGCGGCACTCCTCCCTTTCCCCCTCACTGTGCCAACATAAACTTCTTCTTTCTTTCTCAGCTGACTCTCTTCCTTCTCAACAATGTGACCCTCTTCCTTTTCAACCAATAATTGTTCCCCTCCATGCCAACCTCAATATCCAACCAAGGCGTCCATTCTCTTTCTCGTGCAACATGGGCAACCCACCTTAGCCTTTTCCCCTCAATATGCCGCAGAAGCAACATGGTTGACCCTCCAATTATAGGATTACCTATCTATACCTACCTCTAACCTTCCCTTACGTGACCTCCTACCAACTCCATATACGACCTCTCTCAGCATTCAAACCCTCGGCATACCCTACATTTTTCCACCCACTCTTCTTCGATATAGTGCATCTCCCTTTACCCTCCCTCTTCTCCATTCCACATCAATAAACCTTTCCATGAGCGACACTCATCCTATTACATAGTTAGGTGACTCCCTCCCAACTTTCTCCTTGGGCGACCCTCACCCTAGGTGACCCCTTCCCTTGCCTCCTTGGGCAACCCTCGCCCTAGGCGACCCCTTCCTTGCCCCAGTTAAGGTGACCCCCAACCAGGGCGACTCCCCTCCGAATCAACTCTACATGTTGGCCGAGGGCGACCCACTTCCTGGCCTAGGGCGACACTCCTCCCAAATTCCCAATGAAGCAACCCTCCTCCCTTCCACATCTCCTCAAACGGGCAACCCCTCCCTTTCAGCCAAAGGGGCGACCCCCTCCCTTTCAGCCAAAGGGCGACCCTCACCCAGGGCGACCCTCACCTAGGCGACCTTCCTCCCTCCAACTCTCCTCCAATGGGCGACCCCCTCCCTTTCCTCCGTTAGGCGACCCTCACCCAGGGCGACCCCTCCACCTCTCAAGGGCGACCCTAAGCCTAGGCGACACCCTACCCTGTCCACCTCTTCTCAAAGGGGGGCGACATCGTATTCCTCCATATGCACGGCCCTCCGCCTGCTATCTTGAATTTTCGTTCAGCCCCCATGGCTTCGAACAGCATATCCTGGTAAGGGTCCACCTCCCTCTCCCAGGACTTGCAGTCTTTCCTCGCACACATACTCCTGGATCTCTCGCAAACATACCTGGTAGATTCATCACACTCGGCCAGATTCACCCATTGGCGACTCAGACACCAAGCTTCATTCAGTCCATCTTCACCACTCCACCGGATAGCCACCCATCCCTTCAGCTCCTCTTCTGCCTACGATCATCAAAGCACACACCAAACATCCATATATCATCGGCTACGCGAGTAACCCTCGTTGCTTCGAGGATTCGGTCCAGCTCCATCAATCATCAAATTCCAAAGAGTCACATCAGCAGAAGCCATATCCATCCATATCCATCGACAACAACCATTATACTCTGAAATCATCCAGCTCCACACCAACAATTTTAGTTTCTACATAAACATGGCGTCATCCTCTGTAGAAATAGAGGAAACCTTCTCTGAATTCAAGACGGACACTGGAAGTGCATCAGGACAATCATCGGATGATTCGAGTGACTCACTTTATGTGGTTTCCGAGGAGAATCCCTCAGAGTCAGAGTCGCTGGAACAAGAAATTCAACAGGACCAACACATCACTCGAGCAGCAGCAGAACCGAGTATTCAGCAAGATCCAGCTACATCTTCAGCAAACGTGGCAACAACCACAGAGATACTCATTTCCATTCCTGACGAAATCATCTTGAAGCTGGACCTATGCATATGTGGTAAGCTTCAAAGTTCATTTACTTCACAGGAATTAAAGAATATGGGTTTGTTCACCATTGCAAGTGCCAAGCTTCCCTCACTTGGTGATCCTCAAGCCGGTGGGATGGAGATCTTGACACTCTTCAAGTCCTTCCCCTCTCTTTCTGGAGGACGAATTACCAAAGAGAAGCTCGCTCTCATGTTGGGAACCCAAGAAATTCCAGATTCTAAAAAAGCAGGCAGCTATGCGGAGTTGTCCATTCCAGACATTTTGCAGACATGTACCACTAGCTTCTCCACTTCCAATTGTAGCCAGGTAATGATGCAGAGGCTCATATTATTCAAAGCATTTTTTCTCTTGAAGGACAATCTGCATTTCACGGATGTAAAGATATGTGAACCCCTTCTTTGCTTTGCCCAAGCAAAGCCCTACCCATACCATAAAGTTTTACTTCAGTCCCTGGCAGAAAGAAAGAAGAGGTATGGGCAGCAAGTAGGCAAAAAGGCGCTCACATTCAAAGTGGTAGGTGGTCATATCATGTCGTACATTTACAGATATTTTACCGCTCTCCATTCCAAAGACAAAGACGTACCGCGCCACACTTCATCAAAAAGTCCGCAAACGGCGCACCCTCGCAAAAAGAGAAGGGCAAAAATTCAAAAGGATTCCAGAGTGCTCCTTGACAGGCTTCCAATCGACCAACAAGGGTATGCTAGATCTTCAATTCCAAGAAGGTACGCACATCAGCCAACACTCCCTTTCCACCAATCACTCCCTTTCCACCAATCAAGTTAGTACCCACTTCCTCGAAGAAACCCTCTTCTTCCATTCACTTCCATCCACCTTCACAAACTTCCCATACTTCAGCAGTACCTACTACGCCCATTGCCCCATCTCACTCCAACCCAACTCCACCTCCCGCTTCCTCCATGACCACTCCTGTTGCCATTGATACCCCCAGGGATCCGATTCATATCCAATTCCCACCATGTGCCACCCCACCCCCTTCCCCTCCACAACCCGTCCCACACCACTCCCCATCTCCCCAGCCACCATCTCATCCAACTTCGCCCCCACCACCAACATCCATACCTATTCCTCACACACACACACCACCCCCTACTACGATCCCTCACAGCTCCATCTGCCCACCCCCATTCGACATACTACCTTTTCCACCCCCATTTCGATTCTCCCCCTCTCGTCACAACCCTCCGACAGATTTACCTCCACACCCCCTTCTTGATGCATCTAGTGTTGAGCAGCTCTCCACGAATGAAAAATATACGAAACATGTATGGCCAGTAGTCCCTAATCATTTACAAGATATGTGCCAAATGGATGTAGCAAAGAACAGGTTTGCTGAGATTTCTAACAAATTGCTGGAAGACAGGCAGGTGTGTGTGCGATTAGAGAATCGGCTGACCCATTATACTCATATGTTAAGTGAAGAATTTCTGCGCGTAAGTCTCGTCAACAAAGAACTGCACATGCAGATAGCAGAAATGTCTACTCACTGCAAGACGACACGAATACTGGAAGACAAGGTAAAAAATTTGGAAGCATTTTTGCAGGATGAAGAAGACAGGACCAAAAGATTGAAGGCTGAAAACAATGAATTAACATCAGAAAACAGGCACCTCTTGGCTGAAAATGCAACTTTGAAGAAACAAAAAGACGCACTAAAATCCAAATTTAGTGCATTAAAGGCTCTGCTCACATCATCTGACACTGAAGACAACACTCCACCACAAAAAGAACCCAATCAAGAAGCTAATGAAGACCAGCAGAAAGAACCTGCATGTGACTAGTCTCACTGTGACTAGTCCATAGTTCTCTAGTTTATTTTCGCACAGTGTCATAGTTACATTTTGATACAGTTGTAAAACTTTTGGAACATTATTTTGTTCAGCAGGGCTCATTTTTCCTTTTTGCAGCCGATTATGTATTCGAACTCATATAGCTCATGATGTATTTCGGAATTTTCTATCCGCAATTTTTTGATGTAATTTTTCCAGACCTCCTCTATGTATTTGGGCCTACTCTCCCTTATCTCTCCGAGACGGAGAGACACTAGTGGCGGGCAACCTGTAGAACAAATTTTTGATGGATGGCACCAAGGAACCAAGGCATCAGTGGCCAAGGCATCAGTGGCCAAGGCATCAGTGGCCAAGGCATCAGTGGCCAAGGCATCAGTGGCCAAGGCATCAGTGGCCAGGGCATCAGTGGCCAAGGCATCAGAGGCCGAGGCACCACACGCCCAAAATCTGGAGTTGGGCACCAGGATGGTAGAGTTGGGCGACTGAATGCCCAAGGCAGACCTGACAAGGCGGCCAAGTGGCTGAGGACCCAGCCACTCATCATTACACGACAAGGTCTGGTACTGGAGGCGGAGGCGGCCGAGCTGACAAATGTAACCGCCTAGTGCATTAACTTCCCACTACTCCTATGGAACAGACCCTCCTATTGTAACCGGTTCCTCACCTCTCTCCTATAAAAGGAGAACCCTCAAGTGAGAAAGGGGGATGGGTGATATACATGATAGGCTACAGGAGATAGAGTATACTGTGCACGCCATCCTGCTCATGTTAGCATTTCTGCTGCTTATGTTATTTCTTGATGCCGTTTGTGTAAGAATACCCTGAGTTTTGCATTCTGTTGTCCTTGCTTGGTATGAAGCTTGCTTGGTATGATTAGGAGTATGGTTAGCTGTGGTATGCCACGAGATAATCACTTGTCTTTTGATTATGTTACATTTGGCTTTCTAGTTAGTATGGTTTTGTGCTCTATTATGCTCCATGCTTATTGTTGCTTCGACTCTTAGCCCTAAGTGTAGTTTCTAGTGTTGATGTGAAGGCTTCGTGATAAGTGTCTATTTGGGTACTGTGATTTGATGTGCTCATGTACTTACATCTTCTCCAGGAGTAGTGCATTTTGCATTCCCTGCACCCACACACTTCTTTTCACCACCTACAATAATATGTGACTCGATCTGTATATCATTATCTCCCTATAAAGTCAAGTTTACCCCCCAAACTTCTTAGATACATTGCTTAGTGTTTGATCATCCTAAGTTCATAAAATTACTTGCCTTTTTTAGCTTAATATATCAATTGTAGGTATGCAAAAAGCTCTTTAGATAATTTCTACAAGGTTTTTAGCAATGAACAAAAAAGTGAGAGCTTCTCTTCCATAAATAGAAAGTTTCTCATATATTTTGAACTCACAACACAATTGTTTTGATAAAAAAGTTTGAGAGTGATGTTTCAAAGTAATTAGGTAGGCGAAGTGCATTTTTTTGAAGCCTAGGGAGTGTCCCAAGTGTCTTTGAAGTTATAAAAGTCTACTCTTGAGCACATTTTTTCAAGACAATCTCATCTTTGCAAACTACATCCATCACCGCTTCACACTTGTTACTGAACCACGTGGGTAGAGGTTGAGAACACCTCATGGATGTCACCCCACTTATGCAGTTCCAAGCGAAGATGGCTGCCCAACCTCCATCGATGGTTGCCTTGGTTTATGATCAACTTTTACTATGGTCACCCTATTTCTATCACATGCATGGCACACCCATGGTTGGACACCCTTTCCCACCAAATTATAGTCGCTCCTTGTATCTCTACCTATCCCATTGGTTGCCCAAGTTGCTCCATCCATCATATAGATGGTCGCCCATCCTACGTTACAATACCAATATTGGTCACCCTTGGCATGGGAACCTCAGTATGGTTTCCCTTTTAGCCAAGGAAAACCCCCTAAAGAGGTCATCTCCTCTTCATCCACTCACCCTTGAAAGTTGGGTGACCAACTCATGTGACCTCCCTCTCAACCACTCAGTCTAGCTCTAACACCCTCCTCCACTTGCATTCTCGTATTGGGTCGCCCTCAAGTTTCTCCACTTACCTTGTGATACTCACATGACCCCTAGGTTCCTCCACTCTCCTTCTGATATTGGGTGACCTCTAAGTTTCTCCACTTGCCTTTTGAAATTGGGTGACTGCCAAGGACCACTTGCCTCATGAAGCTGGTTGACCCATATGTCTAGATGGGTAGGCAGGGTGGTAAATTCCCTTACAATTGGACAAGGCTAATCCCAAATTTACCTCAAGATGGAGTCACCACAATTCTTACAAAGGCTAGTGGTCAATAGCAGTGAACAAGAAAAAAAGTGGTTACACTACCAAGGGTGGTAGCCCACCTAAGCCACTTTCCTATGTAGGTAAGCACCTCATGCCAGCCCTCTTGTTGTCTATTCTATGATGTGCAGACCAAGTTAGGAGGAACTTTTGCCCTCCTCCAAGGATCATCTTAGATCATGCACAGCCACTTATATGGCCTTCAAGTATCTATATAACCAATTGTGCAATCATTTGGGACTACTAACATATGTGTATTTTGTTGAGAGTACTCTATTGTCAAGAGTACTAGCTATTTATGTGTGTTAGGAGCAATCATGCTCTATCGATTTCTTTGTTGTATCTCTATGATTGGGATACTCATCAAAGTTGTTGGGGCCATCCTTACTAAACATGTTGGAGTCTTGAGTAGAATGTGGGTGACTCGTTTTTGTATTTGTTGTGTATTGTGGACGTTTTTGTGACCTTTGAGATAGTGTTTTGTGATGCCTCATGCTTTTAATTATAGATGTTGGCCTAATTTTGCATAGTGTGCTTGGATTGTACCTTGTGTGAATTAACATTGGAAGTGATACTTTGGTTTGTGAGAGTGTGGCAAGTCATCAAAATCTTTGAGTCTAAGTCACTATTTGGTTGCTAGTCACTTGTGCTGCTTGTAGGAAGGGAGCCTTGCTAGTAAGTGTGATTGAATAGGTAACCTCAAGCATGGGCAAGTGGTAGTAGATTAAGTGGCTTGAGATTAATTGGTGGAGAGTCTTACCACCATTTGAAGTATATTTTCTATTTTTTTGTGTGATGCACTCCATGCAATTTTAGTTGTTATTATTCTTGTAAGCCCTTCTTGTGCTCTCTATTTTTCCTATAGCCTCATGAGGATTTTGGCATTTTTAAAATGTCTCTTTGCATAGGCATGTTACAAGGTATACTTTCCCAAGGAGAAATCCCTTTGAGTAGGTGTCTTGGGTGGTATATCTATTCATCTTCTTAAGAGGAGGTCGTGTGTCTCTCTTCTACAATAAGTCATCCATAGATGGACTATTGAGAATGGACTTTCGATGTTCTGAGAAGGCAAAGAACATGGTGGAGTAGGATTTGTTCTAGGAAAAAGGATGGAGTTGATTTGCAATAAATTCAACCACAAGTTATTAGTTACAAAAACATAAAATTTGTGATTTAAAAAGTAAAGAGAATTTGAATTTGGAGTAACACCTCCTCTATTGCATATTCAAACACATAATCCCAAAACATCTTTAAAACTTTCCTATATCTTTATTATAATGTGCTTTGATAGCCATATCACTTTGCAAGTTGAATTCACCTTTTACATCATCTAGCTTTGAGCTTTAGTTTTGATATATTTTTCAATAATCTTTCCCTTCCTCTTTTGCCAACCTTTGTCTTCTTTCTTTGTAGATCTTTCACTTTTTCATTTGCTTTCAATTGAAGGGAAATTTCTATCCTCAACTCTTCCATGAGGTCCTCATATTCTTTAGATTGTTGGGTGCTCTCATCCTATTGTTGTCCAAATAGATGTTAAAAAAATTAAACTTGCCTAACATGTGAATTCATGTATACAAGTAGTCCACTATGACCATCTCTAACATATTGGAGCAACATTCTAGGAATAGAGAAGCTGGGTGTTGATCTTTGCATTGGATGAGATGCATAGATATAGCCATTGCATCGTAGATCAATATGCTAAAGACCATGTTCCCTCATGATCTCGATTTGCATTGTATTAAGCTTACTTGTTTTTTATTTTCTTTGGAATGGTGCATAATCTTCATCAAGATCAATGTGAAGATGATGGAGTTTCCTCTTATTGATTATCTCTAGTGCTTGCCATCTCTAGATCAAAGATGCTCAGTAACCATTGTGGATCAAAGATACTCAAGTATTATGGGCAATACTAGGAGCAAAAGTGAAAATGATGTTCATCTTCTCAAGCCCAATTTTTTTCCGTATGAAAGATTAGAGGGAATCGCCTAAAAAAATCATTGCTTTGGAGAAAATTACATGGAGAGATGGATGGGCCAGTCATGCCCTATCATTATAAAATTTCTAGTCGTGCATCACAATGCATAGACCAATAAAATAATATTGATCCATGAGTAAAAAAACTATCCTAGGATTTGAGGAAATACTAAAACAATATGGATGGGAGGTTAAAAAAGTAATTTCAAAATCACATGGAACATTAAAATATTGTATTGATAACTTTTATCCACAAAAAGGAATTCCTACACTACCTGATAGAGAGCTATAATTTTCATCAATGCTATATTTATTTCCTTCTATTGATTGCTCGATCATTCTTCCCCACCCATGTACTCGAGATGTTTTTCGCTATCTCATCTAGTATCCCACCAGTGTTGCATTTCGGAACCTTTTCTCCTCCTCTAGAGATCCTATCCCCATTGATCCTACATGTCTATCCCAATGTACTCGCCTTCCTTGCCATGGAATGGCTTCTTTTAAGTAGAAGTGCATAACCCAATTTATGGAGCACTTGGCCATGGAATAGTCTCTCATGAACAATATTTGCACCATCTCTATTTGTGAGCCATATTCTACACATCTGCAATCAAATAAGTTTTTTTTTGTAGTAGAACAAGAACACTAGTGCCTTACTTTAGAATCACTCAATTTCACACTTTGCAGGGTACTCAATTCAGTTGGGTTCAACTATTGATGCATCAACTTCATCATCAAACAGATCATTATGAACATCAATTGAGTGAAGATTGTATTATGCCACCTATGTTGATACCATCCTAACTTCCCTTCTTATTTCTTTTCTGGGTATTGTATTTACAATAGTGAGCTACCAAGGAGCCGCAAGTTTTAACTATAAAGACATTGGCAACACAAGCTTAAGAGGTTCTAGATGAAGAGGAAGTCGAAGAAAGTTTTGTAATATTTATTTGGGGAGGTAAGAATCAAGTCCCTCCTCAAGTTGTTATCTTAGATGAAACTAACCTAGAGAAGCCCCTCTCCAAGAAGTCTAAGATTTTGTTTGGCACCACTTTTTCCATGGTCCATCTGATTACTAGAGATCCCTCATGTCCTCCCCTAACTTTGGATAAAATTCGTATCCCTTCAATCTCCCTCAAGTATCTTCCATTCCACCCACACTAACTCAGATGGCCCTCCTCTTTCACCTAATTCCTCATCCCAATTAGGAGTCAAATCCACCAAATTCTCCAATCTTCATTCACCTTGCCCCTTCCTTCTCAAACCTCTCTACCACCTTCGCCTCCTCCACAACTTCCACCTCCTTCATCACATTCTTTAGTTTTGCCTCTTTGAGAACAGGTGATGGATGAAGTCTATAGAGATGAGATCGTCTTAGAAAAACCTGCTCAAGACTAGCATTTTGTAACTTCAAATAAAGTTAGTACACTCCCTAAGCTTCCAAAATATGCAATTAGACCACCTAATTACTTTGGACCATCTCGCTCAAAGTTCTCTATCAAAATAGATGCGCTATGAGCTCAAAATCATTAAGAAACTTTCTATTTATGGAAGAGAAGCTCTCAATATTTTGTTCAATGATCATAGATTGGTAGAAATTATCCAGAGAGATTTTCCACAAATTCAATTGAAGTTCAAAGCTAACTAAATCAATTAATTTCATGAATTTAGGATGACCATACACCGGGCAATATATCTTAGATGTTTCGGGGGTAAACCCAACGTTTCAACGAGATGATGATATATAGACCAGTCACACATAATCACTTATATATCATAATATATGAATCTAGTGATGATAAAAATTTCTAGGAATGCTTAATGTACCCTAGCTAAGTGATCTAATTGATGGATTGGATAATGAATACCTACACACAACAAAATGACTCTAAGAAGTTGACAGAGTTGCACAAGGCAATGTAACAATAGACATGGGTTCACAAATCAATAGGAACGAAGCAAGATATGTATTGATAATGCACATATGATACAAAGGAGATGCAGATGAATTCTCTCACTTTGAGATATTACATAATTCATTCACTAAAAGTATGATAGTTAGCTTTGAGCTATGCTATTAGCTCTTTTATCCTGTGACTAGAAGCATGGCGTATAAATACACCTTTTTTATCTGATGGTAGTTAGGAATTCCACCTAAAAATGATCATGATTTGTAAGAGTGATTTGAGGTTTGAATTCAAAATGAAATCCTAGAGTTTGAATCCCATTAAATCATGATATTTTCTCTGTCTCTTACTTTTATCTTTGATTGAGGTAAACCCAACCTTTAACCTTTGAAATCTTCAAGACATATGATGAACTAGATATATATTCATACAAGGGCATTGGTCAGCCACTTAGGCTTGATCCATGCATCAATAGCTCCTCTTCAAGCCTAAGATGCTTGAGTATTTATTCCTTCAATTCTTCTTGTACTCCAATCATAGCTTTGAACCTCTTTAACTTTACTTCATCAAATGCCTTGGTCATTATATCTGCACATTGTTCGTGAGTAGATACATATGAAAGTTTCAATCTCTTTACTTGTGATCTTTTTTTTGACATAGCGATAGTGAACTTTTATATATTTGGTCCTCGCATGGTAGATTGGTTTAGTTGCAAGATGTAGTGAGTTAACACTATCTCCAAAGATGTGAGGAGTAGAGGACTTGAGACCTAAGTCAAAATACAAGGTCTTGATCCATATTGCTTCCTAAGTTGCATTCGTTAATCCTCTATATTCAGCTTCATTTGATGAGATTGCAATAGTAGTTTGCTTCTTTGAAGACCTTGAAATAAGTTCAGTACCTACAAAGGATAGATATCCTAACGTACTTCTCCTATCATCTTTAGGGCTTGTTGAATCTATATCAAAGAAATTTTAATGTCTATATCAGATGTATATGGGTAGTGTAGTCCTTCATTAATGGTTTGCTTCAAGTATTTGAGTATCTTCTTGGCTACTTCCATGTGATTTTTCTTAGGAGTGTGCATGAATTGACTTAGGTCACTTACACTATAGCAAATGTCTACTCTAATTATTGTGGGAGAGTTCAAACTAAATACTAAACTCTCATAACTTGTTATGTCTTCTATTTGCTCTCCTTCATGAGCACATAGCTTCCATCTCCATGGGTGTACCTACAACCTTGGGGTTCTCCATCTTCATTTTGGCAAGCATATCCTTGATGTATTTCCTTTGAGTGGGTTACATACCTTTTTCTGTGTATACAACCTCCAACCCTAGGAAGTATGTGAGTTGCCCTAGGTCACTAATTTTGAATTCCTCCTTAATTTGAAGCTTGATGCTCCTAATAACTTCAACATCATTAACTGTGAGTCTTATATCATCAACATATACATAAAGGTATATGACTTTAGATTGAATCCTCTTAATGAAGAATGAAGGATCTGCTTTGCTAACCATGAATCTTTTGTCCTACAAATAGGTGACAAGCATATGCCCTCGTAGCTTGCTTCATACCATAAGGGGTTTTCGTAACCCATCCTCTTAATGAAGAATGAAGGATCTGCTTTGCTAACCATGAATCTTTTGTCCTACAAATAGGTGACAAGCATATGCCCTCGTAGCTTGTTTCATACCATAAGGGATTTCCGTAACCTGCAAACATGTTCAAGAAATGATGAATTTTCAATCCCAAGAGATTGAGCCATATATACATTTTTAGATATCCAACCATTCTGAAATGCATTCTTTACATCCATTTGGTAGATCTTCAAGTTCTTGGAGGCTACAATGATCTTAAGAACTCTAATTTTTGGCATCTTTGCCACAAGTGAGAAGGTCTCTTCATAATCAATCCCTTATGTCTGTGCATACCCCTTGGCTAAAAATCTCACTTTATACTAGTTGATGGTTTCATCAGAGTCCTTCTTTACCTTGTATATCCACCTAGATCCAATGATCTCGATAGATGAGGTCTTGGGTAATAACTCTGAAGTACAATTTTCCTTCATTGCTTCAATTTCTTCCTCCATGGCATTCATCCACTATGGTTTCTTCTTTGCTTCCTCATAAGATAAAGGCTCCTCAGAGTTCGTATCATGTGCTAGATAGATAGAGTGTTTAGTGACCAATGATGTATCATAGCCATACCTTTCTAGTTTCTTATTCTCTCTAGTAGATCTGTTGATGGTTTTTTGAGAGGACTCTACTACATCCCTCAACTCTTGCACCTTGGCTTTGCCTTTTGAGTCTCTCCTTTGACTGTTCTAATCATCTTCAAATTCGCTTGACGCTTCAAGTGTGCATGTGCATTCTTGTTTGATAGAGTTCGAAAGTTTTCCTCTAGATCACAAGGTAGCTTGCTTTTCTAGCAATCATCTTCAAACCATGATTTGTTCTCATCAAATACAACATCTCAAATTACTATAAAGTCTTTATTGTTGGGATTATATATGCTATAACCTTTTTGATTAAGGTCATAGTCTATAAATACACACTTCTCTATCTGAAGGTCCAATTTACCTCTAATTTGTGAAGGTATGTGTGCATATGCAATGCACCCAAAAATCTTGCAATGGTCCAAGCTAGGTCTTCTTATATTCCGTGCCTCATATGGAATCATACCATCCAGAGCCTTTGATGGTAACTTATTTATCAAATAGATGGTAGTAGATACAACCTCTACCCACAAGTAGTTAGGTAGTTTCTTCTCATTCAACATGTACCTTCCTACCTCCACAATGGTCACATTTCTTCTCGTTTCCACCCCATGCTTCATGTATAAGATAACCCATCTACTACAATCATTTACGAATGACACATAGTACCTTGATCTAGAGATTGAAGGTTCTTTGCTTGGTTCCCAAACATCTATGTGGAAAACTCCAAAAGATCTCTATGTATATATCCCTTCTTGGTGAATGGTTGCCTATGTGATTTACCAAATTGATATGCACTAAATTTGTATATCATGCATGTTGACCTTCGGATCCCGCAAACACACGTATGTAGAGAATAGTATAGAAATGAAATCTCACAAAAATACTCAGAGAATAGAAAGAGAAAAGAGACTTGAAACTACATTTAGCTTTAGTATGAATAAACTTACCACAATGCCAACAAGTGATATGGGGGATCTTTTGTTGAGCATCCATCATCATAGTGTGAAGGATTGGAGATTATGTAGGTTGTGAAGGGGTTGTCTTTAGTACTAGTGAGAAACTAGATTGAGGAGGGCATTGAAAAGGAGGTGGGCACTGAAAAGTAGGTGGGCACTAAAAAGTATGAGAAGAAAGACTAGTAAAGGGATGCTTGAAAGGAAAATTGGGCTTGATTCGTTGTTGTCGTTGGTGCATTTGTTGTAAGAAAATGGACTTGGTAATGGATTGAAAATCCTTCTCAACATCATGTGTAAAAGAAATAGCTTCATAGAGGGTGATGGGATGTAGTGTGTTCAGCTTGGCTTGGATTCCCATCTCCAAACCATCTTCATACTTCCATTGCAAGGTATCTTCATGGATTGTTTCAAGCAAACAAATAAGTAGTAGTCGTTGCCAAAAGTGTTCAATGTAGATAGACACAACTCCATCTTTCCATTCAAAACTTGTCCATGATTGACGATCATGTAAGTGGAACTGAGGAGGAAGGAAGGACTCGTTGATCTTTTCTTGAAATGAGTCCTTCCTTCCTCCTCAGTTTCACTTACATGCTTATCAATCATGGGCAAGTTTTGGATGGAAAGATGGAGTACTGTGTCTACCTATATTGAATGTTTTTGGGAATGACTATTTCTTATTTGTTCACTTGAAACAATCCCTAAAGTTACTTTGCAACGGAAGTATGAAGATGGTTTGGAGATGGGAATCCAAGCTAAGCTCAGCACACTACATCCTACAGCCCTCTATGAAGTTATTTCTTTGCACATGATACGAAGAAAGAGTTTCAATCCATTACCAAGTCCATTCGCTTACAAAAAATGTGCCAACAACAACAACAACAACCAATCAAGCCCAATTTTCCTTTCAAGCATCCATTCAACAGTCTTTCTTTTTCTATTTTTTAGTATCCACCTACTTTTCAATGCCCACCTCCTTTTCAGCACCCTCCTCAATCCAATTTCTCACGAGTACCAAAGAGAACTTCTTCACAACCTACAAAACCTCCAACCCTTCACATTACAATGATGGACGCTCAACAAAAGAGGCCCCACCTCACTTGCTGGCATTCTGGTAAGTTTGGTCATACTAAAGCTAAATGTAGGTTCCAAACTAATGAGATGAAGCCTGTAGGAGCTCAAGTACACAACATGGAGATGGATCTTAAAGACATTCAACCTGATTGGACCAAAGAAGCATTGGAAAAGGATCTACGTACCTTTGGTAATGCAATTTCTATTCATTCTTTACTTTGTATGCAAGGTACTATTAATGGTAAATTTGTTAATATTTTACATGATGATGGTAGTTCACATGACTTTATTTCTCATATACTAGTGCAAGATCTTCAATTAAGCCCACTTCCTTCTATGTATAAGTTAAGGTTGCATTTCAAGGAAATAGATATAATGTTACAAGTGAAGTGCATAACGTCAGATTTGTGTAGGTTCATACATAGATGCACACACATTCTTAGTTGCTCCTTTGTAGTCCTATGATGTTATACTTGGTATGCCTGTTCATCATCATTATAATCCATGCATTGATTATCATACACAGGCAACGAGTTTAAAGTTTAATGATCAAGATATTTGTTTGTCTGCCATGCATGATTTCCAACCATTTCCAGTAATTATTCATACCCAAGTAAAACGTGCATTTAGGAAAGGCTACAATTCATGTATTCTTTTTGTCAATAACATAGTTGATTATACACATAGACTTCTTGATGGACATAAATCCTCTATGGCTTCCTATAAGGATTGTTTTATGGCTGATTTTCCTTCTAAACTACCACCTTATAGGGGATCTCTTGACCATATTATAGAATTAATTCTTGGTAGTTCTCCTCCCCATAGAGCACCTTATAGGCATGGACATTTACATCAACAAGAAATAGCCAATCATGTTAAGGATTTACTCCACAAAGGACTTATAAGGCCTAATTCGTCTCCCTTTGGAGCACCTATTCTTTAAGTAGAGAAGAAGGGCAAGACTTATAGGATGTGCATTGACTATGGGGCGCTCAACAAGATCACAATTAAAAATAGATATCCTATTCCTAAGATAGATGATTTGCTAAATAAACTTCATGGAGCATGTGTTCTTAGCAAAACTGATCTCAAATCTAGGTATCATCAGATACACATGACACAAAATGACATATACCTTTAGAACTCAAAGTGGTCACTTTAAATTCATGGTAATACCTTTTGGACTCACCAATGAACTTGGTACATTTGCACGTATGATGAATAACATTTTTTTGGATTACCAAGCTTTTGTTCTTGTTTTCTTTGATGATATACATGTCACATTAGAAACCTAAAGACATAAAAATCCATATAACATTCCATTATTCTATAAAGTATAACATGCCTTCTAGTTGACAAGCAACTAACCTCAATTGATAAGAATAAAATAGACATGGATGGTCAGTCACATGTCCCATCACTGAACAATCATAAGTATGTTCCATGTAAAAACACGTGGAGTTCAAATGTGAACAACCTACCTATCTTCTTTCGCTTTTCTATCTTCTTGAACCCTTGATATGGGTCCTCAACATATGCTCCATGCTTGATGAATCTCACTTGCAAACCTTTCTCAATGATCTCATCGACACATATAAGGTCCTTTGCCATGGTGGGTACATAAAGGACTCTACTTAGTAAGTTCATGTTTCCATTACATGTCTTCGCATTTCCTATCTTCTCAACTGGGTCTTGTGTCATCTCTTGCTTGGACTTCATGCTTGTTCTTTGGATCTTCCAAGTCTGAGAGCAAAGCTACATTTCCTGCCACATGAATTGAGCATCATGAATCTATGTAGAACACATGCTCATCAGACTTACCTTCCTTCATTGTCATGTTCATGAGTAGAAGTGAATCCTCTTGAGCTTGATCATATGGTTAGTTGTTTTAGTCTCTAAACGTTCTTGAAAGTATAAGGATGTAGCCAAAGTGTAGCTCAGAGTAATGGCATGTTATTCAAGTTGCTACTAAAGAATCAACCTTTTATCACTTGGAGACTTTATTTCACCTTATAGCGTTTACTTAGTGCAAAAAAACAATATATGTACTTTGGATCATCATAAAGAAATTTACACACTATCAACTTTTCAGTAAGTAGCAGACATAGACATAAAGGCTGAAAATTTGCTCTAGCACACAATAGCAAGATCCAAATGCTATGTATGGATATGAATCTACATTTTTAATAGAATATTCTATTTATTTGGCCAAAGAATCAGTTTCAAAGGAACCTTCAACATATGAAAAAGCTAAGGGTAACCCCAATTGGGAGAAAGCCATGAAAGAAGAGATAAGCATTAAAGGGAATGGAAACATGGGAGTTAGTTCAAATGCAAATTAATCAGAAGGTAATAGGTTGTAGATGGGTCTATAAGTTGAAAAGAAATTCAGATGGATCAATTTGTAGGTACAAAGAAAGATTGGTTGTTAAACAATGTGCTTGAACTCGTGGTTAGCCTATGAAGAGACTTTTTCACTAGTTGCCAAGATGACTACCATCAAGACTGTGCTTAGTGTAGCAGTTGCATGAATTTGGAAGCTTCAACTCGACATGAAGAATACTTTTCTCACTGCTTGCATTATTGAAGATGTATACATGTCAAAACCCCTAGGGTTTGAAAACCCTAGTTATACTTCTTATGTATATAGGCTCAAAAAGGCATTGTAATAGGATTCAAGCTCCTAGAGCTTGGAATTTCAGATTGCTAACCTATCTACAAGATCAAAAGCTCGGACCAAGCAGTGTAGACCCTTCTTTGCTCATCAAGAAGGTCCATAATGAAGTTATCTACTTTTGTGTATATACAGATGACATAATTGCGACAGGTGATGACTTGAATGGAATAGAAAGGATCAAAAGACGTATGCAAGAGGAGTTCAAAATTAGTGATCTAGGATAGCTTATATTTTTCTTAGGTATGTAGGTCATATACATAGATCAAGGGATGTACTTGACTCAAAGGAAGTACATTCAATGTCTACTCCTAAAATTTAAGATGAAAAATGCAAAACCTATATGTGCACCTTTAGAAATGACTTAGTGTTTATGAGGGTGAGCAGATTGAAGACATAAAAGAAATCTCAAAGCTTGGAAGGTAGATTGATTTATGCTACTCATACAAGGGAGACATCCCATATAGAGTAGGAGTCCTTAGCCAATTCATGCACTCTCCAAGAAGACCACATATGGATGCAACTAAGAGAGTAGTGAAGTATCTCAAAGGCACAATCAAGAAGGTATATTCTATCCTTATTTTTTAGGTTTGGATCTCAAGCTATACTCAGACATAGATTGGGTAGGATAGGATGATATGAGAAGTATTTCAGGATTCTTAGCATTTGTAGGCTCTAGACTTGTGTCATGGAGTTCCAAGAAGAAACCAATAGTTGCATTATCCTCAACTAAAGCAGAACATAGAGGATCAACCATAGCAACTTAAGAAGCTATATGGCCAAAGGAATTGTATGCAAATTTGGGACTTGCAAATTCCAAACCTCACATACTTGGAGATAAAATATGCTCAATGCAGCTAGCAGCAAATATTGGTTACCATGCAAGAACCAAACATATAGAGATTCATTATCATTTCATAAGAGAGAAGCTCTTGGAAAAGGATATTGATATTTCTTTTGTTCCAATTCAGAAGCAAGTAGCATATATGATGACTAAAGCTCTTGATGGAATCAAACTATGTAGGTTCAAAACAATAGCAAGAACTCAAATCATCAAAGAATGAAGGCTCACACATGCTTTAGCTTGAAGGGGAGTTATTAGGACATCAAGCTTACATCATGCTTGAAAGGAATTGTTCAAGATCTAAATTTTTAATTTAAATGATCATTAGGAATATGGCATTCTTTGAGGATCTTTATTCTTGTAAAAGTGTATGATCACTTATGGCATCTCATGAGAATTATTTATTCATGATTTTTTATTGTTATCAGGTTTTTATTGTTCACAAAAGGATAAAGGAAGAAGCCCACAATCCACGAGATTGGAGGTTGGTAGTTCTTGGCAATCAATCAATTGTCTTTAGACTTGATTTCTACTTTTCCTAGATTGTAGGAAAGTGACCTTCATCACAACAACCAAGCCCTGCACAATAAATCAAATTCAAATCATTGTAAAAAAGTCTTGGAATATTCAAAGAGATTATAAGGACTCACAATCACTTGTACCATAAGGTTAGAGCAATATACAAATCAGTTTGATGTCCACTTTGGTCTTCTTCCATTTTTCTGTGCCATCATCTCCAACTTTTGTCAGCTTGTAGAGTTGTTCCTCTCTCCCCAAAGACAATCATTATGAGTGAGGATTCTTTGGAAAGGTGATAGTTTCTACTTTATCTGTAAACATTTTTTAGCATTTGGTTTTGTAGATTGTGAGAATCAAGTCATTTTTGGTGTCGGGATCTATCTCTACACATCCCTAAAAAATTGAGATTACCAATAATCAAAGATAAGCTTGTAATTAGCTCATTGGTTGATAATAAATTCTTATCTTTTGCATAATAGCTACTCAAGCCTATATGTGAACTTCCTCTAAGAGGAATTTAGGTAATTGCAATTAGGCTGGCTGTATTAATAATTTGAATTTGCTTGGATCAACTCAAAATAGCAAGTTTCTTTGTCTAATCAATGTGGAAACTCATCTATTTTGTATTAATGATTTCTCATTGATGTTCCAAAGCATGTAGTGTATTTTATTGTACTAATCTCAAGCCCATAAGGTGTTTTTGAATCTCCAACAACAAAAAGCCTAGTCTTGTGCTTGTTATCTCGACCAAACTTTAACACTTGTAATAACATATTTCTACTACATCAATCTTCTCCAAGGATTAACACTAGATTATGGAATCAAGGCATATTTTAGGATTGAACTTCTTGATATATATGTGGTAATCATATCCCAAACCAAGATCTTCCACATAGTTTAGCAAATCCATTTCTCAATCACCCTCAACCATAAGAATGTGACTATCAAATGCTAATAGAAATAGATGCCTAGTTACACCTTGAACCTTAATCACATATTCATGTGAAGAAATTGAAGCCATGTATATTTATTCTATGTGAAACAAATTCATCAACAATAGAACATTAATATCACAAAACTGGTGAAGGGAGAAATATGTGTTGGGAAAAATGGATGGACACTCCAAGTGATGAGTAGGTACTACCAAATCTTGCTTTGTACTAGCCCCTTGTAGCTTCAGAGTTGATATGTGGACCCTCTTAGCTTTCCAGTGACACTATAAAAGTGCCTATGTACTTTGGAAATATGTATGAAAAGAATGAATCAAAACAGACAACTTCCAAATATAAGACTTCAAGAAAACCTTCTATTTTGGATCATACACTTGCATCTTGTAATGCTCAATACAACCAGTACAGTAGGAATTGGAAAAATTCCTTTAGGTGTATCTAATTAGCTTAGTAAGCTAATGATTCCAAGTGGAATCAGTTGAAATGATCAACTATGCACAGAGAAATCAATTTAGCAAATTAATCATTACCCCCGATTTTTCAGGGCCTCTGTAGAGATAGACTAGTGAATGCTTTGACGCAGATTTCTCTGAATTGGCTTAATGGATTTGCTTCAAACTTTGTCACCATGTAGATAACTGGAGCTGATTGCAATAAGCTATAGATAATTGAATTTGGTGGAGAAATGAGTGAGATATGATCAGTACAAGCTGACAGTGAGGAATGACTAAAACAGAGATATCATAGATGAACAATGTAGGTATAATGTATTAACGAACAATGTTGTACAATGTCATAGGCTTGGTAATCATAGCCTTATGATGAAGAATGGTGTAGGCTACAATGTAGGCCTTACACATAACCAAAATGACAATGGAGAGCTCGGGGAATGATCACACTCTATATCCGCGACTTTTTTAGAGAGTTTATCAAAGATCCTGCAATGATCAAGTGAAGGTCTTCTACCATGCCATGCTTCATAAGGGGTCATCCCATCAAGGGATTTGGATGGCAACCAGTTTACCAAATAAGTGGCAGTAGATACGCTCTCTGCCCACAAATAGTTAGGTAGTTTTTTCTCATTTAACATTGACCTAGCTGTTTCAACAATCAATCTATTTCTTCTTTCTGCTACCCCATTCTGCTCAGGAGTATACCTTGTGGTAATTTATCTCTTAATTCCTCTGTCCTGCAAGAATGCATCAAAATCATTCGAGAAGTACTCACCTCCTCCATCTGACCTTAGTCTTTTTAGATTTCTCCTTGTTTGATTCTCAACAAGTGCAAGATACTTTTTAAAGCAATTGAATACTTCATCTTTGTGCTTCATAAAGTACAATATAGTCCACCTATTATGATCATCAATGAAAGATACATAATACCTTGATCTAGAAATTGAGGGATCCTTGCTTGGTCCCCATACATCTATATGAACAAGTTCTAGGTAGTCTTCATGCATGTAGCCTTTCCTTGAGGAGGGTAACCTGTGAGATTTTCCAAACTGACAAGCACCACACTTATAAATCATGTGTTGCTTGATACATTAGGTATCCCAAGCACACATTGATCTCTTCATATTTGTTTCAAGGTTCTTTCACCTACATGTCCTAATCTTTTGTGCCAAATTTCAAGCTCTGATAATGTTTGATCTTTATAACTGTAAAGTGCTATGTTCCTTGTATCCTCAAGTTCAAAAGTGAAAATTCTATCTGTCTTTTCTCCTTTGGCAATTCTCTTGAACCCATGCTTAGGATTCTCCACAAATGCTCCATATTGGTTGAATCTAACCTGCAAACCTTTTTCCACAATCTGTCCAACACTCATCAAATTCTTGGTAATAGTTGGTACATATAGAACCCTACTCAAGAGATTTTTGTTCCCATCAGAAGTCTTAACATTTCCAACTTTAATTACTGAATGCTTGGTGTCATCACCTGTTTGTACCTGATGCTTACCCTTTGGTTCCTCAAGGTTAGAGAGAAGAGCTATATTGCCTGCCACATGGTTTAAGCATCTTGAGTCAATGTTGTAGCTATTGTTGTATCCTTGGTGGTGATTGAATCGCCTCTTGATTGTATGTATCCACTTCTTTGATATCCTCCACCTCTCTGATTCTTGAAGTTCCTGAAACACTCATCTGTAGTATGATTTGATAAACCACAAATATTGCATGGTGAGGAGTTATAAGGTCTCCCCCTACCTTGCTTACCTCCTCTGCCCCTTCCTCTTGATGATCTACCTCTCCCTATATAGTTGATTTGGGAGGTAGTTCCTTCATCATCTACCTTCTTGTTCTTGCCTTTCTCTTTAAACTTATTCTTATCAGTGTATAGGGCAGAAGAGCCATTACCTCTTGATGAATCTCCATTCTTGTTGAGCTTGGCTTAATGGGTGAATAGTTTCCCCATAAGTATGGTAAGATTTGGAATCTGCATGTCCATGTAGAAGTCCATGGTAGTTGTGAAGCTTTCCCATTTGTCATCTGCTTTAATACCATTGATCACTTGCCTTACAATCTGCTCTTCTTCAATTTCTTCTCCTATGCTTTCCAACTGATCTGCTACATCTTTAACTTTGGTGACATACTCTGAGATAGCTTGCTTAGGTTGCTTTCTTTGGGTGTGAATTCAATCCACAATTGATTCTTCTTGGCCCTTGTGTTGGAAGAGAACTAAGAAGACAATGTTTCCCAAGTCTCTTGGGATGTCTTACAGTTCCTAATATGTGGAAGAAGAAAATCAGAGATTGAGTTGAGTAAGTAAGACCTTGCTAGTGCATCCTTGGCACACCATGTGTTGAGTCTTTCATGTTCTTCCCTTGTAGGTTGTCCTTTGCTTCTGAATATGGGCATCTCCTCATCTCTTGAGATGTATCCATAGAGGCTCCTTCCTTGTAAGTATGTCTTCATCCTTAGAGACCATGCTTGATAGTTGTTCCTATCCAATTTATCAATGAAAGAAGGAAAACCATCTCCCATTTAACCTTAGCTTTGCTCTGATACCACTGTTGGGAAAGATGGATGGACACTCCAAGTGATGAGTAGGTACTACCAAATCCTGCTTTGTACCAGCCCCTTGTAGCTTCAGAGTTGATATGTGGACCCTCTTAGCTTTCCAATGACACTATAAAAGTGCCTATGTACTTTGGAAATGATGTATGAAAAGATTGAATGAAAACAGACAACTTCCAAATATAAGACTTCAAGAAAACCTTCTATTTTGGATCGTACACCTGCTTCTTGTAATGCTCTGTACAACCAGTACAGTAGGAATTGGAAAAATTCCTTTTAGGTGTATCTAATTAGCTTAGTAAGCTAATGATTCCAACTGGAATCAACTATGCACAGAGAAATCAATTTAGAATTTTAATCATTACCCCCGATTTTTTAGGACCTCTGCAGAGATAGACCAGTGAATGCTTCGACGCAGAGTTCTCTGAATCGGCTAAATAGATTTGCTTCAAAACTTTGTCAGCATGTAGATAACTTAGAGCTGATTCCAAGAAGCTATAGATCATTCAATTTGGTGGAGAAATGAGTGAGATATGATCAACACAATCTGACAGTGAGGAATGACTAAAACAGAGATATCATAGATGAACAACGTAAGTATAATGTATTAATGAACAATGTTGTACAATGTCATAGGCTTGGTAATCATAGCCTTGTGTAGGCTACAATGTAGGCCTTACACATAACCAAAATGACAATGGAGAGCTCGGGGAATGATCACACTCTATATCCGCGACTTTTTTAGAGAGTTTATATAGGAGTCCCATTCAAATTTGAATTTGAATTCAAATTTTGGCTCTCTCTAAAAATGAACCTTCATTCTAGGAGATATTCTCTCAATGTAGTTGTTACTTTCCAACTAATCAAGTCCAGGATTTTTTGGTATGAAGTTACAAATATTCTTATGTTAAAAGAAATGACTTTTACAAGGGTAAAGTGGTAAATCTGCACTAGCAATAGTTTCATGGAACTTCATATGTGTATGAGTTACAAGCCAAATGTGTAGGCTTGTGATTTGCACCAACAATATGGCCTCAAGAATGCATCTGTTTTGAATTACCCAACATTCACCGCCGATCTCCTACTTCAAGAAGGCTACCTTTGTTCAATGATGATTGTGATAAAGCATAGAAGTGTATGTGGTTGGGTTGTATAGATGGAAAAATGAATGTGTAAACAAATAAATTTTGAACGTGTATATGAGGAACTCCATTTCCTGAAAAATGATAATGAATCATTTTCAGCCGGCTACCAAAGACCATCATATGTGAGTGTGCCATGTGTAACGTAAAGTTGAGGAGCACGAGGTTTGTGTTCCATATTGAAAGTCCTTAAACAAGAGAGTTGATAGAAATCTGATGTTGAGGATGTTGAAACACCCTAGGTACTTTGAAAAGACACTAAGAAAAGATTGGTTTAAGACATATTATATTGCACATGTGCTAGTGCATGAAACTTAGTACTACTTATGATTGGAACATGCATATTCAAATGCTCACTACATCCAACTTGATTACAATTGGTTGAATTCGTCTTAGAGGATGGTGACATATAAGGTTAAGTATCGATTATGCACAGGAACTCAATTTATAAGCTAGGCATTACTCAATTGTAATCATAACTTCAACAGGTAATCATCTCCATTTTTCTAGAATGTGGAAAACTTTTCTCACAAAGTATGAATCCAAATGACACAAAATTTTATAACATAATGTAGAAAATAATAAATTTCCAATGAGCCATAAATCACAAGCATTTGACTTATGAGGAGTGAGAAACAACCTCCACGCATTTGCAGACTTTGGAGAAGATGATGCAGAGAAAAGCACAATGGACAAGGAGTATATCAAAGTGATTTGAGTTCACTTCTCTCTATGTATGCAAGTTTGTAGAGTGTTTATATACACTCTTGCACATTCCCTGGTGAGTTCCCACGATTCTTTGATTTGAATTTGAGCTTCTAAATCATGTAGAATGGAGTTAAATATGATGAAATCTCTTTTCCTAAAATCTAACCACTTAACTCGTGACTTTTGGGTCCTCTTACATTCTTCCTAACGGTTCTAAGCAACTATGATACAAGAGAATTTAATCGTCTAATGAATGTACAAAGGATTTATAAGAGAAGGCATATGATCTCCCACAAGGCTAAGGTGTCTTCAAGAAGTGAATTTGATTTTGATCTTTGATAGGCTTTATATTTTCAAGCATGTTGAGAGCTTGTTGATCTATCACGTACCATTTTTGTTAGTGAATGAAAATGGGCCATGTGGAAAGCAACAAATTAGAGCTACCGATGTAACCCCACCTTCAATACGCTCTAATAATTTTGCATTAAATAACCATGCATCAAAGCTCAATCCTTATTGTTTTTAGTACTTCGTGTGGTTGAGCTATTGATTCTTGAATAGTGAGTCCTCTTGGTCACAAAGTTTCGCCTTGCAATGCATTTTTAACTCAAACTGGTCACTTTGAATTCATGGTAATGAGTTTGGATTCACCAATGCACTTGCTACATTTGCACGTATGATGAATAAGATTTTTTTGGATTACCAAGCTTTTGTTCTTGTTTTCTTTGATAATATAGTTGTCACATTAAAAACCTCAAGACATTAAAATCCATATAACATTCCATTATTCCATAAAGTATAACATGCCTTCCAGTTGACAAGAAACTGAACTCAATTGATAAGAATAAAATAGACATGGATGGCCAGTTACATGTCCCATCATTGAACAATCATAAGTATGTTCCATGTAAAAACACATGGAGTCCAAATGTGAACAACCTACCTATCTGCTTTCCGTTTTCTATCTTATTGAACCCTTGATATGGGTCCTCAACATATGCTCCATACTTGGTGAATCTCACTTGCAAACCTTTCTCAATGATTTGACCGGCACCTATAAGGTCCTTTGCCATGGTGGGCACATAAAGGACCCTGCTTAATAAGTTCATGTCTCCATTATATCTTCACATTTCCTATCTTCTCAACTGGGTCTTGTGTCATCTCTTGCTTGGACTTCATGCTTGTTCTTTGGATCTTCCAAGTCTGAGAGCAGAGCTACATTTCCTGCCACATGACTTGAGCATCAAGAATCTATGTAGAACACATGCTCATCAGACTTACCTTCCTTCATTGCCATGTTCATGCGTAGAAGTGAATCCTCTTGAGCTTGATCATATGGTTAGTTGTTTTATTCTCTAAAAGATCTTGTGAGTAGAAGGATGTAGCCAAAGTGTAGCTCATAGTCATGGCATTTTATTCAACTTGCTAGTAAAGAATCAACCTTTTATCACTTGGAAACTTTATTTCACCTTATAGGGTTTTACTTACTGCAAAAATCATTATATGCACTTTGGATCATGATAAATAAATCTACACACTATCAACTTGAAGTGTGACTATGAACTACCTTCTATTTTTGGAAGAGAGGGTCAACCTCAAATGCTCATTGCTCTAAGCCAGATTGCAATTTAGTCTGATTCCTCTTATAGAAAGTTGTCTAATAGTTTGATGAAGTTATTATGCACAAGATTAGGAATTAAAAAAAAGTATGCACTGATTAGAAGCTTAGTGTAATTAAGGGTCACCCCTACTTTTCAAGAAGTAGCAAACATAGGCCTCAAGGCTGAAAATTTGCTCTAGCACACAATAGCAAGATCCAAATGCTAGGTATGGATATGAATCTACATTTGTAACAGAATAAGCTATTTATTTGGCCAAAGACTCAGTTTCAAACGAACCTTCAACATATGAAAAAGCTAAGGGTAACCCTAATTCGGAGAAAACCATGAAAGAAGAGATAAACATTAAAGGGAATGGACACGTGGGAGTTAGTTCCAATGCAAACCGATAAGAAGGTAATAAGTTGCAGATGGGTCTATAAGTTGAAAAGGAATTCAGATGGATCAATTTGTAGGTACAAAGCTAGATTGGTTGTTAAACAATGTGCTTAAACTCGTGGCTAGCCTATGAAGAGACTTTTTCACTAGTTTCCTGGATGACCACCATCAAGACCTTGCTTAGTGTAGTAGTTGCACAAATTTGGAAGCTTCAACTTGACGTGAAGAATGCTTTTCTCAATGGTTGCATTAGTGAAGAGGTATACATGTCCAAACCCCTAGGGTTTGAAAACCCTAGTTATACTTCTTATGTATGTAGGCTCAAAAAGGCATTGTACTAGGATTAAAACAAGATCCTAGAGCTTGGAATTTGAGATTCCTAACCCATCTACAAGATCAAAAGTTCAAACCAAGCAATTCAGAAACTTCTTTGCTCATCAAGAAGGTCCATAATGAAGTTATCTATTTATGTGTACATACAGATGACATAATTGTGATAGATGATGACTTGAATGGAATAGGAAGGATCAAAAGACGTATCATATTAGTGATCTAGGACATATCATATTCTTCTTAGGTATGCAAGTCATATACATAGATCAACGGATGTACTTGAAGCAAGAGGAGTCAAAAATTAGTGATCTAGGACATATCATATTCTTCTTAGGTATGCAAGTCATATACATAGATCAACGGATGTACTTGAATCAAAGGAGGTACATTCAAGGTCTACTCCTAAAATTTAAGATGAAAAATGCAAAACCTATATGTGCACCTTTAGAAATGAATCATAAACTTAGTGTTTATGAAGGTGAGCAGATTAAAGACATAAAAGAATACCAAATCTTGGTACGTAGATTGAATTATGCTACTCATACAAGGGAGACATCCCATATAGTGTAGGAGTGCCAAGCCAATTCATGCACTCTCCAAGAAGACCGCATATGGATGCGGCTAAGAAAGTAGTGAAGTATCTCAAAGGCACAATCAATGAACATATATTCTATCCTTATTCATTAGGCTTGGATCTCAAGCTATGCTTAGGTGTAGATTGGGTAGGGTAGGATGATAGGAGAATATATTTCAGGATTCTTAGCATTTGTAGGCTCTAAACTTGTGTCATGGAGTTCTAAGAAGGAACGAATAGTTGCATATCCTCAACTAAAGCAGAACATAGAGGATCAACCATAGCAACTTAAGAAGCTATATGGCCAAAGGAATTGTATGCAAATTTGGGACTTATGAATTCCAAACTTCACATACTTGGAGATAAAATATGCTCAATGCACCTAGTAGCAAATCTTGGTTACCATGCAAGAACCAAACATATAGAGATTCATTATCATTTCATCAAAGAGAAGCTCATGGAAAAGGAGATTCATATTTCTTTTGTTCCAATTCAGAAGCAAGTAGCATATATGATGACTAAAGCTCTTGATGGAATCAAACTATGTAGGTTCAAAACAATAGCAAGAACTCAAATCATGAAAGAATGAAGGCTCAAGCATGCTTTAGCTTGAAGGGGAGTTATTAGGACATCAAGCTTACCACATGCTTAAAAGGACTTAGGAATATGGCATGCTTTGAGGATCTTTATTCTTGTAAAAGTGTATGATCACTAATGGCGTCTCATGAGAATTATTTATTCATGAGTGTTTATTCTTATCAAGTTTTTATTGTTCTCAAAAGGATAAAGGGAGAAGCCCAAAATCCACGAGATTGGAGGTTGATAGTTCTTGGTGGCCAATCAATTGTCTTTCGACTTGATTTCTACTTTTCCTAGATTGTAGGAAAGTGACCTTCATCACAACAACCAAGCCCCGCATGATAAATCAAATTCAAATCATTGTAAAAAAGTCTTGGACTATTCAAAGAGATTATATAAGGACGCCCAATCACTTGTACCATAAGGTTAGAGCAATATACAAATCAGTTTGATCTCCACTTTTCTCTTCTTCCATTTTTCTACACCATCATCTTCAACTTTTGTCAGCTTGTAGAGGTTGGTTCTCTCTCCACAATGACAATCATTATCAGTGAGGATTCATTGGAAAGGTGATAATGTCTACTTTATCTATAAACTTTTTTTAGCATTTAGTTTTGTAGATTGTGAGAATCAAGTCATATTCGGTGTTGAGGTCTATCTCTGCACATCCCTAAAAAATTGAGATTACCACTAATAAGAGATAAGCTTGTAATAAGCTCATTGGTTGACAATAAACTCTTATTTTTTGTGTAATAACTAATCAACCCTATATGTGAACTTCCTCTAAGAGGAATTTAGCTAATTGCAATTAGGCTGGCTATATGTGAAATTCCTCTAAGAGGAATTTAGCTAATTGCAATTAGGCTGGCTATATTGAACATTTGAATTTGCTCGGATCAACTCAAAATAGCAAGTTCTTTGACTAGTCAATGTGGAGACTCATCTATTTTGTATCAATGATTTCTCATTGATGTTCCAAAGCATATAGTGTACTCTATTGTACTAATCTCAAGCCCATAAGGTGTTTATGAATCTCCAACAAAAAAAAGGCTAGTGTTGTGCTAATTATCTTGACCAAACTTCAACACTTGTAATAACATATTTCTACTACATCAAGCTTCTCCAAGAATTAACACTAGGTTATGGAATCAAAGCATATTTTAGGATTGAACATCTTGATATAGATGTGGTAATCAGATCCCAAGCCAAGATCTTCCACATAGTTTAGCAAATCCATTTCTCAATCACCCTCAACCATAGATGTGGTAATCAGATCCCAAGCCAAGATCTTCCACATAGTTTAGCAAATCCATTTCTCAAATGCTAAAAGAAATAGATTCATAGTTCCACCTTGAACCTTAATCACATATTCATGTGAAGAAATTGAAGCCATGTGTATTCATTCTATGTGACACGAATTCATCAACAATAGAACATTAATATCACAAAACTAGTGAAGGGAGAAATATGACCTCAAGAATGCATCTATATTGAATTACCCAACATTCACCTCCGATCTTCTACTTCTAGAAGGCTACCTTTGTTCAATCGTCTCTTTCGTACAGATAACATAAAAAAGAAAAGTAACAAAATTGAATTTTGTTTGGGTGAGAAAAAAATAAAAATTACGATTGTGAGAAAGCATAGAAGTGTATGTGGTTGGGATGTATAGAGGGAAAAATGAATGCGTAAACATATGAATTTTGAATGTGTATATGTCCCCACATATTTCTACTAGAAACCTATGCATGCATGAACAATATGCCATTGATTGCTTTCACGGGGCATCTCGAGTACCAAAGCAATGCGAATATGAATGGCCTATGAATCTCACCTTAGCCACAAACCTTTCTAGTACTCTAGCTTGATTATGCATGCATTCTCTCTAAGTGACTCTCTAGTACCTCATTCTCAGATGTGGGAAAATGTACATGATTTCAATATATATAGAGGTCTAAATGAATGCATACGCATATAGATTCGCAATGTGCATATGTCTCTATGAATTTCTAGTAGCAACGTACACGTGCATGAATAATATTGCAATGGTTTCTACCCTGAGGGTCTTTTAGTATCGAACAATGCAAAAATTAATGGTTAGTGAATGTTACCTTAGCCTCTCCCTCTAAGGTGGTGGAGCTTCTCTTGAAGTTTCTTTGTATACAAGGAAGAGGTTGGTGCATGTATCCATTCAGCTTGTATGTAACGAACCAATGAGTCTTTGTGCAAATGAGTTAGGTAATAAATATTGGTGTAGATGAGGAACTCCATTTCTTGAGAAATGATAATGAATAATTTTCAACCGGCTACCAAAGACCATCATACGTGAGTGTGCCATGTGTAACGTTAAATTGAGGAGCATGAGGTTGTGTTCCATATTGAAAGTTCTTAAAGAAGAGAGTTGATATAAATCTGATGCTGAAGATGTTGAAGTTTGGTTCAATTGACTAGCACAAAGCTTGCTCTGTTACTATTGGAGACTTTAACTCACCTCATAAGCTTCAATTTTATGCAATAAAACACCCTAGGTACTTTGAAAAGTCACTAAGAAAAGACTGGTTTAAGACATATTATATTGCACATGTGCTAGTGCATGAACCTTACTACTTATGATTGAAACATGCACATTCAAATGCTCACTACATCCAACTTGATTACAATTGGTTAAATTCGTCTTAGAGGATGGTGGCATATAAGGTTAAGTAGCTATTATGCACAAGAACACAATGTATAAACTAAGCATTTACTCAATTGTAATCATAACTTCAAAAGGTGATCATCTCGATTTTTCTACAATGTGCAGAGAGTTTCTCACAAAGTATGAATCCAAATGATACAAAATTTTATACACATAATGTAGAAGTAGTAAGTTTTCAATGGGCCATAAATCATAAGCATTTGACTTCTGAGGAGTGAGAAACAACCTCTACACTTCTGCAGACTTTGGAGAAGATGATGTAGAGAAAAGCACAATGGACAAGGAGTATAACAAAGTGATTGAATTCACTTCTCTCTATGTATGCAAGTTTGTAGAGTGTTTATATACACTCTTGCACATTCCCTCGTGAGTTCCCATGATTCTTTGATTTGAATTTGAGCTCCTAAATCATGCAGAATGGAGTTAAATATGATGAACTTTCTTTTCCATAAATCTAGGAAAATGAGGAATCTAACCACTTAACTCGTGGCTTTGGGCTCCTCTTAGATTCTTCATAAAGGTTCTAAGAAACTATAATACAAGAGAATTTAATCGTCTAATGAATGTACAAAGGATCTATAAGAGAAGGCATATGATCTCCCACAAGAATAAGGTGTCTTCATGAAGTGAATTTTATTTTGACCTTTGATAGGCTTTATCTATGCTCCTTGGTTCCTGTGTGGCAATCTCACACAGAAGGTGGCTTTTTCTACTGGCAAAAAGTAGATAAGTAAAGCAAAGCCAATGCATCTGTAGGAAGCGCAATAAGAGAAGGGTCTCGTAGAGAGTGAGCATGCTAGAGAAGATAAGGGGGGTGTTAATAGCAATGACACTCACAATCCCAAAGCTCACCTTCCAAGGGATTGTAAGAGAGATAGATATGTGAAGAACATGCCTTTTATTTTAGGTGGGGTAGAATTTCTATATCTTACGTTCACAAATCCATAGAGGGATATTTGATAGAAATTTCGGAAGATTCATTCTTGCTTGCAACTCATGCTCACAGGGTGATGCTAATGGTGAAACACATGGAAACTATGAAGATAGCTCAAAACGATGATATTGCTCTTTGGTTCAAGGAGCTATGAACTAGCACTGTGTGACCATTGTGATCATACCCTACTGTGTTGAGTATGTACACAATCTTACATGTATGTTTCATGTTTATCTATGTCATGCTTGGAAATATCAAAATGAAATATGTGATAATAAGAATGTAATCAAACAGCAAGACTTTATATTAACATAATCATTATTGGATGAATACAAGCATTAACCGTTCATATCTGATTGAGATCTCTCATGGGAATAATAGTGCATGCAGTTTGATTTTCACATCCTAGAATATCTTAATTATTTCCTATCTTAATTATCATCTACATATAAATCATTGGGATGCACTTTGTATATCCATACTACTTTTGCCTCTATTTGTAATTACTCATTCTCTTGTGGACACCACAGCCAAATGACTCATAATAACGAGTTTTAAGTACGTGATGGACTCATGACTCCTCCAGATTTTGTAAGACATTCTTTGGTCTAGCATTGTGTAGTTCAAACAAAATAAATAAAAAATTTATGCACGTCTTAAAATTTTGATTGGTATAGATGGATGGACAGGGGGAAACAATTTGCATGAGGAGGTTTAGAACATTTGAGCATGCCGTATTTGTAGAACTATTCTTATATTTGTAATATAATGGATTGTTAAGGTATCAATGAGAATTTTATGACTCCCTCTCTCTTTTGCAATACCTTCATTAATGTTTAAAGGCACTTGTGTTAGTTTAAGAGCATTCAATGCTTACCTTTCTTGTTGTTCATGATGAACTCAAAGTCCCTCTCCATCTCCTTTTTTATATAGTAGTGTAAAGGTCTCTTGACTCTAAGACGGAGACTTCAATAATCTTATGAGAGTTGGTCTCCACATCCATTGCAACCGTTTAGTTCCCATCTAGTCTACTTGTCTTGTTTGAAAACATGAAGAGAAAGTTACCCGGGCCTATCATGTGCTTTATGGCCATTTTTTGGTGCAATAATTCACAATGAACTTGGCCAATTGTAGTTGTATCCCATCCTTGATGATCAGAATCATGAAGATCTTCTTTACATGCGGGCTTCTAAGTACAAATGCTTTTGGTAACTTTCATTGGGAACTCTTTAGATAATTTCGTGAAGACTAAAGCTGGCATATAAAAATTTATTCTTACAATCCTCATATCCCTTGGCTCCAAACGATGTTGTATTTCATTGCAAACCTTTGCACGATAGGATATGACTGTGGTGTACTAGGAAGCTTTATCTTATCCCATGTTGGATTCGACAACTTATAGCTGTTGTCCTTTTTCTTGTGCTTTGGGTAAAATTCATAGAAGTGATCATAGAAAAGAAATTCACGACTATGCAAGAGACTCAGAATTTCTCTTGTGATACCGATGCTCTCCAATCAGTCCATGGATTGCATGGAAATGGCCTACAACACACTCCAATTGATGCCATTGTGTATAAGAGGAGGGGTAGATATCTGAAATATGAGAACATATACAATTGTTAAATAGCACAAGTTGAAAATACATGATGAGTATGCGTCCACTTACAATTTGGGTGATGCATTTGGATATGTGTTGGGAGTTCAGATAATACTATCTATTGATGCATGTAGACATGTTGTACCATAAATTCTTTGATACATTTTGCACCCAAACAATGAAAAGCAACTACTTTACCTTTCCATGAATCTAAATATACATTGTGTATATGGATCTTTTGACCAATATGCACATGAGAGAATGTGTTGTTTACATTATTCTGCATTGGGCACCACCTAATCACATGTGGTATGGGCATACAAAATAGGTTTCAAGGTAACCATTAAGCAGAATCCATTCCAAATGGTATACGGCCTTGAAGCTATAGCCCCATTAGAATTTATGAAGGGAGTGCATAGAGTGGGGCATGCAAGAAATGAAAGCTTACAAGATATTATTGATAAGAACATGAAAATATTACATAAGCTAGAGGAAAGAAGGATTATTGCAAGCTCAGATCTCATAAAGGAGAAGATAAAGTGAAAAGGTTAGAACAATTAAAGCTTGTGGAAAATAGTGATAAGGGAAGGTACTTCGGTTCCACTATACCAACCTAGTCTCTCTAACAAGAAACATAATAAGCTATCCACTAGATGGAAGGGTCCTTACAAGGTGAAAAGAAGTATCACTTTGGAGGATGCTCCAATTCCTCTTGAAGCAGTTACTAAGAAATGATACATGGCGTACATGTTAATGAGTTGAATTCATCTTCATACTACATCAACATAGGAAAGTACACTACTCATGCATAGGCAACATCGTCATCCTTGTAGGACTCTATTGCCTATCATGTAGAACTCAATTTGCCACCAATAGCTGTTTAGTACCCAAGTGGTCAATTGCACACCATGTATAACCCGATTTCCCACCAATGCCTATCCAATACCTAGAGCTATTCATATTTTGTCACCAAGATTTAGTGACTTGATAGCATCTAGAATGAGCAAATGTAATTTCCCAAATAAACAAATTTAGTCACCTGATTTAAGCATTTTTTGTCTAACTAGATGGGTATCAAGCTATAGTGGCACCATAATTGCGTATAAATGTTCACTTTTTCAAGATAGACCATCAAGCCAAATTTGGAAGAAGTGATCAACTTTCATTCACAGATGATTTTTTTAAATTTACCCAACCAAATAATAACAAAGTCAAAGTTGACCACTTCCCAAGAAGCTCACAATTTTAAAAATTGAAAAATTTCAGTTGAAATGAACAAGAAGATTCTAGAAATTTGGAAGTTGACCAACTTCTCAAAGGCATAACCAAACTGACTAAAGTACATCACAACTTTTTGAAATTGACAAGTCGGAGTTGAAATGGACAAGAGGAATCCAGAAGTTTTGAAGTGGATCAACTTCTCAAATGATGAATAAATCCACCAAGTCATTATGATATTAAAATTAGTCAGCTGGTTAAGGCAGCTAGTTGGGCTTCTTGCCTCTTGAGGTGGGGCGAGGGTTCAATCCCTACCGACCACATGTAAGGGACATGTATAACCTAGAATGATGAAGCATATGGCTGATTGATGGAGCTCCAAAAGAACAAGCTAATCTTGAAGTTAGAGCACCTCTATATCAAGAGTAACTCAAAACCTTCACCAATTTAGAGGATCAATGATCAATTATCAAAATTTTGATCAAACTATGAAGAAGATGACTACACAGAAAGTCTCCTGCACACAACTCTCTCATTGACTTATCAAATGTGTAAGGTTTTTTATAAAACTTTTCAAAAGGTGTCTCCTATAGTTTGTGCACCTTCTCCAAGTTAAATCATTTCAAAAGACTCAGTGGACCTTGAGAAATGATCTCAACATGTCACCTATGTCTAAAATTGTTCTTCTGAGAAGTCGATTCAGACACTTGTAACTTCTAACACTTGGTTCTCTCAATCTAGAACCCATTTATGCAAATGCTTTTAGCCATAGATGGCTTACCTTCCAACTTAGATTTTGACTCCTCATTTGTGCAAAACTTTACACTGTGCACTGAGAACTGACCATTTCTTTGACCATCGGGATTGCGCCTATTTTAGAAGACACTTGACACGTTCTTACATACAAATGTTCCTACTCATAATTCTCACAGCCTCTTTACAACTAGCCTCTCAAAATTTAACCATAGACTCATTAACTATGGAATTAGACATCTACAAAAGAATTCTTGAAATGATCAATCACAGAAGGAGAATACTCAGAAAGATTAGGTGCAACATTTTTCCATTTCTGAAAAATTTACATATGAGTGATGAGAGATATCTTACTCACTTCTAAAATGTCTAATGACATCTAATTCTCCTCAAATCTTGTTCTTACACATTCTCTCATATTTTCCCTGACATTTTCTTTGTATATATAGGCAAATATTTACAAGCTCATGACCATACAAAAGTATAAGATGAACTGACTCTAAATTAATGTACATATGTATACAAATCTTCATCCTTTGAATATATACTTTCTCCATGCTTCATAACTTGATCTTTTCTTCAGTCCTTGACTTCCAAACCTTCATCAAATCTTCAATTGTTGATTGCCCTACACCAACAGCTCCCCCTCAATCATCAGTTGAGGTTTTCTCTATCTTCTTTATACCTGCCATGTCTTTGAATCTCTGTAGCTTTTGTCCATCCAAGCTCTTGGTTAGCATATTAGCTATCTGATCTTTTGTTGAAGTATTTATAACTTCAATTTCTTTATCCATCACCTTCTCTCTTAGAAAGTGATACTGAATTTCAATGTGTTTGGTCCTGGCATGAAAAACAGGATTAGCAGCTAGATACAATGAACTCATGTTATCTCCACGAATAGTGGGTATACTCTGAGTGATGTCAAAACTCTTCATAAGAGTCTTAAGCCATATCACTTCCTTTGCAACTTCAACCATACCTTTGTACTCAGCCTCTGTGGATGATAAAGCAACTATGTGTTGCTTCTTTGAACACCAAGAAATTAACTTATCTCCCACATAACACAAGTATCCATAAGTTGATCTCCTATCATCAGGATTACCTGCCCAGTCTGCATCACTATAGATCTTGATGTTTGTATCTGATGTAAAACCATAATAGAAACCTTCTTTGAGTGTACCCTTGTTGATATATTTAGGTAGTGATGTGTGTGAACACTCTAGGACCGCCGGGGCACTTTTTTCCCTCTTTAGGAGGTTTTTTTCCCTCGGCTTGTATATACGCCTATTGCCCTAATGGGCTACTTATCTTTGCACATTCTCTAGTAATACATTCAGTCTTGTGTGTTGTGCTCCAAGCTTCTTCTTCTTCCTTGTGCTGTTCACGTGCTTCCGTAGACGTCTAACTCCAACAATTGGTATCAGAGCAGGTCGTCGCTTCATCTAGGGTGCCGTCGAAACTCCTCCGTTTGTAGTCTTATATTCCCATGAAATTTGGTGAGCATACTCAGGGTGTTTTCGAGATCAAAACAACTTCGCTCTGTGGTGCCGAAATCGTGATCTGAGCTCGTTTCAGCCTCTGAACACACTATCGCAGTGCTTATGCAGGCTATTTTGTCTTTTTGTGCCGAAGGTATATACCAATTTATGTTCGCTAGTTTAAGCGTCTCGAAGTCTGCTACAGGTCTAGCAGAACTTGTCTTTGCAACTTTTTGAGATACAATCAATTTTCTGCATCAAGGTATTTTAGTCACCGGCCATGGCTGAAAGCAGTGATGTATTCCGTATGTTGGCTGTTGAGGATAAGTTGGATGGTACCAACTACCCATTATGGGCTTATATGATGCGACATTTTTTGGTTGCAAAAGGATTGTGGAACATTGTGCAGGGTGTTGAAAGACATCTTGTTACACCTGTAACGACAGGTACTGCAAATACAGGTGCTGCAGCTGATGAAGATGGTGTTGAAGATGATATTCCACAGATTCCTATTCGTGCTGCTGTTTCTGTTGAACCTACTGCAGAGCAGATTCGTTGGGATGGCAGAGATGCCTAGGCACATGCATTGATAGCTTTGTCTGTCAAACGTGCCATTATTCCTCATATTCGCTCTTGCAGAACAGCTAGGGATGCTTGGGATACACTTACCACATTGTACCAAGCTAGGAATGAGGCTCGTGTTGCTTACCTTCGAAAATAGTTGGAGAGTGAGCACATGAATGAAGGTGATTCTATGGACAGTTTCCTAATGAAGATCAAAGATTTGAAGGAACAGGTTATTTTTGCTGATGAGGTTATACCAGATAGCTCACTTGTGTAGACCGTTCTGAATGGTCTTCCTGATTCATACCAGAGTTTTGCTTCTACTCTTCGGTTGATGATGAAAGGCAATCCGAATGCCTTATCATTTGAGGATTTAGTCTCAGTTTTGTTGCAGGAAGATCACTCCAGGCAGAACAGGTCCATTATGCGTGTTGCAGATCAAGCTTTCCTGTCTAGTCAGAAGGGCAAAGGAAAATGAAGCTCTTCTACTAGTAAGCAGAAATCTGCAAATGCTGCACATTCGAAGAACTAGGATAAAGATGAGAAGAAATCAGAAAAGCAAAAACTATTTTGCAACTATTGTAAAGGGAATGATCATATCATAAAGAACTGTCCAAAATTGGCTGCAAAAGAGGCAAAGAAAAAGGAGGCTTGAATGGTTGTTGCAGAAGCCTCTACACCAAAAACAGAGTCTGCTAATCTTGTGCAGGAAGAAGAATGGGCGTTTACTACTGTTTGCAATTTTGACCCATCTTCTCATGAGCAGTGCATGTCTGCAGTGGACTCAGATGTTCAGTACTTTGACAGTGGAGCGACCAAACATATTACCTCGCAGCGCAGTTTCTTCTCTTCACTCGAGCCTGCCCCTACAGGGAATACTGTCACATGCGCCAACAACTCCTCTTATCCTGTTATGGGAGTTGGTAAGATCATTCTGACTACTGCTGATGGTAGTTCTTTCACCTTGTCAAATGCTTTATTTGTACCAGGGATCAAGAAGAATCTGTTATCAATTTCTGCATTAGCCAAGATTGGCTTGGTTGTGAAATTTGTTGATGACAGATGTACAGTTCATGATCTGTCAAATGGCGATGTTATTATTGCTTCTGGCATTTTATGTCATGGGCTATATAAGCTCATAGACTATGAAAGATCTATGAATGATTCGGCATGTGCAATTCATGATTCTCAGGCTATGTCAGATGCAAAGCTTTGGCATGCACGCTTTGCACATCTGAATTTTGCTAGTTTGCTATGCCTACAGAAATCTGATATGGTGTCTTCTTTGCCCAAGCTTGAGTCACCTGGAAAACATGTATGTGAAGGCTATATTTTGGGCAAAATGCAGCGTTCATCCTTTCCAAAAGATGGTTCAGTTCGGGCTACGCAGAAATTGCAGCTTGTACATAGTGATGTTCGTGGTCCTATGCAGACACCCTCTTTTGGGAATTACCTTTACTTCGTGACTTTCATTGATGATTTTTCCAGGCATGCATGGGTATATCCACTCAAAGCAAAGTCCGAAGTGTTCATGTGCTTTAAACAGTTTTTGGTTTTAGCTGAAAATCTATCAACATGTAAAATGGGCACCCTCCGTTCTGATCGAGGGGGGGAATATATGTCTTCTGATTTTAATGCATTCCTGGCTGAACGTGGGATAAAACACCAGTGTACAGTGCCGTATACACCTCAACAGAATGGATTTGTTGAACGAAAGAACAGGTCACTCATGGAGATGGCGAGGTGTATGGTCAAGAGTCGGGCTTTACCCCATAGTTTTTGGCTTGAGGCTATCATGTGTGCAGCATATGTACTTAACAGGTGTCCCACTAAAGCACTGTAGTCTATCACTCCATATGAGGCTTGGCATGACCGCAAGCCATCTATTGCTCATCTGCGTGTTTTTGGTTGTTTGGCATATGCATTAGTGCCTGAACAACATCGCAAAAAATTGGATGATAAAGCAGTAAAATGTATTTTTGTTGGATATAGTTCTGAAAGTAAAGGCTATCGTCTGTATCATCCACACACTAAATGCATTCTAGTTAGTCGTGATGTTGTATTTGTGGAAGATGCTATTTAGCCATTGCTTTCATGTACCAAGGAGACATATGTTAGCTCCAAAGACATGTATGATACTTTGATGCCTCTTTTTACAGGTGGACAGTCTGGTGCTGGTCCTAATGAGGCAACTTCTCAGCTTTTGCAGGTTTCATATGATGATGCAGATCATTCCATTTCTGATGCAGATTTACATGATGCACTTGTTGATGAGAGAGCTGATATTGAGTATGCAAAAACTATGCCAAAATGGTTGGTGCAGACTTTGCATGACAGCAAATTAGATGCACCTTTGTCATATCGTACTCGTTCAGGCTCTCATAGTGCCTCCTTTGCATCAGATTGCTATGCTATGGCTGTGTCTAGTCTCTGTGATGAGAATGAGTCTGTTTCTTTTGATGAAGCACAGAATTCAAAAAATTGGATGGCTGCTATGCAATATGAATATGATGCTATAATGAAGAATGGTACTTGGTCTTTATGTGACTTGCCTCTTGGCAAGAAGGCCATTGACACTAAGTGGGTATACAAGCTGAAGCGTAAACCGGATGGTATAGTTGACAGGTATAAGGCTAGGCTTGTTGCAAAGGGTTATGCACAGGAAAGAGGCATTGATTTTGATGAGACCTTTGCACCCACATGTCGTATGACTACTGTTCGGAGCATCTGTGCACTTGCAGCCCATCATGGTTGGAATGTACATCAGTTGGACATTAAAACTACATTTCTGAATGGTGATTTGCATGAAGAAGTGTATGTTTTTCAGCCCCGTGGCTTTGTGCAGAAAGGGCATGAAAACCAGGTTTGCAGGTTAAAGAAGGCATTATATGGTTTAAAGCAAGCACCACGTGCTTGGTATGAGAAGATACATGCCTATCTGATTGCACATGGTTTTGAGAACAGTCCAACTGAAAGCACCTTATAGGTTAAGCGTGCTAATGATGTGCTTCTGATCATTGTTGTCTATGTTGATGACATGCTGCTCACTGGTCCTATTGAGACGCATATTGCTGATTTTAAGGCTGATTTGCATGCCTCATTTGAGATGTCTGATTTGGGGTATTTGCATCACTATTTGGGCATTCAGTTTATGCACGTTGATGGTGGAATGGCTTTGTGTCAAAAGAAATATATTGACACATTATTGCAGCGTTTTGGCCTTGAAGACTGTAAGCCTATTGCCACTCCTATGGAGACAGGTTTACGATTGAGTCTTCATGATGCTGGAGATGCATTTGATGTTGTTCTCTATCAGCAGGCTGTTGGATGCTTGATTTACTTATGCATTACTCGGCCAGATATTTAGTTTGCTGTCTCATAGATGAGCAGGTTTATGCATTGCCCAGGAGTCACGCATTGGAAGGTGGTTAAGCACATCTTTCGCTACTTGAGTGGTACTTGGCTACTTGGGTTTCCCAAGGGGGGATCACTACCGCCAGATTTGCATGCTTTTTCTGACTCAGATTGGGCTGGTTGTTATGACACTCGTGTGTCCACTAGTGGGTTTTGCTTCATGCTTGGTAGCTCATGTATATCTTGGTTGAGCAAGAAGCAGCCTACTGTGGCCACTTCTAGTTGTGAGGCTGAGTATAGGGAAGCTTTCACAGCTAGTGTTGAGTGTGTGTGGCTCAGACGCCTTATGGCTGATTTGGGTGTTGGTCAGTCTTCTGCCACCACCATCTTCAGTGACAGTCAGAGCGCATTGGCAGTTGCGAGGAACCCTGTGTTCCATGCTTGCAATAAGCACATTGAGGTGCATTATCACTATGTCAGGGAGAGGTTCTCTGCTGGGGAGATCAGCTTGGCATATGTGCCCATGCAGGAGAACATTGCAGACCTTTTTACGAAGGCTCTACCTAGGGAGAAGTTTGAAGCTTTCCGCAAAGCTTTGGGCTTACTTCCTTTTGTGGAGTGATTTCCACATAGCTTGGCACTTCCTTATACATGAGTGTCAGCTACTTGTTCACCGCATCACTCCCAGGGGGGATTTGTTGATATATTTAGGTAGTGATGTGTGTGAACACTCTAGGACCGTCGGGACACTTTTTTCCCTCTTTAGGAGGTTTTTTCCCCCGGCTTGTATATACGCCTATTGCCCTAATGGGCTACATATCTTTGTACATTCTCTAGTAATACATTCAATCTTGTGTGTTGTGCTCCAAGCTTCTTCTTCTTCCTTGTGCTGTTCGCGTGCTTCCGCAGACGTCTAACTCCAACAACCCTTAATGTACCTCAACACTCTTTGTCCTGCAATCCAATGTTCTTTCCTAGGACAATGCATGAATTGAGACAATACTCCAATTGCATATGACAAGTCAGGCCTAGTTAAAGTAGCATAGACCAGACTTCCAACCAAACTTTGATATAGCTTCATGTCCTTGAATTCTTCTCCTCCATATCTGCTTAATTTATGATTCACCTCCATTGGAGTAGGTGCCACCCTGCAATCATCCATTTTAAACTTGATCAACAAGTTTCTCAAATACCTTTCTTGAGTTACATGCACTCCATGTTGAGTGTCTGAGATCTCCATGCCCAAGAAATATGACAAGTCTCCCGAGTCACTAATCTTGAAATCTTTCTCCATTTGCTTCTTTAGACTCTGAATGCCTTTCTCATCTGTACCTGTAAGAATTATATCATCAACATATATGCACATGTAAATGAACCCATCATCACTTGCTTTAACAAGCAAGCTACTATTTGCTTTAGATACTTGGAAACCAAGTTCTTTCAAGAACTTCACAAGTCTATAATTCCGTGCCCTTGGGGCCTGCTTCAAACCATACAAAAGCTCTCTTGAGCTTACATACATGATTTGGATACCTTTCATCTCTGAATCCTTGTGGTTGCTCCATGAAAACATTATCTGAAATATAACCATTTAGAAAAGCATTCTTCACATCTAGTTGACATAACTTCCAACCTTTACATGCAGCAATAGCTATGAGTGTCCTGATAGTTGTCATCTTTGCCACAGGACTATAGGTCTCATCATAATCTACACCATATTTCTGAGCAAACCCTTTCACAACAAGTCTAGCTTTATACCTAGACACACTTCCATCTGCAAACCTCTTTGTCTTGTAGACCCATTTGCATCCAATGCTCTTCTGACTATTTGAGTTAGGAACCAAATCCCATGTTTGATTCTCCATCAATGCATCATACTCTTCCTGCATAGCTTTCTCCCAATTTTCCTTACCTTTTGCCTCTTCATATGTAGAAGTGTCCTCATCTGCCTTTATCATATAAGCATAATCTTTGGTAGCCAAAAAAGAAGTGTCATAGCTATACCTTGTAGGTTGCCATTTGTGTCTTGATGACCTTCTGAGTTCTCCACTTCTTGAGGTTTCTGGTTCATCACACTCTGGATCAAATCTTGGCACTTCTTCAACTTCAATTGGTACTTCATTGTTCTCCTCTTCATCAAACATCTGAACCTTTGATTTACCTTTCTTTTGATTCACAACTTCTTCATCACCTGCATAAATATTGATTGTACCTGCATACCAAGTACCTTGCTCATCAAATGTAACATCCTTTGATACAAGGAATTGTTTTGTGGATGGACTCCACAACCTATATCCCATCTGCTTATCATCATATCCAATGAACACATATTTTTCAGCTTTAGGTTCCAATTTATGCCTCAATTGTGATGGCACATATGCATATGCCAAACATCCAAATACTTTGCAATGATCTAGAGTAGGTCTCTTACCCCATCATGCCTCATATGGCATCATAACCTGCAAAGCTTTACATAGTAATCTATTGACCAAATAAGTAGCTGTGTTTACAGCCTCAACCCACAAATAATTTGGGCAATTTTTCTCCTTCATCATGGATCTTGCAAACTCAACAAGACTTCTATTCCTCCTTTCTGCTACACCATTTTGTTGAGGAGAGTACATGCAAGTAATTTCCCTTTTTATACCTGCATTCCACAAATAATCACTGAACTCATTAGAGAAATACTCTCCCCCTCCATCTGACCTTAGTCTCTTCAACTTATGACCTGTAATTCTCTCTGCATACACATGATAATGTTTGAATGTATTGAATACCTCTGACTTATCTTTGATCACATAGATTGTGATCCTTCAGGTAGCATCATCAACACAAATCACATAATACCTTGAACCATTGATGCTGAAATCCTTTGATGGTCCCCACACGTATGTGTGTACCAACTCAAGCTTCTCTGAATACATAAAACCATGCTTGGAATAAGATTGCTTATGAGCCTTACCTAATTGACATGCCTCACATCTGTATGTCATATGTTGACCTGCAACATTAGGCAATCTAAGCACTGAACCATTGTTAACCATATCTTTAATACCTCTTTCATTGAAATGTCCAAGCCTTTTGTGCCAAAGATCTAATTCAGAGATCTTATGTCCTCCATAAGTGAACAAGGCATGACCAACATTACCTTGAATCTTCAATGTGAACAATCTTCCTTCTTTCTTTCCTGAAACAATTTGTTTATACCCATTTCTAGAATCTTCCACAAACACTCCTTCATTAGTGAACCTAACTTCATAACCTTTTTCAACAATTTGTCCTACACTTATCAGATTCTTAGGAATTGTAGGAACATACAAAACCTTACTCAAGAGAGTACTACCATCCTTGGCCTTCACTGATCCAATTGACTACACTTTATGCTTTGTATTGTCACGTGTTTGAACTACATGATTAGTTACCTTACTATCCAAATAAGTCATCAAAGCTATGTTGCCACTCAGGTGATTGCTACACCCTGAGTCAATTTAGAAGACTCTTTGGTCTTCACTTTGCCTTTCATAAGTTGCATTCATTATCAATGTTGAATCCTCCTTCTGATCTGAAGCATAATTGTAGTAGGTATTGTTGTATTGTTGACTTTGGAATCTTCTCTAAAATTACCTCTTTGATTTCTGCCGCCTCTTCCTCTTGAATTAAAGTTCTGATTATATCCACCATTACTCTGAGTATTATGCCAACAATCATTAGCTAAGTGATTTGTCTTACCACAAATACTGTTGGTGCATATCAAGCCTCAACACTTGATTTGGACCCTTGAAGGATGATCTTACATAAAGCTTGGAACATGGAGTTTCAACTTGGATTGAAGAAAGAACCATAGGAATTAAAGTCTATGAGTTTTTAACTCTTCACTCATTGTAAAAGTCAATAATGACTTGGCATGATTTATGTAATCAAACCGACTTGTAAAAGTCGTGGAAAAATATCTCCCCATATGTAGAGGAGGTGAATGATTGAAGGAATCTTTCAATCAATAACCTTTTAGGTACATGATTATAGGGAAGTGGCAACCAATCATCTATCAACCTTTTATAAAACAAAGGAAAAAACTCGCGGGTCAAAAATGTCCTCAGTCCACCACTTTTTTGACACAACTCCCGAGGCAGAAATCTCTTGTAATTCTATGTGTGTTTGAGCTAAGCCATAGCCAACACCTTATCATCTCAATTAGCCTTGCTTATCAAGCTAATGAGATTGTAAAATCATTCATATCAATAGAACATATACATTTTGTATCTCTGGTTTTTCTCTGTATCATCCACTCCAAGTCAGTCAACTTCAGAAAGGCATATCTCAAGATTTACTGAACCAAATTCAATCATTCAAAGCTTGTTCGAATCAGCTCAAGGTCTTCTACAACACTACAAAGTTTGAAGAACTTTCATTCAGCCAATTGTGAGAAAAGTCGATCGAAGCAGTCACTGGTAATTCTGTGTGTAGCTCCTAAAAAGTCGGGATCATCTCTTGTTTTGCTAAAGATAATTCTCAAAGCATAGTTTGTCAATTGAAGTGATTTAACTTGCAATCAATAGCTTGTTAAGTTAATTTAATTCCCTCAAAAGGAATTTGCCCAATTGTAAGTGTACTGGACACACTGAGCATTAGACTGAGCAGGTGTCAAGACAAATTTAGCAAGTTTTCTCTGATTTTTGAAGTTTCAACCATCTGTTTTGATTTGATCATTGCACAAAGAGTTTGCAAAGTACATATGTGATTTCTTTGCATCATTTGGGACCTAAGCAAGTCTACAATACATATCTGAAGCAAAGGGTGGCTGGAGTCAAGCAGGTTTAGCAGCTCCAACTCCATCTTCTGAGTGTCTCCTACCATCACCTCTCACAGTGGTATCAGAGCAAAACAAATAAGGTAATCATGGGTGATGGTTTTCCTTCTTTTATTGACAAATTAGACAGGAACAATTACCAAGCATGGTCTCTGAGAATGAAGACCTATCTACAAGGAAGAAGTCTGTTTGGATTCATATCAGGAGATGAAGAGCTACCTACATTCAAAGCTAGAGGTCTACCCACCAAGGATGAGCAAGAGAGACTCAATCAATGGTGTGCAAAAGATGCCTTGGCAAGGTCATACCTTCTAAACTCTATTTCTGATTTCCTTTTACCACATATAAGGAATTGTAAGACTTCCCAAGAGACTTGGGAAACCTTGTCCAATTATTTCTCTTCCAACACAAGGGCTAGGAAGAATCAACTCTGGATAGAGTTTACAACCATGAGGAAGCAGCCCAAGCAATCAGTCTCAGAGTATGTGACAAAGATCAAAGATGTGGCAGACCAACTAGCAAGCATTGGAGAAGAAATTGAAGAGGAGCAAATAGTCAGGCAAGTGACAAATGGACTCAAGGCAGATGACAAGTGGGAGAGTTTCACCACTGCAATGGACTTATACATGGATATGCATACCCCTGATCTTACAACTCTTATGGGCCAACTCTTCACACATGAAGCCAAGTTTACAAAATCAGGAGAATCAAAAGGTAACAATTCCTCTGCTCTTTATACTGATAAGAAGTCCAAGGATAAGGGTAAAGGTAAAAAGCTTGATGAAGAAGGATCCACCTCTCAAGCAAACTTTGCAGGGAGAGGTAGATCTTCAAGAGGAAGAGGCAGAGGAGGTAAGTCAGGTAGGGGGAGACCCTACAACTCATCACCTTGCAATATATGTGGTTTGTCTAACCATACTACAGATGAGTGCTACAAAAACTACAAGAACCAAAGAGGAAGAGGTTACCAAAGAGGAGGCTACTCTCAAGGAAGAGGTAGATTCAATCAACATCATCAAGGCTACAATGGATACAACAACCAATACAACAACAACTACAATCACAACAACAATGGTGGATACAGAAATAGAAGGGATTACAACAATTACACAGAGGAGCAAGATGACTCCTTACTGATTATGAACATGACCTCCAAGGAAAGTACAAATGATGACAATTTATTTTATATTGATTCAGGTTGCTCTAACCATGTAGCTGGAAATGTTGCATTGCTATCTGATTTGGAAGAACCTAAAGGAAAGCATCAGGTACAAACAGGTGATGACACTAAACACTCTGTTATAAAAGTTGGTAATGTGAAGACATGTGATGGCAAACAGAATCTTCTGAGTAGAGTACTCTATGTACCTACAATCACCAAAAATCTTATGAGTGTTGGTCAGATTGTAGAGAAGGGATTGCAGGTCAGATTCACACAACATGGAGTTTATGTGGAGGACCCAAAGAATAGTTTCAAGAGGATAGCAAAGGGAGAAAAATCAGGTAGGTTATTTACCTTTGAGCTTGAAGATACAAAAAATATTGCTTTGTTCAACTACAAGGATCAAACCTTATCAGAATTAGAGATTTGGCATAAAAGACTTGGACACATAGGTGAGAGAACTATCAAGCAAATGTGCAGGGATCAATGTGTGCTTGGGATACCTAATGTATCCAAGCAACACATGATATATAAGTGTGAAGCATGTCAATTTGGTAAGTCACACAGGTTGCCTTATTCAAAGAGAGGATTCATGCACCAAGACTACCTAGACTTGGTACACACAGATGTTTGGGGACCTAGCAAAGACCCTTCAATTTCAGGATCAAGGTACTATGTATCTTTTATTGATGACTATAGCAGGTGGACAATTTTGTACTTTATGAAGGGTAAAGATGAAGTATTTAATTGTTTCAAAAAGTATCTTGCACTTGTTGAAAACCAGACAGGTAGAAGACTAAAGAAGTTAAGGTCAGATGGTGGAGGAGAGTATTTCTCCAATGACTTTGAAGAATTTTTGCAGGAAAAAGGCATCAAAAGGGAGATTACAACCAGATACTCACCTGAACAAAATGGTGTGGCAGAAAGAAGAAATAGACTTATTGTGGAAACAGCTAGGGCTATGCTCAATGAGAAGAAGCTACCAAATTATTTATGGGCAGAAGGAGTTTCTACTGCAACCTATCTCATAAACAGATTGCCATCCAAAACACTTAATGGTATGACACCCTATGAGGCTTGGCATGGTAAGAGACCATCTCTGGATCATTGTAAAATTTTTGGTTGCATAGCATATGTGCATATACCCTCACAGGTAAGAGGGAAATTAGACCCTAAAGCTGAAAAGTGTATCTTCATTGGTTATGATTTAAACCAGAAAGGGTACAGATTCTACAACCCCACAAATAAAGGCTTCAAGGTAAGCAGAGATGTCATCTTTGATGAAAATGATTCATGGTATGAAAATGAGTGCAGGAAGGTAAGTTTACCATATGATATAGATGAAGACTTTCCAAAGCTAATTAAGCAGGAATCAATCAAAGAAGATGATTCAGAATCAGATGATGAAGACTCCATCAATCTTGAGGAGTTCAAAGCTTGGAAATCAAAAGGAAAGCTAAAGATGAAGGATACTCCAGAATCTTCAACTCAGACTATGAGGAGGTCTCAAAGAGAAAGTAAGAAGCCAATTAGGTATGGTTATGATACTTCTCTTGTTACAAAGCATTCAGTATATCTTGCAAAGGATCTCTTGAGTGAAGAACCAGGTACCTATGAGGAAGCAATCAAGAAACCAGAATGGAAGGAAGCAATGGATGAAGAGATGGAAGCTCTTGAGGAGAGTGATACTTGGGACTTAGTACCTAAGAAAGAATCCATGAAGGTGATAGGATCCAGATGGATCTACAAGGTAAAGAGAAATTCAGATGGAACCATAAATAGGTATAAAGCCAGGTTGGTAGCCAAGGGTTTTGCACAAACCCAAGGCATAGATTATGAAGAAACATTTTCTCCTGTGGCCAAGATGCCAACTATCAGAGTTATGGTGAGTGTAGCTGCATCCAAGAATTGGAACATGTACCAATTGGATGTGAAGAATGCATTTCTGAATGGATGGATTTCAGAGGAAGTCTACATGTCACAACCACCTGGATATGAAGACCCAATTAAGGTAAATCATGTTTGCAAATTGAAGAAAGCTCTATATGGTTTGAAGCAGGCACCTAGAGCATGGAATTACAGATTGACCACTTACCTACAAGACCAAGGATTTGCAATGAGCAAAGCAGATACATCTTTGTTCATTAAAAAAACAAATTCAGAGGTAATCTATTTGTGTGTCTATGTTGATGACATCATTGTTACAGGGAATGATGTTCAAGGAATCAGACATATCAAGGCACAAATGATGAAGGAATTCAAGATCAATGATCTTGGATTATTAAAATATTTCTTAGGACTTGAGTTGATTTATACAGATACAGGTATATATATCACTCAAAAGAAGTATATACAAGACATGGTCAAGAAATTTGGTTTGCAGGAAGCTAAGGTATCAAACATTCCAATGGAAGTCAATCACAAGCTTAGTGCACATGAAGGAGAAGAAATCAAGGACATTACAAGTTACCAAAGCATGGTAGGAAGTCTCAACTATGCTACCTTGACAAGACTTGATATTTCTTATGGTATTAGTGTACTTAGCCAATACATGCACAAACCCAGGACACCTCATGTTGAGGCAGCTAAAAAGATCATTAAATATCTCAAGGGAACTCTGAACCATGGTTTATATTATCCATATACATCAGATATTGATCTCAAGGTTTACTCAGATGCAGATTGGGCAGGATGCAAGGATGACAGGAGAAGCACCTCAGGGTATATTTGTTTTGCAGGTGATAAAGCCATTTCTTGGTCATCCAAGAAACAGCCTACAGTAGCCTTATCATCTACTGAGGCAGAGTACAGAGGTTTGGCAATTGCTACCCAAGAAGCAATTTGGTTGAAGCTACTATATTCAGAGCTAGGACTATTCACAAGGTCACCAACCATATTTGGTGACAACACAAGTTCTTTACACCTTGCAGCTAATCCTGTTTATCATGCTAGGACAAAACACATAGAAGTTCATTACCACTATGTGAGGGAAAAATTGATTAGCAAAGAGATTGAATTAAGTTATGTTTCTACTCATTCTCAATGTGCAGATTTGCTTACAAAAGCATTGGATGGAAGTAAATTATGCAGGTTTAAATCCATGATAGGATTACAGGACATCATTGAAGACCAAAGATGAAGACTCAAGCAAGTGTTTGGCTTGAGGGGGAGCTGTTGGTGCATATCAAGCCTCAACACTTGATTTGGACCCTTGAAGGATGATCTTACATAAAGCTTGGAACATGGAGTTTCAACTTGGATTGAAGAAAGAACCATAGGAATTAAAGTCTATGAGTTTTTAACTCTTCACTCATTGTAAAAGTCAATAATGACTTGGCATGATTTATGTAATCAAACCGACTTGTAAAAGTCGTGGAAATTGATTGAAGAGGTGGAGAGAATATCTCCCCATATGTAGAGGAGGTGAATGATTGAAGGAATCTTTCAATCAATAACCTTTTAGGTACATGATTATAGGGAAGTGGCAACCAATCATCTATCAACCTTTTATAAAACAAAGGAAAAAACTCGCGGGTCAAAAATGTCCTCAGTCCACCACTTTTTTGACACAACTCCCGAGGCAGAAATCTCTTGTAATTCTATGTGTGTTTGAGCTAAGCCATAGCCAACACCTTATCATCTCAATTAGCCTTGCTTATCAAGCTAATGAGATTGTAAAATCATTCATATCAATAGAACATATACATTTTGTATCTCTGGTTTTTCTCTGTATCATCCACTCCAAGTCAGTCAACTTCAGAAAGGCATATCTCAAGATTTACTGAACCAAATTCAATCATTCAAAGCTTGTTGGAATCAGCTCAAGGTCTTCTACAACACTACAAAGTTTGAAGAACTTTCATTCAGCCAATTGTGAGAAAAGTCGATCGAAGCAGTCACTGGTAATTCTGTGTGTAGCTCCTAAAAAGTCGGGATCATCTCTTGTTTTGCTAAAGATAATTCTCAAAGCATAGTTTGTCAATTGAAGTGATTTAACTTGCAATCAATAGCTTGTTAAGTTAATTTAATTCCCTCAAAAGGAATTTGCCCAATTGTAAGTGTACTGGACACACTGAGCATTAGACTGAGCAGGTGTCAAGACAAATTTAGCAAGTTTTCTCTGATTTTTGAAGTTTCAACCATCTGTTTTGATTTGATCATTGCACAAAGAGTTTGCAAAGTACATATGTGATTTCTTTGCATCATTTGGGACCTAAGCAAGTCTACAATACATATCTGAAGCAAAGGGTGGCTGGAGTCAAGCAGGTTTAGCAGCTCCAACTCCATCTTCTGAGTGTCTCCTACCATCACCTCTCACAAATACAGCAAGCTTTGACTCCATCTTTATTAGTCCTGCCTCTTCCTCTACCTTTGCCACCTCCTCTTCCTCTTAGGAAGTTAGCTTGGCTAGTTGTAACTTCATCTTCATTTTCTTGTTGCTTCCCTTTGATATTCTTCTTCTTATCCTTTAAATACATTGCATGACCTGTACTTTTATCACTTTCTCCTTTGACATCCTGCTCAAAGGTTAGCATGTGTCCTAGCAACTCATTTAGGTCAGGAGTAAAATGATCTAGTGATAATTCAGTAGACAAAATGAATGGCTTCCATTTGTCATCACCTCTCAAACTTGTGAGGAGTCGCCTTACTAATTTATCCTCCTCAATATCTTCATCAACTGCTCCTAATGCATCTGCAATGTCCTTCATCCTTGTTACATAATCCGAGATTGATTGAGAGGCCTTCTTCTTGAATGTGGTAAATTTTGCACACAAGGATGCCTTCCTTGACCTTGTGGTGTTTTGGAAATGCTCCTCCAAAGCATTCCATATATCACTTGCACTTTCAAGACCTCTAATGTGAGGTAGCAAGTAGTCATTAACTGCCATGTAGATAATACTCCTGGCTTGAGCATCTTTCTTCATCCAAGTCTTCAAATCTGATAATTCTTCCCTAGTTGGAACACTAGGATCTCTGAACTGAGGCTTTTCTTCTTCACCTGTAATATAACCTATCAAGTCTTTGCTCATAAGATGAGCTTCCATCCTCATTGACCATGCTGGATAGTTCTGTCTATCCAATTTCTCTATCTGAAGAGAATCTCCCATCCTTTCTTCACATGTGTATTAAATCCTTCAAGCTTTATGAGTAATAAGATTACCTTTTCTTCGAATGAAGTTCCTTTTGTTTTCCTTGATATCTTCTGGCCTCCTTCTCAAGCTTTGCTTTCAAGCTTTCACCTTTTGGATCTTCAAATGTTGAATTCTTTATAGCTGCAGCTGTCGGGGTCCTCTTTTCTTCAATTTTGATGCTTCCTACTCTGGTACCACTCATGGAGAGTCTTAATCTCCAAAAGAACAAGCTAATCTTGAAGTTAGAGCACCTCTATATCAAGAGTAACTCAAAACCTTCACCAATTTAGAGGATCAATGAGCAATTATCAAAATTTTGATCAAACTGTGAAGAAGATGACTACACAGAAAGTCTGCTACACATAACTCTCTCATTGACTTACCAAATGTGTAAAGTTTTTTTTTTTTAACTTTGCACAAGGTGTCGTCTATAGCTTTCGCACCTTCTCCAAGTTAAATCATTTCAAAAGACTCAGTAGACCTTGAGAAATGATCTCAACAAGTCACCTATGTCTAAAACTGTTCTTCTGAGAAGTCGATTCAGACACTTGTAACTTCTAACACTTGGTTCTCTCAATCTAGAACCCGTTTATGCAAATGCTTTTAGCTATAGATCACTTACCTTCCAACTTAGATTTTGACTCCTCATTTGTGAAAAACTTTACACTGTGCACTGAGAACTAACCATTTCTTTGACCATCGGGATTGCACCTATTTCAGAAGACATTTGACACTTTCTTACGTACAAATGTTCCTTCTCATAATTCTCACAGTCTGTTTACACTTAGGCTCTCAAAATTTAACCATAGACTCATTAACTATGGAATTAGACATCAACAAAAGAATTCTTGAAATGATCAAACACAGAAGGAGAATACTCAGAAAGATCAGGTGCAACATTTTTCCATTTCTTAAAAATTTACATCTGAGTGATGAGAGATATCTTACTCACTTATAAAATGTCTAATGATATCTAATTCTCCTCAAATCTTGTTCTTACACATTCTCTCATATTTGCCCCGACATTTTCTTTGTATATATAGGCAAATATTTACAAGCTCATGACCATACAAAAGTATAAGATGAACTGACTCTAAATTAATGTACATATGTATACACATCTTCATCCTCTGAATATATACTTTCTCCATGCTTCATAACTTGATCTTTTCTTCAGTCCTTGACTTCCAAACCTTCATCAAAACTTCAATTGTTGATTGCCCTGCACCAACACTGATGTGCCATTGTTTGACTAGCCTTGCGGTAGTTGTGACCGTCGTTCAACCTCGTCGTGTAAACCCCTGTTCTTGTGGGATAAGGGGGGTCCCATGGGTACTATGCCCTTCCTTTTACAATTGCAATTTCAAAGTTAAAGTCCAGGGGAGTAGGCCTCGGCCGAACCTCCATTAAAAAAAAAAAAGTCGGTCTATTTCTCAAAGGACTGGTCATTGAAATGAAATCACCCAATTTCAAGAGAAGCAATTCCACATTCATCAATTTCTCATGGAAGTCACCAAATTCCTAAGAAAATCCACACTTCCAATTAAATATGCATAGAAAAACTTGGTATTTGATCCCCAGGAATGATAAAATTGGCCGACCAATTTTTTAATGAAATTCAAAGCACACACGTCCAATTAAATCAACCAATCTCAGCCACATGTTCATATCTACAAAATTATAATTCGATATTTTTCTCAAATTCATATTAGCTAACGTTATTCTCGTGATAGGTTTCTTCGAGCAACTTTGCATTTAGTGTAAATCGACTAAGTTCTTTGATGCACGTTGCACAAAGTTACACGTCATGGAAAATCAACCAAAAAAGAAGTAATTGACCAACAATAAGTGCAAGTCAAAGTCACACTCAAATAGTAAGCCTCATCTATATTCATAGAAGCTCATATTTAGTGGCCTAAGGTGAAAAGATCAACCACATGTAGATGATCAAATCTATAGGCACAAGTAAATCAAGTGACCAAGAGCTCGTAAGTGGTCTAAAACACCAAAGTAAGATAGGTTAACAATTTTGTCTAATAAATCCAAATCAACCATACTTACAAAGTGGTCCAATCTACCAAAATTGGCCAAATTTACAAAATGTTCCAATTTTCCAGGTTTCCAAGATGGTCCAAATCTCCAAAATGAACTTGATTTCCAAAGTGGTCTAACAAATTGGAATGACTTGTGAAAAAAATGAGGAAGAATTTACTCGACTAATTTGGGAAGAAGAGGTATTATTCAACCAAGCTTTCAAGACTTATACACATTGATCCATAATATAGAGCATCCAAGAATGGGCGTACAAAGAGCACATGGGAAGATAAAAGCATGAGGCCATCTCTCATATCGAACTCTCTATCAAAATGCAATACAATTTAAAAGATAGTTCCTACCAAAAGAAATAAACTATAGAGTTGGCCAAGGTTTAGAGTATAGTGAGATGTACAAATAACAAACTCCACATGGCCAACAAGCCATTTTATCACTTTTGCCACTAGTCATGTCTTATGAGCTCAAAAAGAGGCTATGCAGTAGAGACCCCCATAGGAGGAGAGTCATAGAGGAGGAGGGGATACTTAGAGATCACATTAATACAACACTTCACACAACTTACTGAGCACTTAGTAGTGCAATGGTGAGAGATATTTTATGTCTAGTTTTGTGTAGATCACTAATGCACTTAGTATTGTCACAAGCATACCATCACTTGACCCAAAAGAACTAGCTTGCTTGACAATGCTCACTGGAGTGAGTGCATAATCAGAGGTGAGTAATTCATCTCCTAAGTCTAGATTGGTTTAGGAGGGTTAGCATAGGAGCACTTTTTGTAAGATTGCATCTCATTGTGTCTCATGACAATGTATTCATGAGCCTTCTACTTGTGGTATTATTGCCTTGTACTCATGGGTTTCTTGCCTTGTAATCTTGTACTGATATTGTAGTTTTGAGTTGTGTGATCTCAACTGCACTATTTCCTTCATTTATTTTGACTTCTTGTATGATCTCTTTTGAGCTCTCAAATTGCAAATTATGGCGCATATTATGCTTATAAAAACCACATGGAGCACTAGAAGAAGAAATCTACCTAAGAAAGTGAAGTAACATGAAGAAGGAGAAGAAGCCCTAAGGGTATTATTGAGAAGAGTCCCTCTCGCATGGCTCGATTTTTTTTTTTTTTTTTTTGCAACTTGGAGAAGGAGGTCGATGACTTGATTACCTAGGGGGAATGAATCACTATAACTATCACAATGATGGGAAAAATCAAGAAGATTCCAACAGCAAGGAAGACAACTAAGAAGGATATACCACTAGAAAAGAGGATGGATTCACCACCAACAATGACAATAACCAAGATAGTGAAAGCTCGATCATTGAATCCAAAATTCCTAAAAAGGTACTAGAATCGTTTCCAAAGAAAACTTCTCACAAAGAAAAACAATTGATTGAGATCCGCAGAAGATCCCCCTTAAGGGTAAACTCCTATGTCAGGACCCCTTTACCTCGAAGAAAAAGGAGGATGAGAAAAACAAGAAAAAGAGGGACAAGGCCCCTCCCCACAACCCACAAACAAATTAACCTCTGATAATGATATTTATTTCTTTCAATGTTAGAGGGTTATCTGACCCCTCAAGAGCAGCCATATTGGCCATTGGATCCATGATAAAAGCCTAAACTCGGACTTCATCTGTCTTCAAGATATCAAAATTGACAAGGAGGACCTTCAAAAGAGACTTAACGATATTTCTTCATCCCATGCCTGCCTCTCCATTTTGCAACCTAGAGGAAATGATGGCTCGCCTATCAGTATTAATAGAGGTTAGTATGCTAGACTTGTGGATACCGTGGTGGATCAGAACCATCAGTGAGCTTGGGCCTTGAGTACCTGATTTGATAGATTCTCTCTTAGCTCTTTAAAGTGTTTCTTTTCTATGTGTGCATGTGCATAGTCTCTATCCACCTCCATCAATTGTTGTTGAGTGTCCATGGCACTTTGAATTATTGGGATAAATACAAGTTTTAATTGTGCCACATCCATGTTTAGCCAAGTTTTCAGCATACTTGGAGGTTCTCCTGTTAACACATATTTTCCCTTGAGTGTATGTAGTGTTTCATTAAATGGTTGTTGGATTTGTAATTGAATCTTTGAGTCAACCTTTTTCTCTGGACTATTTTGGAGTGGTTGCTTGCATGATGTACGTCCATAGGAGATGGGTCTGCCATGACTCTAATTGGGATAATAGGTACTTGAGTCTAAGTATCTCCTTGTGGTTGTTCTTCAGGTTCGGGATGGATTGTAGCCTTTACACCTTCCAATGTCACTTCTTGAAATTGTAACTTTGTGATATCATTGATTTGAAGGGTGAATTCTCTGATTGGTTGTGGCATTCATAGTATTTCTCTTTGTTTGATACTTCTTTGTCTTCTTCTTGTTGTGGCTTACTAGTCATTTTGTGTTGATCTACCATTTTTTTCTAGCTTGTGCTAGTGCCCATCATCATTTATATTAGTGTTCATATCGGCGTTCAATGTTGATTGATCATCATTATTATCTGATCTTGAACATGACCTTGAATTCTCTAAAACCAGCTCCTTGTAGTGAATCATCTTTGACAATCTCTTTCCTACTTGTTTAGTTTTGGACTTACTCATTTGTCAAAAGTGATGGCCTTGGATATTAAGATTTATTTTTCCTTCCTTGTATGTGTGTATGTCTTGGAGGGCTTCTTCCAACTTGGCTTCTATAATTGGTGATGGTTGAGCTAGAGTTGAATATGTATTGTTTTGTAGAAGGCTTAGTAGCTACTTTTATGAACTCCCTCATTCTTTTTGATCCTCTCATTATGGGTTGGGAACTTGTTCTTGCCTTGTGAGTAACCACTATATCACGTTTTTTTTGTAGGTACTGTAGCTGATGAACCAAAAATGTTGATGGATGAGATACACTTCTTCCTCCATATTTCGTCTATTGATTCCATGAAGGTATGATTTTTTGCCTCATGGCTCTCATCCTTCAAACTACAATTACATCTTTCACCCATCAGAATTCTTCTTTAATTAAATCGTGTGAGAATTGAATGATTCTCCAATTTCCTTATAACACAATGAATCTTACTTTTGGCATTGATGGCTTATTTGCACTAGAATGCAAGGTACTCATAACCTGAGTGCATCTTTTGAAAGCAATTCTATAAATGGGAAGCTTCAAGTAAGCTTCTATTCCAACTTTCATCCTTGTTTTGATGGTTCTTGGCATCCCATGTAGAATACGAAAGTCTTGACTCAAGTAAGCTTCTATTCCAACTTTCATCCCTATTTCGATGGTTCTTGGCATCTCATGTAGAATATAGAAGTCTTGAATCATCATTGGTAATTGATGGTCATTGTCCATAATTCGTATGGTAATAAAAAAGAAGTGATCAACGACAGGTTTGTGATCCTTGAACCAATGGCCACGTGCCTTGATTGCACATTCTAAGGAAAATTCATGTACTTCCATTGACTGCATTGCCTCAAAATCTTTAGAAGTCATCTGCTCTTAAACCCAATATTTGGTTAACATTAGAGAGTACGAAAGCAATTATTTTTCATAGTGCTCATGCATTTGATGTCTCTCCTTTAAGTGAGTCCCCCCTCACAGAAGTTGAGAGAATCATGATATCTAAAGATACATTTTTTGGTTTTTTTTTTCATTTTCTGAAAAGAAACATAAAATTCTTAGTCATAGCCAAAGCAAAATGTTAGTTGTAATCAGTAGAAATCCCATACCACTATAGTACAAGTGAAGAACTATTTCTTATGAAGGAAATGTGCATTACTAAATAATTTAAAGAAGCCATGTCTCAAATGCGAGGTCTTGTAGTGTGGCCCTATTGTGAATACTCTAGGTGCAGTCAGCTCATCATGAGTGCAATCTTGACACTACTTCTCCTGCTATTGCTTTTCTTGAGACTTCATTGTTCTCCAATTTTGATATGTCTTTGTAGCTCTCTTTCTATTTTCCTCCAATGTTGGTTGGCACGATTCAAATACTACCTTCTTTTTTTGGCATGCCATATCATTTGCATTGAGTATGTATCTTCCTTGGTTTCTTTGTCCTTGGTTGTCTTCAATTTGCTTGACATTTTGTAGTAGCCCCCTTTTGGAGATTGATCTCTTTGACCAATGCTCTGATATCTTCCTCAACTTTTTTCAATGTCTTCTTTGGGATCCAAATTTGCTTTTGTGGCCATTGAGCTTCAATGAGTTGTTTGGGTATCCATACTTGAATTCTCCTTGAGTTGTTTGGCAATTCTCTCTCATTCTAGATTAAATTCCTTCATCTGGGGTTTGTCAATTGTGCTAGTTGGTTCTTGCATTTATACTCCTGAAGGTGATTTTGTGAATCCATATCTATTTGATTTTCTAGTTTGGTTGTTGATGAGTCTTTATTGATGCCTAGTTTGTAGGTTGGTCTTTACTCTTCACTAGAGAACGAATGACCTCACTGTGGCTCCCTACAATGATCGTTTGAGAAGGTGGGGTGGGCTGATTACATATAGTAGAATAAAAATTTCCATTGACATTTAAGGTATGTTGAAGAATAGAATCTGTGGATAAAAAGTTTTGTTGGGATTCTAGATTATGCATACTTTGATTTGATACATAAGGGTTTTCCATGTTTGGTGTTTTTAGTGCTTTCTCATCTAGGAGTCTAAAGACTTCTCTATGTCTTGCCTTGGCTGAAATATATCCTTGGACTAGATGTATTGTAACCTCTTATTCGTATATTGAATCTTTTCCTAAAACTAGTTCTTCTAGTAGGTAAGAGTCTTTAGATACCAAAAGTCTTTGTTGCCTAGTATTATTCCCAAAGTGTAATGAGAAGGTTACTTCTCCTAGGCATTCAATGATATTACCTTGAATCCCAATCATATAAGCCTTTGCAAGAGTGAGTGACATCTTTAATTTTTCAACTAAAGAAGCACATACACTACTTGGGGCTGCTCCTATATCAATTAAAGAATTTACCAAGAGGTATTCCTCCTTTCAAATCCCTATATCTAAATAAGGTTTTTTCACTTGGTTTCCCAAGTTTTTGATATTCATGGTATGATAATTTGCTATGGAGATGGGTTCTTCCCCTTGTAAGTACCTCCCATCTCACTTTCTAATCCATTCTTTTTGTTTTCTAATTTGTTCTAGAGCTTCTAGAATTGCCTCTTCTCTTATTCTCTCCCCTTATTTTTTTGGCTTTGCACTCCTAAGAGTCTAATCAACATTTTTTTGTCAAGGGTTCCATGTATTTCTTCACTTTGCAAGAACTTATAAAGTTTGGTAGTATGTATCCATCCAATGTAGCTAAATTAATAGCTCCACCAGAGGAGATATGATTTATGATCAAAGGTCCATACCCTCCTTGTTGTAGTTTTTGGCATGTTGTTTGAGAGTGTAAACTAGCACTAGGTCTCCAAGTTGTCCTTTGTCTTTGATGTGAGCATCATAGTAAGCCTTTTGTCTTCTCTTAGCATCATAAATATCTGCTACCACTTGTAATCTAGTTTCATGCAATTTTTTGATTTGATTCAATTAGTTGTACAACTCATGTCCACTCCATTCATATTTCTTGGCTACTCAAAGAGTAGGAATCAAGAAATCAATATGCAAGATTGCATTTTCAACATAAACTAGATTAAAGAGTGTGGTTCCAATAGCCATTTTATAAACTACTATGAATGCCCAAATAGAATGATGCGATTGTTTAACCCAACAAGATCTTTTAGAATTGTACATAACACCTTATTTGAACTCCTAGCTTGTCCATCTTCTTGTGGGTGATAGGGTGCTGACTCTTGTGAATCACTAGAAATTCATTCCTCAGTGATTCAATTACTTCATTGATGAAATGTGTACCTCTATCACTGACTATCTTGATTGGTAGTCCAAATCTAGTGAAAATATTTTCAAATAAGAGTTTTGTGATGGTCTGGGCATCCATTTTTTAGTTGCTTTAAATAAAGTCTATTCCCCATCTAGAGAAAGCTCTTGCACTCATCATTGGTCTCAATGGCATGCCATCTCATCGGATTGGATACTTAGTTCATTGACAAACATTAGGGCTTTGCACATAAGTTTTTGCATCCATATGTAGTCTTGGCCACCATAAGCATGCAAAGAAAATCATTTTAATAGTGTTTTGTTGGAGTTATACATCTATGGAAGCACGTGAATAGCACAAGGAAGAAGAAGAAGCTTGGAGCACAACACACAATACCGAATGTATTACAACTAGAATGTACAAAGATAAAATGACCTGTTAGGGTTATAGGTGTATATACAGCCAGGGAAAAAAACCTCCTGAAGAGGGAACAAAGTGCCCCAATAGTCCTATTGTGTTCACACACATCACTACCTAAATATATCAAGAAATCCCCCTAGGAGTGATGCAGTGAACAAGGAGCCGACACTCATGTATCAATATAATTTTTTTGACACAAAGCTATTCTGCCATCAACTTGCATAAACTGAATGCCCAAATAATGATGCAAATGTCCCAAATCTGACATCTCAAATGAGGCATGCAGATCAGCCTTAAAATCATCAATATGCTTCTCATGAGCACTAGTGAGCAACATGACATCAATGTACACAACAATGATCAGAAGAACATCATTAGCACGCTTAACATATAAGGTGCTCTCAGTTGGACTGTTCTCAAAACGATGTGCAATCAAATAGGCATGTATCTTTTCATACCAAGCACATGGTGCTTGCTTCAAACCATATAAAACCTTCTTCAACCTGCACACTTGGTTTTCATGCCCTTTCTACACAAAGCCATGGGACTAAAAAACATACACTTCTTCATGCAACTCACCATTCAGAAATACAGTTTTAATGTCCAATTGATGTACGTTCCAACCAAGATGAGCTGCAAGTGCATAGATGCTATGGATAGTAGTCATTCGGCATGTAGATGCAAAGGTCTCATCAAAATCAATGCCTCTTTCTTGAGCATAACCCTTTTGCAACATGCCTAGCCTTATACCTGTCAACTGTTCCATCAGGCTTATGCTTTAGCTTGTATACCCACTTAGTGCCAATGGCCTTCTTGCCACGAGGCAAGTCACATAAAGACTAGGTACCATTCTTCGTTATAACATCATATTTAGATTGCATAGCAGCCATCCAATTTTCTAAATTTTGTGCTTCATCAAATGAAACAGGCTCATTCTCATCATAGAGACTAGACGTAGCCATAGCATAGCAATCTGATGCAAAAGAGGCACTATGAGAGCTTGAACGAGTGCAATATCACAGGTGCATCTATTTTGCTGTCATGCAAAGTCTGCACAAGCCATTTTGGCATAAATTTTGCCTCCTCAATATCAACTCTCTCATCAGCAAGTGCATCATGTAAATTTGCATCAGAAATGGAATGATCTACATCATCATATGAAACCTGTAAAGGCTAAGAATTTGCTTCATTAGGACTAGCACTAAACTGTCCACCTAGAAAAAAAGGTAGCAAAGTATCATACATGTCTTTGGAGCTAACAAATGTCTCCTTAGTACATGAAAGTAATGGCTTAATAGCATCCTCCATAAAAACAACATCATGGCTAACCAAAATGTGTTTTTTCTATGGATGATACAGATGATAGCCTTTGCTTTCAAAACTCTACCCCACAAAAAATACATTTCATTACTTTATCGTCCAATTTTATGCGATGTTGTTCAGGCACTAATGCATATGCCAAACAACCAAAAACATGCAGGTGAGCAACAGAGGGCTTTTGACCATGCCAAGCCTCATATGGAGTGATAGACTACAATGCTTTAGTGGGACACCTATTAAGTACATATGCTCCACACATAACAGCCTCAAGCTACAAACTATGTGGTAAAGCATAACTCTTGACCATACAACTCGCCATCTCCATGAGTGATCTATTCTTCTGTTTAGAAACTTCATTCTATTGAGGTGTATATAGCACTGTACACTGATGTTTTATCCCATGTTCAGCCAAAAATGCATTAAAATCAAAAGACATATATCCCTCCCTCGATCAGAATGGAGGAAGCACATTTCACATGCTGACATATTTTCAACAAAAAAAAAACTATTTGAAGCACATAAACACTTCGGACTTTGCTTCCAATGGATATACCCAATGCATGCCTGGAAAAATCATCAATGAAAGTCACGAAGTAAAGATAGTTTCCAAAAGAGGACGTCTACATAGGACCACAGACATCACTATGAATAAGCTATAATTTTTTAGTATCTCGAACTGAACCATCTTTTGGCAATGAGGAACGCTACATTTTGCCCAAAATACAACCTTCACATACATATTTACCAGGTGCCTCCAGCTTGGGCACAGAGGATACCATTTCAAATTTTTGCAAGCATAGCAAACTAGAAAAAATTAGATGACCAAAGCGTGCATGCCAAAGCTTTGCATATGATATAGCCTGAGAATCATATACTGCACATGCTGAATCATTCATAGATTTTTCATAGTCTATGAGCTTATACAACCCACGAAATAAAATGCAAGAAGCAATATTCACGTCAGCATTTGACAGATCATGAACTGTACATGTGTCATCAAAAAATTTCACAACCAAGCCAATCTTGGCTAATGCTAAAACTGATAACAGATTCTTCTTGATCCCTGGTACAAATCAAGCATGTGACAATGTGAAAGAACTACCATCAATAGTAGTCAGAATGATCTTACCCACTCCCATGATAGGGTAAGAGGAGTTGTTGGCACATGTGACAGTATTCCTTGTAGGGGCAGGCTCAAGTGAAGTGAAGAAACTGCACTGTGAGGTAATATGTTTGGTTGCCCCACTATCAAAATACCAAACATCTGAGTCTACTACACACATACTGTAGACATTTTAACCAAAGCATTAGATGGCACAAAACTTAGTAAATTCAAAGGTATTATTGGTTTGCAGGTAATCTTGGAAGATTGAAGAACTCAAGCTTACTTGAATTGAGGGGGAGCTATTGGAACAAGTTCATGGGAAGTCTAAGCAAAGGCTTGAGTCTTCAAATGTCATAAAAACTTACGCTATATTTGAAACAAATGCTAAAGCTTTGAAGAGTTCACTTATGAACTCACCCTTGTAACTCTTTGAGTATTTACTTGATGCAAAAGTGAAGGAATCAAAGTGGCTGAATCCACTTGATGAGGAGGGAAAGAAAAGCCATGAACTCATGATTGAGTTGGTTGAGAATCTATCAGTAAGAATTAGGAAAAGAGGTTTTTGGGGAGCAAGATTCAAATTCAAAACTTGGCTCCAATCATGACTATATATACACATGATTTAGTCGTGGGGAAAATATACTCATTAGCTGAGAGTCTTGCCTTATCATAGTGCAATCTCAAGGCACACACATGTGCCACTAAGTCCATTATAATTTACATTCAATATACATTTGGCTTCATGATCATTTGTGACCATATTTTCATGCCTATGTGAGTGTACTGTTCACTGTCATACTTCTCAGTTTTCACTCAGATTGTAGAGATGGTTTCTCTGAACATGGAGCATCATTTTCAGTGATTTAACTTGGTAAAGTTATCTCCCTACTATATATTCCCAAAGTTTTGTTGCATTTGGATTTCTCAATCATGAGATATATTAATTAAAAGTTTCCTATGTCTCTGCATCTTCTACTTCCTAAAAAGTTGGGATTACATACCTGACTTGCTAAACTTATTTCTCTTAGTATGGTCAATCATTTTTTATGAAACAACTCCCAATAGGTTGCGTTGCTTCCTAATTAGATTCCTCTAAAAGTTCTCTGGTCAATTATAATCAAAGAATGAGCGCTGAGTGAAAGATTGAAGCCTACATGATCAAAAAAGAAAGTTTCTTCATGTTGACTTTTGGTCAAACTTGTCTGTTTTGATTCAACTTTTTGAGAGTGATCTTCCAAGGTACATAGGGTGTCTAATACATCCTTTGGCAAGCTGGAGTTCATTTGGATGGTGTAGTGCAAAGTTTATGTAGCACCACTTCATCCTCATCAAATACAAATCCATCCTCACACTAGTTGCCAATGTTGTAATCTTTTTTCCTCTTGTTGAGCTACTTACAAATCCATAGCTGGGTATCTTTGTTCATCCATGATTGGTCACTAGATCCAACACTATGGATTGATACATCATCCTCCCTTTTATGTACAAGATTCCATTGAAGGGGTGGAACATCCCTATGTGAGAAATTTTGGAGATTTATTTTGGTCTTTGTGCCTTGGTGTTGAAGATATAAAGCATCTCGTCCCCAATCTTGAACTACCTTTAGGTGTCTCATGAAAGCTCTTCGTAGGATCATCTCCTAATTACTTGCTTTTCCAAATTCACATATGGCTAAGGTGTGTTCACATTCTACTCCAAATGTAGTCAAAATTACATTCTCAAGGAGTCCTAAAGGTCATTCAACATGTCCATCTATCCATTTAGCTTCATCCTGGTTGGTCTTAGGGTTGGCTTTCTTGATTTCGATCAAATCTCATTGGTATCTATTCCTAGTTCAAGCTCTAGTATCTAGTATGGCCTTGGCCATATACTCTCAAAAGGTAATTGGGAGACAAGTATTTCCTTCATTACTTTCACTGAGGTCTCCAACTTTATCCACATGTATTTTAATAGTTGGTGTTTGTTCATTCTTCTCTTCCTAAGTTGATGTGCTTTTTTTTTCAATTTCAATTGATTGGCCAATTTTTTCCATAGATGGGGCTTCACTTGCAAAAGTTTTTCTAGGGTTATAGAACATTGAACTTTTGCTTTCTTCAATTCTTGAGAGGTGGTTGACACTTCTTGCGACATTCTCTTCTCCTTGCCTCTTATTGTTGGGGCATGAAAGAAATCTGATTTTTGCTCATATTCACCCATATAATTTGGAAGTGTAGTTAAGTTGATAGTTTCTTCTCTATTATATTCATGATTGATTAAATTCTCTGAGTTCACTCCCTACTCCATGATTAGCCTCTTAGCCCAAGGGAAAGTGCCTATACACAATGATGTTTTACCCAACTCTGCTGATACTAGGTCAAGTTTGGTTTCCCCTAAGTCCACAATTTCACCCCCAAGTTTTGATGGAGGAGGCGAGAAAACGCATGCGCAATTGGATATCCACCTCCAGTGGTCACTTCCTGTAACCTCCCTTTCTTCACTCAACCCCCTCCTTTCACGTCCGGTTCACTCTTGTGGTCTGGTTCTTGCGCGCTTAGGGGTGCACACAGGGTGCCAAGAAAGCTAGACCTTCAATTGAGCTCAAGGTGTAGATATGAACATAGTTCATTAGTTTAACTATCACCTCAATTTATCCTCTGACTTTTAACACCCTTCCGAGGTGGAAGAGGATTTGTGGAAAGGAGGAAGGATGAATAGTAGAAAAGATGATAAGTTAACCCTTCTCATTTCCTTAGGTAGTACACCTGTCGGCCAGACAACATTCAAGCTTCGATCTTGTGCTTAAGTCTCTCATCATCTCGTGGTCAATTCAAGTCTAATTTAGAGTGAATTCAAAGCAATCACTTGAGTCACTAATTTAGCTCTCATTGAAGGTCATGGAGTATGTTGCTAGAGTACTCATGGATCGAGATGCAACACATAGAAGATATGCAAAAATCCTTTATATATATAAGAGAACTATGCTCTTTCTATTAAAATAATCTCAGATCATACACCACAATCTCAACGATAAGTATCGAATAGAAACAACGGGACATATAAACAAAATACCGATGATAAATCATTTGAACATGGAATTTTGACTAACAGTAGTTCCCAAAGAACAACGCAAGCAACTAGTAACACATTATGAGATGTTTGCATAAAATTATAGCTTGACCAAGTTCATTCAAATATGGAGAGCAAGCCAGACTTCAAGCAAATAACAAAACATATATCATACATAATTACTAGCGCAGATAGGTTATTCTTATTATACTAAGTTCAACGCAATCAAAGTAGCAGTTTGGGATATGCAACTCATCATTCGGGGAATAAAAAGAAATATTCACATCAAGAGGATCCTTACTCAATTCAAAATTTCTCCTTCCCGATTAGGCTCTAGAATCAATTTCCTTACAACAGAATGGTCTCGAAAGATTGATAAAAATCATGACGCAGACTAACATGGCATGCTCAACTTGACTTAACATGGCATAGCAGACTAACAGGCCACAAATATACCCCACTACAAAAATGAACCCGCAAGATATAATCCCACTACTGAAATCTGGAAAAGAACGACTCCACTGCTTTCTCTGCTCAAACCGACAGATGCCTTACGCTTTAATCTTGTTCTTGCTCGTCAGTAGTGATAAAGTAATCAAAAAAGGCATCAAAACTCTAAGTACTTTAAAGAAATACTTAGGCGCAGCTGAGTTTAATACATAAGGAGCTTTAAATACTCTGAATTAAACGTTGTTTGCAAAATCAAGGATTTGATTCAAAATACCTGTTTGAAATACGCTCATGCATATTGTACGTGTCTGCTGGTAAGTGAAACTCATATCATTTAAATTGGGACAAGAGATGATCCTTTTCCATATTATCTTCTTCCAAAATTCCTTCATCTCTCCTCTGCACAGCTAAATAAATCGGAATCTTCTTTCTCCCTTCCTGCATGACTTATGAACTGATGACAGATGAGAGTCCTTTAAACATTTGACTATTACACTCAAATCCACGTTCTCCCCTTCTGAAATGAATTCTCCTAATCAGATTGTCCTATCAGTTCTTAAGACCACAAAAACTTCACTCTGTCATTTCTCCGCCGCCATACATGCATGCGCCATAAGGATGCATATATTCTCCAATCATTGCGGTCAAAGATACCCAATCTTTGCACTACAATATTAGAATTGATGAACTGATATGCAGAGTTGCAATCCACTTCTCCAAGACATGAAAGCTTCCTTTGCGTAGATAACAACGAATCAAGCCTTTCGTTTTCTGCAACAGCACCTTGACACACTATTGTAAGGGAGCTCGATGACCCCTTTTCTCCCACAAAGCCCTCCTGTACATGCGTCCTCGCTGCCCTTCCACTCTTGCTGAGGCTCGAAGCTTCCCTTCCTCCCAAAAAACAAGAACAGCCCCCCCTTTTCTGTTTCTCCCCAGCTTTTCAGAAACCCTGCCACATTAGACAAAAAACAAAAGACAAAAAAAAAGGAAACCTCCTGCCAGAGCATGGCTGAATGCGCACCCCTTTCTCTCTGCAGGTAAAGCAACCCCCTCCACCCTTTTTCTGTTTCTTTCGTCAGAACAACGGAATTATCTTCTCTGAGCACAAGATCTGCTCCCCTTTTTTTTTTGTTTTTTTTACTTTGCTAGCACTCAAATGATAAGTGTCAATGTCAAACATGGGGTTTCTCAAGCCCACGAAACATACAAGCCAAACCATGCACAATACAAAATTTCATTTGCAAATCCTATCCTAGCTGGCATGAATTACAACATCTGTGTACAAGCTCGACTATGCATCTCTACATATAAGCTTCACACATCTTCCTCTTACCATTACCTTGCCTTTAAGGCTTGTCGTTCTCTTTCTCTTTAATAAAAGACAACAGCGAAAGGAAGACCCAGAGAGCAAAGCCACCTGCCCAGCCTCCAAGGGGTGATACTAGAGGTGCTTCACATGCAGCATGGTACGGTAATGTGAATCGAAACTGGTTATCACCAAAAGCTCCTCTTGTGTCACTAAGGGTTCCCAGGCCTTATGTTCTGCTTCAAAGCATCCAATTGTAATGCGACATTGCATGCCGAAAGCTCCTGCAAACTGAAATCAAACATATTTTCCTGCCAAAGAGACCCACATTAGTGCATAAAAACCAACCATTTTGTGAGCTAACATACTCCCCTCTTCTTATTTGCGAAGTCGTCCTCGACGAGCCACTCTCGCTGCAATCTAATCAAAACAGTCATGAAAATATCAGTGTACAACAAGCTTGCATACCTTTCCATCGAGCCATCATTCCAAGTGGACCTGCACTCATTGAAGCTATTAGTGCTAAAAAAAATCACTCATGAATACATACAAATCAGTCAGTTCCAGACGATCCAAGAACATGCACATATATGCAACTCCAATTCTACATACATCAAATTGCTCATGCATTTCAGTATGAAAATAGTCTCAACCAAAATAACACATGCATACCTTTCCATGTCTTACACATACAACTCTCATTGCGGAAAAACAAAAAAATGGAAATACCGGAATGAACAACAACAACTGAAATGAATTCAATAGGACATGCAAAAATACCCAAAATGCATACCCCATTATTGCACCTACCATTCGCTATGTACAGTTCTTCCATGACTAGTCGTTCCCGAAGAATCCCCATCGTCGTCGTACAGAAGCCATCGAGACTCGAGTACAAGTCAAGACCTACATAAAAACCCGAGAGTGCCCCCACACTCTGGAAAACCCTCGGATAAAGCACACAAGTTATAAAGCAAGACCGTTGCATTACCTCGCTAAAGCCTCATCCATAAGTACATATGGAGTCTCCGTGCCTTCAAGAATGTTGATTCAAGGTGAGCTGATCTGTCACAAGCCATCACATACCAATCACACAAGCAAATAACGTTCCCTTCCAGGCGATCGTCGCCCTCTCCTCTCTCTCTCTCCCCCTCAGGAGTGGGGAATAATTTCATAGGTTTATTTTATTTTAATCACACGTTGGCCTACGTTGACATTGGATGCGATTCGTGGAACTGACCACTCGATCAGGTTGATTCCACCCATCTACCAATGCAATGCAGCGCACAACACACAAACACACAATGATAACACATGACATATATCAGCTAGCCCATAACGAAGCTGGATACGGCTCGTGGTCGTGACTACCCAACCACGATGGCTCCACCTACCTACCAACCCGTTATGGCGCGTAGCCAAGACATAAACATATACATCCCAAGCCTATGGCGAAACTAGCTGCGGCTCGTGGTCCTAACCACCCGGCTAGGATAAATCCACCCACCTACTAGCCCACCATAGCGCATTGGTACGATCATAGCAACACAAATTTTTTCTTTTCTTTTCTTTTTCTTCTCTTTTTTTCATAGTTAATTAATTTACCCAAGTCCTGAGAATTAGGGAGAGGAAGAAAGGGATTTTTCCCCACTTTTCCCACACATGCATGCAAACATATACACTCTAGCCTTTGACAGATCAACCACCTCTTCACTCCATTCTCTCAATTACAGACACTACATATATATTCATCGATTTGACTTTTCACTAGGTAACTACAACCAGCTATGCCTTGGTCCCTCGTATACCTACCCTTAGGTGCTCTAGAATGTCAATCTCCGGAATGTCTCATGTAGTCTCACATCGTACTTGCATCCCAACAACTTCCCTAGGGTGAGTCAGGCTCAACTTCAGGAGCTCCGTCATCACTTCCTATCGTTAACACATCTGCCCATGCCCAAGTGATATCGTTTTCCTCGTTAGGCATTTCCCTCGAAGGATCGAAATAGTAATATCGATCTCCCGCCCATCCTACATGTCGAGTCAGGTATTCCTCAAAACACTCAATGTAAAATGCAACACCCAAACCCTGGTTTATAAAGCATACCAGCCAATGCGCTTCCTCTACATCATATTCCGTCTCAAAGTCGTCGACATCTATGTCCATGCGGGCGAATGTTTGGTCCGAGAAATATATCCTTAGCTCGTACAAATAGAGTTGCGTTATTTGGTCTGCCATTTTGTTACTTAGCTCCTAACAGTCTCTGCATAACACAAAAAAATATTAGAAGTCCAAAATTCTTGAGCTAGCACAGGATAATATTTATGGAAACAAAAATCATAACTAACATATGTGCATATATATCTATATAACTATACATGTATGTACAAGGAGTCTACTACGTCCTTTCGTTGGATCTCGTCTGGCTTCTCCCGTCCTAATGTTACTTGAAATACGGTTTAACTCGAAGCGCCTTAACCTTCACGGGAGCACATTCTTCTCCTAAATCTTGAATTTGCATGGAACCATTGGAGTTGAGTTCCACCACCTTAAACGGTCCTACCCATCTTGTCTGTAACTTCCCCAGGAATTTATAATATTTACTATCATAGACTAGCACCAAATCCCCTTTTTGAATCGCATAGGTCTTGAGATTCTTATCATGCCTCTCCTTACGTCTCTTCTGAATAGCTTCCAAACTTTGCTGTGCAACGAGTCTCTTTTCTTTCAGCTTGACCAGTTGTATGTACCTTTCCTTCAATGACTCTTCCTCGCCCAACCTGGCTTCGATGGTCACTCTTAATGTTGGAACTTCTTTTTCGATGGGAAAGATGGCTTCCTCGCCATATACTAGGGAGAACGGAGTGCTCTTAGTCGTCACTCGATAGGATGTTCTATACGCCCATAAAGCTTCCAAAAGTCTCTCATCCCAGTCTCGCCTATGCACAGCTACTGTCTTTGTTAGAATCTATTCAAGGACCTTGTTGGTGACCTCCACTTGTCCATTTGCCCTCGGGTAATATGGAGTGCTTTTCCTCTGTTTGATTTTATATAAGTCCATTAATTCTTTGATCAGTTCGTTGACAAAGTGCGTTCCTCTATCACTCACTATTTCCAACGGGCATCCGAATCGGGTGATGATTTGTTCGTACAAAAATTTAGCAACATCCACAGCTCGGTCAGTCTTAAGAGCTTTGGCTTCTACCCACTTGGTAACATAGTCAGTACAGACCAAGATATACCTATTGGATCTTCGACGTGAGGGAGGATCAATAGGCCCCACAAAATCAATTCCCCACTTCTCAAAGGGCTTAAGAGCGAGCACCGGCGTGAGAGGAGCTGCATGTGCTAATGTGGGTTTGCCCATTCGTTGGCATTTGTCGCATTTCTTACAGTATGTGTGCGAGTCTTTGAACAGCGTTGGCCACCAATACCCAGCCAATAAAATCTTTCTTGCCGTCAATTCACCAGCAAAATGTCCACCGCAGGGTTCGTCATGCAATGCCCTCAAAACTAGGGCTGCTTCTTCTTCCTCGAGACACCTCCGATAAATGCTTTCATGTACAAAATATCGATAGAGCTGCCCACCAATGATGCTATGGTGCTTCGCCAGTGCTAACAGTTTTTGCTTCTCTCTCTTGTTTGCTCCTGGCGGATATTTAGTAGTGCACAAGAAATTCACCAAGTCGGCATACCAAGGTACTTTAGCATCAACCTGGAATAGATGCCCATCAGGAGCATCATCGGGCACACCAGAGATTGGCTCCTCATTAACAATTCGAGATAGATGGTCAGCCAATATGTGCGCTTTGCCTGGTCTGGTTACCACTGTGAACTGAAATTCTTGGAGAAGTAGCATCCACCTCATCAGTCGCCCTGACAGCTCGGGTTTATTAATGATATACTTAAGGGCTTCATGATCCACAAAAATTGTGAAATGCTTTCCCATCAAGTAATGCCGATACTTGTTCACCGCAAAGATCATCGAGAGGCATTCCTTCTCTGTAGTTGTGTAGTTCCTCTCAGTGCTATTCAAGTTGCGACTTGCATAATAAATAGGGTGGTCCAACTTTTTTCATCGGCTTGGCATAGTACTGCTCCAACCGCAGTATGAGAAGCGTCGGTATGCACATGGAATACTTTCGTCCAGTCGGGTGCTACCAAAATTGGTGCATTTATCAATCTCTCTTTGATAGAGTCGAATGCAACTTGAGACTCTCCAGTCCATTGGTATTGTTGGTCCTTCCTCAAAAGATTCGTCAGTGGTGCCGCTAAGGATGCAAAATTTAATATAAATTGTCAATAATAATTAGCATGCCCCAAGAATCCTCTGAGTTGTCGCAAGTTTTGTGGAGGTGGAAGTTGTCCGATCTTTTCCACTTTATCCTCGTCAACCGCAATCCCTTTTTCGGAAATAACATGTCCCAAAAGCAATCCTCTTCGTACTCCAAATGTACACTTTTCAGGATTTAATGCGATGCCTTTTTCAATGCTTCTTCTTAAAATTGCTTCGATCCTCTCCATCATGTTTTCATCGTCGCCTCTGATCGCAAAGTCATCCAGGAATATCTCCATCCAATCCTGCAAATAGTCTTGATATGCAACTATCATTGCTCTCTGGAATGTGGCCGGTGCATTGCATAATCCAAATGGCATCACACGATATGTGTACGTACCCCATTCTGTGGTGAAAGTAGTTTTTGATTGATCTTCTTCATGGATTTGGATCTGGTTGTACCCACTGAAACCATCCAAAAATGAGTACAATTTATGGCCAGCCACTCTGTCCAAGATTTGATCAGTGAATGGCAAAGGGAAGTGAACCTTTTTTGTGCGCTCGTTGAACTTACGATAATCTATGCAAATACGGATTTTCTTATTTTTCTTCGGAACAACTACAATTGGTGATACCCACTCGCTGGATGCGATGGGATATATGAATCCTGCTTCCAATAACTTAGTCAATTCCAGCTTGATCAATTCCGAGTAGACTGGATTTGTCCGCCTAAGTCGTTGACATATTGGTCGGGTGCCTTCTTCCAAATCTATATAATGTTGGCAGATTCGGGGATCAATTCCTCTCAGATCACTGTATGACCATGCAAAGGCCTTGCTGAAATTTTTTAGTGCCAATTTAATGCAATCTCGTACTCCATCTGGTAGCTCTGACCCCATGCTCAAGAACTTTCCTGGGAAAACTTCCCATTTTTCCAACTAGGCTTCTCGCGAATATTCTCTATTCCTTGATGACACTGTGATTGGAACGTGCTCTCCAATCACGCATGCATGGTTGGCCAGTAAATCATTGTTTTGTTCTTTTTCAACCGCACCCAATTTCTTAAGTTCAGCTTTTGCAATGGCTTCCCGCACTTTAGTTTTACTTTCCGCTTCCTTTTCCGATTCTCGACTTCTCTTTAGAATCTCTGCTTCTAGCATTCTAACTCTTTCTCTCAACTGTTGCACTTCCATTGTCGGAGCTAACTCCAGTTCCAGCTCTTCTTTTGAAGTTCCCTTCTCCAGGGATTGAGTAGCTTTGTTTTTACTTGCGTCTATACTCAACATGTAGCACTCAAATTATCTTGTATGTGTCAACCATCCCAGCAATTCGTGATCGGAATCGTCGTTATAGAGCAATGGATTTTGATATTCTCCCATCTTTGTGTCTTGATTCTTAAAGAGCTGCAAGTTGAACCCGTCTTGAAGCAGATTCTTGTAGGTGTCCGTGTTCAAGGAAAACCTAGCTCGTGCAATCTCGTGCCTTGCTTTCTCCTTTTCTTTCTTTTCCATCTCATCGACTATTATTGTTTTCTTCTTGTTGCTCGAGGGTGGGGATACTTGTATTTGAATCCGATCAGACTTTGGCCCTATTGAAATAAAACCTGTGTGCCAGAGTCATGCACACATTCCGCTTGCACCAGCCATGGCCGTCCAAATAAGATCGAGAAGGTAGCCTCTGAGGTCCTTGGTCTTACTATCAGATAATCAACTTTAAACTCTAAACCGCCCACAACTGTGCTTACATTCTTCAAAAGACCCGCAGGCTTCACTTGTGTTTGATCTGCCATTCTCAAGGACATCGGCATTTCTTCCATGTGGTTGAGGCCCAAAGCTTTCATCATGAACTCAGTCATAAGGTTGACTGCGGCTCCACTATCTAACTGAGCACCGGGGACTGCATATCCTTTAATCTCGACCATCACAGCTGGAGCATTCGAATCGATTTGCGTCGTAATACTTTGAATGATTCCTTGGACATCTTTATCTTGTCTCTTTTTCTCTCGAGCTTTCCTCGGCTTCTTAATATATTCGTTGTAGAATTGTTTCCTATAGGCAGGTGAACACTTCAGCAATGTGCTAATGTCCAGCGTGACTTCTGTGTCAGCCAACAGTTTTACGATATCCACTTCCCCTAAACTTTGTCCTTCTTTCCTACATCTCAGAGTCCTTAATCTTTCGGGGAATGGCGCTATGCCCGGCACAAACTCCTTGGTCACTGGTGGAAGAATCTCAATCTCTTCCGCATCCTCAAACTCTTGCTGCTCATCAAATCCTCCAACTTGGTTTTCTACCTCTTCATGTTTGGGTATCTCCTCTTGGCTTGCTTTTCCGCTTTCACCTTCTGGATTTTTCTTCAAATACTCTTGAGTTCTTGTGACTACCGCCACAGTTAGCTCTTTATGTGGTTTCTTGGCCTCGTAAGCATCCACAAAGTGCATTGACGAGCTAGAGCCTTCTTGAGGGTTCGGTGTCTTGAACACTACTCCGATCGTAGGAACTTGCTCTTGAGCTCTCGATGTGGAATACATTTGAGTATCAACATAATTCGAGGACCCTACTGGTCCTTTTTCCTTGCCAGTGGAAGCTCTTCGTTTTGGACAATCTTCATCAAAGTGGCCCTCTCCACTACAGTACCTGCATAGTGGGGTATAATCAATTGGTTTCTTTTCGTTTGGGCATCTAGATTGTGTATGGCCAAATCCATGGCACCTCCAACACTGGATTGGACCATCTCTTCTTTGATCACATGCAGCTCCTCTCGGATAGTCTCCTCCTTGACCCTGAGCACCATATCCATAAGTAGGTCTGTTTTCCAAACGAGATGTAGGTGGGACACTTTGAGCGGGCAATCCCGTGTAAGGTCTTTCTCTTGTATCTCCGGATTTCATGGTCCTCTCTTCATAGGCTCTCTTGTTATAACATCGGTCCTCTGTGTGATTTGTTCTTCCACAAAAAGTACAATGCATCCTAGGTGGTGGTCTATCTGTGAATACTCTCGAGACTGTAGGGCATTCTGAAGCCAAATGGCCGTAACCATGGCACTTTCCACACCATGTATTTGATCGAAACACTTGATTGGGGTTTGTAGTTACCTCTGGTTTTACTGTGTATGTTTCCTGGGTCATTGTGGCAGCTTTTATAGCTTGCGTGACCAATTCCAATATTCGTTCTTCAGTTAGCGCAAGCTTTACCTCACCTGGCGTGCTAGTGGTAGCTACAAAAGCTGGGGTCGTCAATGCGGGACTTCCTTGGCCCGGATCTTTCATTGGTATGTTACCTGGGCCTCCCATTGGCTCGTATAAGAGCTCCATCTTCCTTTGTTGGCATAACTGTACTTCCTCCCAAAGCCTTGCTTGTTCCTTAGCATCCATTAAAGTTGCAGGTCTTGTCAGGCTGATATGCTGTTGTGCCGTAGGATCTCTCAATCCCGAAATGAATCTTCGTTTCAATGTCTCATCGTTAGGGGCATTCGCGCCCATCTTTCTTACCAACGTTTCCATTCTCTGAATGTAGTTATCGATGCTCTCATTGACTCCCTGTCGCAAGTAATCCATCTGTTGGGCCAATCTATCTTGGAAGCCTTGTCATCGAAACTTTGCCAAGAAGGCTTCCTTGAGCATTTGATAAGTTCCACGCTCTTGTGGTGTCAGATTCCCATACCAGTTGGCTGCCTCATCACGGAGAATGGCCGGAAAAATTCTCAACCTTTGACCCTGGTCAACTACCTCATTGGCCTCACAAGTAACCTCAAACAGTTGGATAAAACTATCTGGATCTTCGTCCCAAGCTCCTGAAAACTTGGTGAAGTCCCCCAAATGAACCGAAATCCGTTGAGCCATTTCGAACAAAGGTGTGATGTCAATATCACTTCGATCCCAGAAATTTAGTGCACGTGGCCTCACGATCCCTCCTTCAAACTTCCGCACCTGATTCGCGACTCTCCTACGGGAGTACACGTTTTTGGCTGATTTCTTCGAGCCAATCGAGGTCCACTCACCTGGCGGTTCCCACCTTCTCCTTTCTCTTTCAAGGGCTCTTCTCTGAGCGCGTTCCTCTCTTTGAGTTTGTGTTGCTCCTGAGGATGAGCTCCCCTCACTCATGTACTAGATCTGGAGTCCGCAAGCTCGGCCAACATGTGGCGCTAGGCAAACCTATGGCACTCTCTTATAGAGACGTGCCAAGCTTTTCCCAGCAGACGCACCAAAATGATTAGCCTCTTAGCCCAAGGGAAAGTGCCTATACACAATGATGTTTTACCCAACTCCGCTGATACTAGGTCAAGTTTGGTTTCCCCTAAGTCCACAATTTCACCCCCAAGTTTTGATGGAGGAGGCGAGAAAACGCATGCGCAATTGGATATCCACCTCCAGTGGTCACTTCCTGTAACCTCCCTTTCTTCACTCAACCCCCTCCTTTCACGTTGGGTTCACTCTTGTGGTCCGGTTCTTGCGCGCTTAGGGGTGCACACAGGGTGCCAAGAAAGCTAGACCTTCATTTGAGCTCAAGGTGTAGATATGAACATAGTTCATTAGTTTAACTATCACCTCAATTTATCCTCTGACTTTTAACACCCTTCCGAGGTGGAAGAGGATTTGTGGAAAGGAGGAAGGATGAATAGTAGAAAAGATGATAAGTTAACCCTTCTCATTTCCTTAGGTAGTACACATGTCGGCCAGACAACATTCAAGCTTCGATCTTGTGCTTAAGTCTCTCATCATCTCGTGGTCAATTCAAGTCTAATTTAGAGTGAATTCAAAGCAATCACTTGAGTCACTAATTTAGCTCTCATTGAAGGTCATGGAGTATGTTGCTAGAGTACTCATGGATCGAGATGCAACACATAGAAGATATGCAAAAATCCTTTATATATATAAGAGAACTATGCTCTTTCTATTAAAATAATCTCAGATCATACACCACAATCTCAACGATAAGTATCGAATAGAAACAACGGGACATATAAACAAAATACCGATGATAAATCATTTGAACATGGAATTTTGACTAACAGTAGTTCCCAAAGAACAACGCAAGCAACTAGTAACACATTATGAGATGTTTGCATAAAATTATAGCTTGACCAAGTTCATTCAAATATGGAGAGCAAGCCAGACTTCAAGCAAATAACAAAACATATATCATACATAATTACTAGCGCAGATAGTTTATTCTTATTATACTAAGTTCAACGCAATCAGAGTAGCAGTTTGGGATATGCAACTCATCATTCGGGGAATAAAAAGAAATATTCACATCAAGAGGATCCTTACTCAATTCAAAATTTCTCCTTCCCGATTAGGCTCTAGAATCAATTTCCTTACAACAGAATGGTCTCGAAAGATTGATAAAAATCATGACGCAGACTAACATGGCATGCTCAACTTGACTTAACATGGCATAGCAGACTATCAGGCCACAAATATACCCCACTACAAAAATGAACCCGCAAGATATAATCCCACTACTGAAATCTGGAAAAGAACGACTCCACTGCTTTCTCTGCTCAAACCGACAGATACCTTACGCTTTAATCTTGTTCTTGCTCGTCAGTAGTGATAAAGTAATCAAAAAAGGCATCAAAACTCTAAGTACTTTAAAGAAATACTTAGGCGCAGCTGAGTTTAATACATAAGGAGCTTTAAATACTCTGAATTAAACGTTGTTTGCAAAATCAAGGATTTGATTCAAAATACCTGTTTGAAATACGCTCATGCATATTGTACGTGTCTGCTGGTAAGTGAAACTCATATCATTTAAATTGGGACAAGAGATGATCCTTTTCCATATTATCTTCTTCCAAAATTCCTTCATCTCTCCTCTGCACAGCTAAATAAATTGGAATCTTCTTTCTCCCTTCCTGCATGACTTATGAACTGATGACAGATGAGAGTCCTTTAAACATTTGACTATTACACTCAAATCCACGTTCTCCCCTTCTGAAATGAATTCTCCTAATCAGATTGTCCTATCAGTTCTTAAGACCACAAAAACTTCACTCTGTCATTTCTCCGCCGCCATACATGCATGCGCCATAAGGATGCATATATTCTCCAATCATTGCGGTCAAAGATACCCAATCTTTGCACTACAATATTAGAATTGATGAACTGATATGCAGAGTTGCAATCCACTTCTCCAGGACATGAAAGCTTCCTTTGCGTAGATAACAATGAATCAAGCCTTTCGTTTTCTGCAACAGCACCTTGACACACTATTGTAAGGGAGCTCGATGACCCCTTTTCTCCCACAAAGCCCTCCTGTACATGCGTCCTCGCTGCCCTTCCACTCTTGCTGAGGCTCGAAGCTTCCCTTCCTCCCAAAAAACAAGAACAGCCCCCCCTTTTTTGTTTCTCCCCAGCTTTTCAGGAACCCTGCCACATTAGACAAAAAACAAAAGACAAAAAAAAAAGGAAACCTCCTGCCAGAGCATGGCTGAATGCGCACCCCTTTCTCTCTGCAGGTAAAGCAACCCCCTCCACCCTTTTTCTGTTTCTTTCGTCAGAACAACGGAATTATCTTCTCTGAGCACAAGATCTGCTCCCCCTTTTTTTTTTTTTAGTTTTACTTTGCTAGCACTCAAATGATAAGTGTCAATGTCAAACATGGGGTTTCTCAAGCCCACGAAACATACAAGCCAAACCATGCACAATACAAAATTTCATTTGCAAATCCTATCCTAGCTGGCGTGAATTACAGCATGTGTGTACAAGCTCGACTATGCATCTCTACATATAAGCTTCACACATCTTCCTCTTAGCATTATCTTGCCTGTAAGGCTTGTCGTTCTCTTTCTCTTTAATAAAAGACAGCAGCGAAAGGAAGGCCCACAGAGCAAAGCCACCTGCCCAGCCTCCAAGGGGTGATACTAGAGGTGTTTCACATGCAGCATGGTACGGTAATGTGAATCGGAACTGGTTATCGCCAAAAGCTCCTCTTGTGTCACTAAGGGTTCCCAGGCCTTATGTTCTGCTTCAAAGCATCCAATTGTAATGAGACATTGCATGCTGAAAGCTCTGCAAACTGAAATCAAACACATTTTCCTGCCAAAGAGACCCACATTAGTGCATAAAAACCAACCATTTTGTGAGCTAACACTCCACCATAGGTTGGTTCATCAAACCTTCTAGTTTTGCTAAGGGAGGGATTTCATCTTCAGTATTCTTCAACCTCTCCTTGAACTCTGGCCTACAAGTCATGTGGCTAGTTAGCTTCCACTTCCAGAATCATTGAATCCTTTTCCATGGTCTCCAACCCTAATTTTTCTTCCAAGTCCTTAGTTAGTTCTTATTTCTTCCACTATGAGTTAAAGTTTCCTAAACATCCCTGGAATGTCTCTTTTGGAATTCTCATCTCAGGCAGGTTTGGTGTTGATTGTTCTAGCATAGTCTGAGCAGTTTCCACCAACTTTTTACATATTTCAAGCCTTTCCTTCTTGAGATCTCCTCTTGGGTAACGATATTCATATTTCTCTAAACTAGGTCCTGCCTCTATTCTATAGTTATAAGCTTTCAGCCACATCCTTAAATCTTCAGGCATAGGATCCACTAGAATTGATCCTACCAATCCCTTCATTTTCTCTTCTTTCACCACATTCAAGTTCTAACTGGCTGGACTAGTTAGCTTAGGCTCCATGTCTTTTACACATTTCTCTTTCTCTTCAGCCAACTTTTTTATCCACTTGTTAATTTTCTCCCATCTGGCTTTCCGTTTTTGAGCTTCCTTTTCTCTTGAGGTGTTTGATGGTTCTTCTAAATCTCCTACTACTTGAGGTGAAGATTCTACCTTGTTTCACTCTTGGGACTATAAGTTCTTTGATTTTCTAGGTTTTCCTTAGCTTTAGCTCTAGTAATGGCTTATACAAGCACTATGTATTCTCTATCACTTCCTAAGGACTCTATTACTTCAATCACATTAATCCATGCAATGATTGATGCTTTCACAATGTTTTTGTAACAATCTCTAAACAAGCGCTCTTTTCCAAAGTCACTAAAAATACCCTTCCCAAACCCTTTGAGATGGTGGCTGGTAACACATTGTGCAATCTCTAATGAACTGGTCTCCTCTGCATCTATAACATGGACTTGTAGGTGCCAGTGGGCTCTCTATAGGTCTGCCTGGAGCTTGAGCTCTAGGTGTTGCATACATTAAATTCGCATATTAAGATCCATATGCATTTCCATAGCCATCATGTTCATATTATTGTTGCTCATAGGAAGTCTGATACTCTATGAGATTCTGATCATAAGAGTAATAATCTCCATAGCTTTGTACATAGCCTTGATTTATGTTTTCTCTGTTAATCAATGGGGTCACATGTACTACCACTCTTTCTAGGTTTTCTTTTGATTATGTATACTTAATTGGTACTACATTTTGAGGATGTGGGGGTTGTTGTCCTGGCATTTGTTGAGGTTGGTCATATCCTTGATACTCATAAGGCCTTGGGGCCATGGGTGGCCCTTGATATGGAACATATATTGGAGCCTCCTTGACTTTCTCTCTCGGTTGGTATCCAAATGGCCTATATTGTCATGGTTGCAATGGTCTAGAATGTCTATTATAAGGACAATTTTCAGTAATATGATTGGTGTATCTCTACTCAATATGATAGTAGAGATTAGGCCTTTGTGTCCACTACTTATTGTACTGATATGGCTATGGGGAAACAGTTGCTACTCCTACACAAGCATGAGATGGGTGGTTCCTCCACAATCCACACACCTTCTTAACATGGGCATTCTCATAGGTTTGCTCTGATACGGTTCTTGACCTTGCTAGTTTTGAACTCCTAATTGTTTTCCATTAGGCTCGCCGATTCCTCGATGTTGTTAGATTTGGGAGAGGCATTACTTTCAATATCATTAGATTTGAAGTATGTGAAATCTTCAAATCATCTGCTAAATTATGTTCCAATTCTATGCACTCTCTTAGGCATTCATCCAATGTTTGTAAGCATTTTACATACACTAAGGTTATCAAGTTTCCATTGGTTAGACCATCCAAAAATAGTGATATCATTTTTTGTTGGGTGGGTCATTCAGCCATTAGACATCTATCCACATACTCATTGAATCTCATGGCTGCCAATCTTACTGATTCATTAGGTGCTTGCTTAAAACTATGGATCAAGGAAGAGGAATTGTGTTTGATAGCCCTCTTTGTAAATTCTCTAATGAATTCTTCAAAGAACTACTCTATATTAGTAAATCATTTGGGATTCAAAGGATGGAACCAAGTTAACGAAGTATTGGTTAATGTAAGTGCAAAAAAATTGTATTGGATAAAAAATTCATCCACTTATTCTGCTCCTGGCACTTGTTTAAACTATGCCAAATGATCATAGGGATCTCAAGAACCATCATAGTGATTCCTTATGCACTTGGCCACCAGAATAAGTCTCAATCTTCTACACACTTTAGGAGCTCAAGGAATAGCTTGAACCAAAGCACTCACACATAGTACTCTTCCTTGTGGGGGTCTCAAAGGAAAGGGTGGTCAGTTCATCATCTCGCTTCCCAAGTAAGAATTAGGTATAGTGCTGGTATTTGGCATAATGAAGTGAACTTGTGTTTTGATTGGAACACTTTGCTGACTAGTTTTAGCTATGAAGGGATTTTCCTAGCTTTGTTGCTATCCTTGAGGATTTTGGGATGTGGTTGCCCGATCCCTTGGGGGAATACTCACAAACCCATGTACTATAGCCTAGATCTCTCTAGATCAGTAACTACCCAATATCCTCTCTTGTTTTTATGCAAATAAGTGACTTTGAAAAAGTCTTCAGATCATGCAATTCATAAAGGGTGGCAGGGTTTACATTGCTTCCCGCTTGGGGTGAAGTAGCTTACAAAACTTTATCTTGTTTTGCTAGCAAATAGATATCCACCAAATCATCATCTTGAGGGATCTTATCTCCTTTCCAAACATTCACTACTATAGATCTTCCTCTTGGGGTAGTCATTGCTTCTCTATTATCCATCTCGATTGGATTTCGAGGTTCTTCACTTTCTCCTCTTTCATTGATTGGATCTCGATAATCACCTACCAAATACAATTTCCATCGTTTATCTATGTAAAATCTGTTGATATATTTAGGTAGTGATGTGTGTGAACACACTAGGACCGCCGAGGCACTTTTTTTCCTCTTTAGGAGGTTTTTTTCCCTCGGCTTGTATATACGCCTATAGCCCTAAATGGGCTACTTATCTTTGTACATTCTCTAGTAATACATTCAGTATTGTGTGTTGTGCTACAAGCTTCTTCTTCTTCCTTGTGCTGTTCGCGTGCTTCCGCAGACGTCTAACTCCAACAATTGGTATCAGAACAGGTCGTCGCTTCATCTAGGGTGCCATCGACACTCCTCCGATTGCAATCTCAGAATCGCACGAATTTTGGTGAGCATACTCAGCGTGTTTTTGAGATCAAACATCTTTGCTATGTGGTGCCAAAATCACGATCTGAGCTCGTTTCAACCTCCGAACGCACTATCGCAATGCTTGTGCAGGCTATTTTGTCTTTTTGTGCCAAAGGTATATACCAGTTTCTGTTCGCCAGTATAAGTGTCTTGAAGTCTGCTACAGGTGTAGCAAAATTCATCTGGGTAGTTCTATTCAACTTTTTGAGATACAGTCAATTTTCTACATCAAGGTATTTTAGTCACCGACCATGGCTGAAAGCAAGGATGTATTCCGTATGTTGGATGTTGAGGATTAGTTGGATGGTACCAACTACCCGTTTTGGGCTTATATGATGCGACATGTCTTGGTTGGAAAAGGATTGTGGAACATTGTGCAGGGTGTCGAAAAATGTCCTATCACACTTGCAACTATTACAACTGCAGGTACTGAAGCTGATGTAGAAGGTGTCGAAGATGATGATATTCTGCATATTCCTGTTCGTGCTGCAGTTTCTGTTGCCCCTACTACAGAGCAGATTCGTTGGGATGGTAGAGATGCCCAAACACATGCATTGATAGCTTTGTCTATCAAACATGCCATTATTCCTCACATTCGCTCTTCTAGAATAGCTAAGGATGCTTGGGATACACTTACCACATTGTACCAAGCTAGGAATGAGGCTCGTGTTGCTTACCTCTGAAATAGTTGGAGAGTGAGCACATGAATGAAGGTGATTCTATGGACAATTTCCTAACAAAGATCAAATACTTGAAGGAACAGTTGATTTCTATTGATGAGGTTATACCATATAGCTCACTCATTAGGGGAAAAAGTGAACCCTGCATGGGCCTTTTAGATTAAGGGGTGATTAGTGATGGACCAATGAGAGGAGGGTGGTGGCCACAGTCTAGGGCCTCAATCAAGTAGGCTAGACCTAGGTTTCCCTTGGTTTGGGCTAGTCAAAACAACCAAAATGTGGTGATAAAACTAGTATTTTCTTTGTAAGTGGTTTTGAGGACCCACAAAATTCGAAATTCGCCATCGGAGTTGGATTTGCACCCTTGATATGGAGAAGATCCAATGGTTGAATTTGAAAGGAAGAGAAAATGCACCTTTGGTTGTGCATCGTCAGATGATGTGATGATCCAATGCTTGAGATTATCCCTCTAGAGGATTGGGAATCTTTGAATTACTACTCTTGGATCTACTTTTGATCCAACGATCTTCAAGTCACGCAGAAACGCGTTTGAACGTGAGACCTCCGATTCGTATGCATCAAACGGTGTAGATTTATTCGGAATATCAATACCATACTCTCTCTCTTCCTTTTACAAAGCAATCATTATTGACATGACTTCTATTTTGTCTTATCTGCCAGACACGCGGATGCGAATCATGAGCGTCGATTAAGCAAGATCGAATGGTCCTCAATATCTGCGCTGTGTAGTCTCTCTCTTACTTTTCCAACCTCTTAAACATTCCCTATTTTGTCGTTTTTTGCCAGACCTATGCATGCTAATCGTGTCCGTCAACACAAGAAATCTAACGGTTCTAGATAGCCACAAATATAATACAATGTGATCACTATTTTGTCATGTTCTGCTAGACATGAACTATTGATCTCGTCCGTGCATGAAGAGCATCCTAGGGCTCTCAATAGCCACCATTTTATGCCGACTGAGAACTCCAATATGGCATTTTCAAACAAATGATTTTAAATTAAATACCACAATTGGTTTTTTTTCTTCTTGAATACTAGACATGATTAATTTTAATCCCTAAAAATTAGCGATCCTTACAAGGCCCATGCAGGGTTCACTTTTTCCCCTAATGTTGTGCAGACCATTCTGAATGGTCTTCCTGATTCATATCAGAGTTTTGCTTTGAATCTTCGGTTGATGATGAAAGGCAATCCAAATGCCTTATCAGTTGAGGAGTTAGTCTCTCTTTTGTTGCAGGAAGATCAGTCCAGGCAGAACATGTCCATTATGCGAGTTGCAGATCAAGCTTCCCTGGCTAGTCAGAAGGGCAAAGCAAAATGGAGCTCTTCAAGTAGTATGCAGAAAGCTGCTAATTCTACATATTCGAAGAAGGAAGATAAAGATGAGAAGAAATCAGAAAAGCAGAAATTGTTTTGTAAGTACTGTAAAGGGAATGATCATATCATAAAGAACTGTCCAAAACTGGCTGCTAAAGAGGCAAAGAAGAAAGAGGCTCGAATGGTTGTTGCAGAAGCCTCTACGCCAAAACAGAGTCTGCTAATCTTGTACAGGAAGAAGAATGGGCGTTTACTACTATCTGCAGTTTTGACCCATCTTCTCATGATCAGTGCATGTCTGCAGTAGACTCAGATGTTTAGTATTTTGACAGTGGGGCGACCAAACATATTACCTCACAGCGCAGTTTCTTCTCTTCACTCGAGCTTGCCCCTATAGGGAATACTGTTACATGCGCTAACAACTCCTCTTATCTTGTTATGGGGGAGTTGGTAAGATCATTTTGACTACTGCTGATGGTAGTTCTTTCACCCTGTCAGATGCTCTATTTGTGCCAGGGATCAAGAAGAACCTGTTATCAGTTTCTACATTAGCCAAGATTGGCTTGGTTGTGAAATTTGTTGATGACAGGTGTACAGTTCATGATTTGTCAAATGGCGATGTGATTATTGCTTCTAGCATTTTATGTCGTGGGCTGTATAAGCTCATAGACTATGAAAGATCTGTAAATGATTTGGCATGTGCAGTAAATGATTCTCATGATATGTCAGATGCAAAGCTTTGGCATGCACACTTTGCTCATCTGAATTTTGCTAGTTTGCTACGCTTGCAGAAATCTGAAATGGTGTCCTCTTTGCCCAAACTTGAGGCACCTAGAAAACATGTTTGTGAAGGCTGTATTTTAGGCAAAATGCAGCGTTGGTCCTTTCCAAAAGATGGTTCAGTTCGGGCTGCTCAAAAATTGCAGCTTGTACATAGTGATGTCTGTGGTCCTATGCAGACACCTTCTTTTGGGAATTATCTTTACCTCCTGACTTTCATCGATGATTTTTCCAGGCATGCATGGGTATATCCATTGAAGGCAAAGTCCGAAGTGTTCATGTGCTTCAAACAGTTTTTGGTTTTGGTTGAAAATCTGTCAGCATGTAAAATGGGCACCCTCCGTTCTGATTGAGGGGGGGAATATATGTCTTCTGATTTTAATGCACTTCAGGCTGAATGTGGGATAAAACACCATTGTACAGTGTCGTACACACCTCAACAGAATGGAGTTGCTGAACGAAAGAACATGTCACTCATGGAGATGGCGAGATGCATGGTCAAGAGTTAGGCTTTACCACATACTTTCTGGCTTGAGGCTGTCATGTGTGCAGCATATGTATTGAACAGGTGTACCACTAAAGCGCTGCAGTCTATCACTCCATATGAGGCTTGGCATGATTGCAAGCCATCTGTTGCTCATCTGCGTGTTTTTGGTTGTTTGGCATATGCATTAGTGCCTGAACAACATCGCAAAAAATTGGATGATAAAGCAGTAAAATGTATTGTTGTTGGGCACAGTTCTGAAAGTAAAGGCTATTGTCTATATCATGTACAGACTAAATGCATTCTGGTTAGCTGTGATGTTGTTTTTGTGGAAGATGCTATTCAGTCATTGCTTTCATGTACTAAGGAGACATATGTTAGCTCCAAAGACATGTATGATACTTTGCTGCCTCTTTTTATAGGTGGATGCACTTATTGATGAGAGCTCTGATATTGAGCAGGCAAGAAGTATGCCAAAATGGCTGGTGTAGACCTTGCATGACAGCAAATTAGATGCACCTCTGTCATATCGTACTCGTTCAGGCTCTCATAGTGCCTCTTTTGCATCAGATTGCTATGCTATGGCTGCATCTAGTCTCTGTGATGAGAATGAGCCTGTTTCATTTGATGAAGCACAAAATTCAGAAAATTGGATGGCTGCTATGCAATCTGAATATGATGCAATAATGAAGAATGGTACTTGGTCTTTATGTGACTTGCCTCCTGGCAAGAAGGCCATTGGCACTAAGTGGGTATACAAGCTGAAGTGTAAACCTGATGGTACAGTTGACAGGTATAAGGCTAGGCTTGTTGCAAAGGGTTATGCACAGGAAAGAGGCATTGATTTTGATGAGACCTTTGCACCTACATGCCGTATGACTACTGTTCGCGTATGAAGAAGTGTATGTTTTTCAGCCCCGTGGCTTTGTGTTGAAAGGGCATGAAAACCAGGTGTGTAGGTTAAAGAAGGCATTATATGGTTTAAAGCAAGCACCACGTGCTTGGTATGAGAAGATACATGCCTATCTGATTGCACATGGTTTTAAGAATAGTCCAACTGAAAGCACCTTATATGTTAAGCGTGCTAATGATGTGCTTCTGATCATTGTTCTCTATGTTGATAACATGCTACTCACTGGTCCTATTGAGACGCATATTGCTAATTTTAAGGCTGATTTGCATGCCTCATTTGAGATGTCTGATTTGGGGCATTTGCATCACTATTTGGGCATTCAATTTATGCAAGTTCATGGTGGAATGGCTTTGTGTCAAACGAAATATATTGACACATTATTGCAGCATTTTGGCCTTGAAGACTGTAAGCCTATAGCCACTCCTATGGAGACAGGTTTACGATTGAGTCTTCATGATGCTGGAGATGCATTTGATGCTGTTCTCTATCAGCAGGCTGTTGGATGCTTGATTTACTTATGCATTACTCGGCTAGATATTCAGTTTGCTGTATCACAGATGAGTAGGTTTATGCATTGCCCTGGAGTCAAGCATTGGCAGGCAGTTAAGCGCATCTTTCGCTATTTGAGTGGTACTCGGCTACTTGGGTTGTTTTATCCCAATGGGGGATCACTACCGCCATGTTTGCATGCTTTTTCTGACTTTTATTGGGCTGGTTGCTATGACACTCGTGTGTCCACTAGTGGCTTTTGCTTCATGCTTGGTAGCTCATGTATATCTTGGTTGAGCAAGAAGGAGCCTACTGTGGCCACTTCCAATTGTGAGGCTGAGTATAGGGCAGCTTTCACAGCGACTTTTGAGTGTGTGTGGCTCAGACTCCTTATGGCTGATTTGGGTGTTGGTCAGACTTCTGCCACCACCATCTTCACTAACAGTTAGAGCGCATTGGCAGTTGCGAGCAACCCTGTGTTCCATGCTCGCACTAAGCACATTGAGGTGCATTATCACTATGTCAAGGAGAGGTTCTTTGCTGGGGAGATCAGCTTGGCATATGTGCCCACGCAGGAGAACATTGCAGACCTTTTCATGAAGGCTCTGCCTAGGGAGAAGTTTAAAGCTTTCAACAAAGCTTTGGGCTTACTTTCTTTTGTGGAGTGATTTCCACATAGCTTGGCACTTCCTTATACATGAGTGCCAGCTCCTTGCTCACCGCATCACTCCCAGGGGGGATTTGTTGATATATTTAGGTAGTGATGTGTGTGAACACACTAGGACCGCCGGGGCACTTTTTTCCCTCTTTAGGAGGTTTTTTTTCCCCGGCTTGTATATATGCCTATAGCCCTAAATGGGCTACTTATCTTTTTACATTCTCTAGTAATACATTCAGTATTGTGTGTTGTGCTCCAAGCTTCTTCTTCTTCCTTGTGTTGTTCGCGTGCTTCCACAGATGTCTAACTCCAACAAAATTTCCTCCTTCAAACTTCACAGTTGGTCTTGGCAAAACTTCATAGTCTAACAAACTATGATGAAGTCCTATACTCTGCCTCGATCAAGGACATGAGCTCTATTGAATGGATAGAGTTATGCATGTCTTCCGAAGCCATAATTGATTCTCCTTCTGAATCACTAAAAGTATCATAGTAAATGAAGCGAATGCTCTTTTGGGTGCTGAGGATATCATGCTTCTTTGACTCCCTACATCACATATAGGTTGTAGGTTCAGCCTAGGGGCTTCACCCATTTTTGTGACCTTAAACTCGCTATTTTGTTCTTAGGGTATTCTATCAAGACTTGGAAATGGTTTTATTGATGTTTGAGCACAAGAATCCCTCAAAAATTTCAATTCAAGAAAAATTAGCCTTTGTTCCTAATTTCCTCGATACACAATACTCACGATCCTCAGCATGCATGATACCAAAGCTTTGATGATACTATACTGGGATACTTGAGGTCTCTCATGATACACGATACTTGGAAACTTACGATACTTGATACTAGACCTCCATGATATGATACCTCAGTTTTGGTGATACACGATACTTCTCACCTCACAACACATGATAAATGATATGAGCTATGAATGATACATGATACCTTAGGGTCAGATGATACACGAGATGCACAAGACATGATACCATACTCTCTCCTCAATAATACACAATACTTCAAATCAAACGATACAAGGCACACGTTCCAAATCACAATACATGATACTTAAAAGTATTAGTGATAAATGATATTTGGAGGTCATGATACTCGACTAGATGATACAAAATACAAAAGTATCACAATACATTATGATTAAGGTATCGCATACTGATACCTGCCAAGTATCAATGACACACGAGAATTGCGTATCATGATACCAAACTCAAACATTCATGATACTTGGACTTTTTTAAGTCCAAATAGAAAACTTTTTTTTGCAAGTGAGTTCTTTGTGCTATCCTTGTCACCCCTATGTGCTTGTACCTAAAACATTCTTCAAAAATCTCCTTATTCGTGCCTCACAATACTTGGTATGTGTCATGTTACCCTATGTGAGTGCTCAATCAAGAAAATGATTTTCTTAGAATGAAGTGCTCACCTCAAAGAATATTTCCATAAGGTTTTAGCACCAATCTCCAGCTACAATCCAGGTTTTTCACGATACAAGATCAATGATATTGATCGTTTTGGGAGCTCCACAATACTTTTGTATACAAGTGAATTAAAATGTGGTGAGTTTTGGTTTTTAGTCTCTAGCCAGTACCGATGACTCAAGAGAAAAGTGATTTTTTTTTTAGTTTTTGAAATGTGATTGATCTACCATACTTCCAAGCTCTCTTACCTACTTCCTAACCCTAAATTCTCCACTCATAACCTAATCCTAAAACTTCACACACACACACACACACACCGGTGTATGAAGCAACAAGTGCAAGAAAATTGTGAGTTGCCAAGCTATTGAAATTTACTTTCTCACGATCACTACCTTCACAACAAAGCTTTAACCATCATGTAGGAACCCTAACATAAGCCCAATCCCTAGCAACAATGCCAAAAAAATGCATACCTAGAATCAAAAGTCTGAGGGATTTGTGACAAAAGTGAGCAAATCTCAATCATCAAGCAAATGTATATAGTGGTGGGTTGATACACACATTAAAATATCAATTTGAAAGCCTGACCGAGTCAAGTGCATGGAAATGAGTGCATGAATTATGGTTAATCTGGGAAAGGGGCAAGTCGTACATGCAAAAAGAGAACATCCACCTCACATGAAACCTCTTGCACAAAAGTGTGTATCATGATACTTGGTGTAATAGCAACACAAATTGAGTGATATCTCTGAGCTTGGATACTCAAATATTGCTCAATAGTGGGGTTTTTTTTTAAGCCCTCGATGAGACACATCCAATATGATATTTTCGGCTTGATCGAATCTTTTTGCTTCAAATTATGCCCAAAAATTAGAGTGGTGAGAAACACCTGCTCTCACTTTAAGACTTCCTATGCTTCACACACACATTAACAACAAAAAGAGATAGGGAAGGGGCAGAAAACACCTATAGACAAGCATTACATGCCTCACATACACACACACACACACAAGCTCATGAAGAGGAATTTACACAAGTGAGAAAGTTAGCTCTTGATTATGGCAAAAAGTCTTTACAAAAGAGTCACAAGTAACTTATATACATGTGCCCTAATTTTGGTCCTTTCACATAAGAGACTACTACTTTATCTATAAATCAATAAATTTACTACTGTTGTACAATAGTAGTTTGATAATCTTCAAGGTATGGATCTTGAGGAATCCTCAAGAGCACTTACAAAGATTCTCAATGTTTTACAATGAATTTTTGGGAAAAGAGAAATGAGCCATTTCTTGAAAATTTTGGGGGCTTGGTTTTCTTCTTTTCTTTGTTATGCTTTCTTCTCTCTCTCTCTCTCTTGCCTTCAGTCCTTTGCAACAATAAACCACTCAAAAATCGCTTTCAAGTTTGTTATTGGACACACCTCAAATTTTGGTTCACCATGGTTGTTAGTTAATCCCCAAGGGAGAAATCTTCGGCTTGTTAGGTATTTCCATGGGATTCAATGTTTTGATGGGTCAATAATGGAACTGGTCTCTTTATAAGATTGATAAAAAGTTGGAATACTGGAAAGGTATGCAGATCAGCCTCGTAGGTTGAGCTATGGTGGTTAACACATTCTTTCTTTCTCCAATTATCTACTTTCTCTCTTGTTCGGGATAGGAGCAGGAGATTGTCAAATTGGAAAGAATTGGAAAAACTTTCTTTCCATGGGTGACCCCAATAGAAGGGGTGTCCCCAGAATTAAATGGGCGACCTGCATAAGCCAAAAAGATCAAGGTGGTTTGGGCATTCTAGACATTGAAGGAATGGCAAATACGTTGGTTTCCAAATGGTTAATTAAAGCATGGAGTAATAGGTTGGGACAAACTAATTTGTAGAAACAAGAGTGCTCTTAGGCTTGTGCCATCTAGGTTGGAAGGGTCTTGATCTTATCATTCTTTTGTTCTCTCCCCTTTTTGGTGACTCCTAGAGGCTCGCGTTTAGTGTGCTCTGTGTGGAAAAGTTGTAACAAGGTGAAAGAGTTTGTCAAGATCAATGAAGATTGGAAATGGGTATCTAGTATTAGACAAAATGATGCAATCTAGTTCCCTATCAAGGGCATCAAAGGTGTTGAGGTTTGGAACCTCGAAAAAGCTAGGAAGCTTTGGAACAAAGATTTCCTTTGTGGAAACATCTATGGAATCAAGAAACATGCCAATGGATTAGATTTGAGGACATTGATCCAACTAAGAGATTGGACTATGAAGAATGGTGCTGTTACAAAGCAGATTCAATTCTTGGGAGTGCTTGAGGACTCACCTCCTTATTAGGCATGACTTCCCTCACATGGAGGGTGTTAGATGGCACAATGACAACATTCTTGATAAAATCTTGAGGTTTAAAAAGAATGTGGGTGTTCATGCCACACTTAATAGGAGACAGTGTCTCGATTGGTCAAGTTTTATGTGGGAGTTTAAGTTCCAATACCTTTGGCATCCCCTAATTGAGATAAAAAAAAATAAGTTCTTATGTGGCAAATCCTCCACCTGGGAATTTGGACCAATGTAAAAGCTAACAAAATTTGCAGATCCCCTCCGTGGTGTAAATGGTGTCTTTATGGCAATGAAGACTTGGGATACTTCTTCTTTTCATGCACCAAGTCAATGTCGCTCTGATGGGCCCTTTGGAGAATCACGTAACTCGAGGGACAAATGAAGTGGAAGCAAGCATTATTGGGTAAAACGATCAACTCTTCCTCAATATTGTGGAGTGCTATAAGAGGCAAAACCCTTTGGAAGATCTAGAAAGAGAGGTGTGCTGTCAGCTCTGGTAGCGTGCCTAAAGAATGTTCGATCAAAAGATATCTTTTCTTTTTAGGCAAAATAATTTCCAATTGTAAGAGGCCCTCAACTTTTAGACATCATAGAGTGTATTTCCTCGAGAGAAACAAGATTAAAAGTAATTGGGCCTCACATGAGGGTCACGAAAGGGTTATCAAACTTCTTTGTAATGTTCTCTAGCAAAGTTTAAGCAACCCATGCTTTTTGGGATTTGGGGGGTCCCATGGCATCTAGGTTTGTTCACTTGTACAATTGTTCTTTCTATTAATTAAAGTTTGGGAGACTAGATTGTTGCCAAACTTCCTTTTTTTTTAATATTTCTCTTTTTTACTTCCAAATTAGGTTAGTTTGTAAACCATTTAAGGCTATCATAATCAAACATTGTAGTCACTTTAACTTTAAAAATATAATGATGCCACTTTTTGAGAGAAATATTACATAAAATATCTTTCATTGGTGTATTGGTTCCTTTGAGATAGAGTTAGCTTCTTGCTTTCAAAATCTATTGGTTTACCATCTTGAACCAACAGAAATCTTGTTGTAAAAATTCTTGCATCTATTTCTAGAATGAAATTACTACTAGGGCCTATTAATTCTTGCATCTAGGGAAGAAGATATAACTTTCTTCAACTATTCAAAACCTTTTTCTTTTTCTTTCCCTAGGTCAAGCTCTCACATTTTTCGTTTATTTGTTATACAAGTGGAATTGGTAAATTGAAATTATTCTGGATAAACCATTGTAGCATCTTGATAAACCCAAGAAGCTTTGAAGTTTTATTGTAGTATTGCCATGTTTCCAACTCACAATGTCTTGAAAATTTCCAAGATCTAACTTAGTTCCCTATGTAGAACTAGTTTGTCCAAGATAGTGAACTTTTTGGATGAAGAATTCATACTTGGATTTTTTTTTTTCAACTTATGATCACCCAAAAATTGAGAGACTTTACAAAAGGTGATGAAGATAGGAAATTGGATCCAAGATGTAGACAAGGATATCATTTGATAATTCAATTAAAAACTTGTAGAAATAAGTTCACAACATTTATTTCATTAGCACCATAATGTGGAAAGGGTACTTGTTAGCAAAAAAGGTACATCCAAAAACTTGTAATGCCCATATTTCTTTGAAAGACTATACTTTCAACCATTTTTCTTTCATCATCACCTAATTATATCCTTGTATAAGATAAACCTTAGTAAATATTGTAGCACCCTCTTCAACATCCCATTTTCTGCTAGAAGGTTTGGGCTCACTTCATGAATGGTGTTGATCTTCCCCTTTTTTCAAATTAACCTTCAAACCATCATGATTACTATAAAATTTTCCATCCATGCTATAGGTAATGAAATGGATAATACGATTTTGATTCCCATGAACAAGGATTATGCACCCATATTTAATATGATTTTGATTCCCATGAACAAGGACTATGCACCCATATTTTAAAACAAGAATATATTTGTTTTGAACAAAAAAAAGTTCCATGTGGAATATGGTGTAGGATCCAACATTCACTTATAATTATCCACATATCGCATCCTTGAAATGTATTTAAATGATGGATGTCTTCATGACATGCATGAGTGGCTTTAGTGATGGCCAACTCTTCTAACACTATCTTCGGATAAGAAACTATCTTGCATGTGATGGAAGCTCAAAAGCATGGAGTATTGTAGCTAATCTTTCCAATTGTTTTAGCTTAAAATGGAGCCCTTCTTCTTAAAATTATGAATTGATATCATAAAGGAATTTGTTTACAATTCAACTTAACTCTTACCAATGTAGGTATACAAGTTCACTTGCTTATTAGCTATGGCATGCCATTATCTCATTTTGGTCATCAAGTTGCCCATCTATCGAAATCCCATGCTCTACTTAGTCCTTATAAGGACCTCCATTCAACACAAGTGAAAAGACATTCATGTTGGCTTTCACACCAACCTATTTCATTAAATTAAATGCATTGAGACCTTAGAAACCAAATTTAGTCCCATCATATACTATGATTTCTACTCCATATTATACCACATCCTACATTTATAATATCATCAAGGTGTTCATACCTATTGATGATCACAATAGATTTTTTGTTGAAGAATCACTCACAAATTTGACATACAGACAGATATAAAGACGAAGAAAGATAAAAAGAAGTAGAAACAAAGCATTCAGAAAAAACCAAAACCTTAGTGAAGGGACAAATTCACGTCTGTAATATACAGCGTAGAAACTTCCGAAATTTGAGTTTGTTGAAACCCGGATAAAATATTGTATATAAGAGATCATAGAGAATCAGAATAGAGAATGCATATAATAGAGTCCTGTAGGGATAAGTAGATGTATGTAGAAGACGCCAGAGATTGCGTACATAGAGATGAATAGCAGAACCTAAAATGTCGGGTATTCATCTGAGAGAGATGGTAAGGAATAACTACTCAGAGTAGGAGAGTTTTTCCATAGCTATGAGCAAAGTGAGGCCAAGCTATTTTGTACACATCTTCTCTAATAGAAAACACATGTTCATGTGGAAATATTTGAGTGCATTATTTTCGTGTGAAGAAGTCTAAGTGATTTCATGTTACTGTGAAAGTTAATTAACAATTACAGTTTTCTCAGTAAACATTTGCCGGTACTTCTGAGAGTTAGATCTTGCAGCACAGTGTAAAGATTTTCATGAGTGATAGCTCATTTTGAAGCTAGGATTCTGAACTATAAACTGATCAAATAATCCGGTGAAAAGGAACACGTATACACAATACAAAGTCTGACTATAAAGAACTGATGAAGTTTTTCCTTAAACTTCAGATAACGTTCATTCAGTGAAGAAAGTTCACGTATTACTTTCTTACTTCATGTATACACACTTGAAGTAACTACAATCAGAATTGTAGTTGATTCTGGTAACATTCCAGTAAGATTACGGTGATAGTCCGATAACATTCCGGTGAAGTTCCGGTGGATTTTTGGTGAGTTAAAAACTCAGTTTTGGCACAGTTAACTAACGGAAAGATTATCTGATTGTAATCAAACACAATAGTGTAAAGTCTGAAGTAAATCAGTTTAGAATTGAAGCTTGAAAGAAACACGAAACTTTCTGTAAAGTGAATTTCAGTTTTTCACTAATACAGTTATAAAGTTTTCAGTTTCAGAAGGTTGCTAAGCTATTGATTGTAAGCGGATTCCGCAATATAAGCGCTACACCAACAAGTGGTATCAGAGTAGTGAGATCCAAGAAGTGATATCAGAGCAAAAAGATCCACAAGCAGTATCATAGCAGTAAGATCAACAAATGGTACCAGAACACAAAAAGTTCTGAAGAGCAGAAAAGGTTTCTTAGAAGAAGAAACGGAAAGAGAATTAGAAGAATTCTCATAAAGAAGGTGAAAGCTGAAGAGATCGATAGAAAACGGCATCAAGAAGTGTTCCGAAGTCATTCTCAAGGTAAAGGTTTACAAAAGGTAAAATCCTTTAACATTACACTCACCGGAAGTAACAGAAACAAGAAGATCATGGCAGATCATATTTCAATTGACAAATTGGACAGAGATAACTATCCCGCATGGGTAAAGCAAATGGAAGCTTTACTTATGAGTAAAGACTTAATGATATATGTGACAGGAGAAGAAAAGAAGCCAACTTTTGAAGATGACAGTCAACCAAAGAAAGAAGAGTTAGAAGCCTTGAAACTGTGGTAGAAGAAAGATGCAGCGACAAGAGCGTATATCTACAATACCGTTACAGATCATCTATTACCGCATATTAGAGGTCTGGAGAAAGCAGAAGATATATGGAGTGCTTTGGAAGATCATTTCCAAAATACGACAAAAGCTAGAAAGGCTAGCTTATGGTCGGAGTTCACAACGTTCAAGAAAAAGCAAAGTCAAAGCATTAGTGATTATGTCACTAAGATGAAGGACTTGGCAGATAGTCTTGGATCGATTGGTGAAGTTATTGAAGACCACATGTTAATAGCGCAAGTGCTTGCATGTTTGAGAGGAGATGAAAGGTGAAAACCTTTCGTACTCTCAACTGAGCTTTCTTTAAATCATTTTGTACCAGATTTAAATCAGTTGCTTGGATTAATGCTAACGTTTGAGCAAGATTTGAAGACAGATGGAGATAAAGGACATAGTTTGGCTATGTATGCAAAGAGTAAGAAGAAAGGTGATAAAGGTAAAGAAAAAGATGAAGAAGAGATGACTGCTCAAGCAAATTATGCAAGAGGAAGAGGTAACATCAAAAAGAGAGGTAATACAAAAGGTAGAGGTAATCAGAAGAAGGCTTGCTGGATCTGCGGATTAAGCAATCACTTGGCTCATGATTGCTGGCATAATTCTCAAGGATCAAGTCAGAATCAGAATAACAGTAGCAGAGGTAGAAGCGGAAGATATCAAAGAGGAAGACAAAGCCAAAGAGGCAGATATGGTAGAGGTGGAGCAAGAAGTTGGGGACAGAATCAGTCTCACAACACTACCTACTACAATTATGCAAATGATACACAGAATGACGATCATACAACATTGATGATGAACTCGATAAGTGTGTCAGAAAATGAAGACCTAAAGGTATTCTATATTGACTCTGGTTGTTCAAATCATTTGTTAGGAAATATAGAATTGTTGTTAGAACTAGAAGGAGGTATTTCAAATCATACAGTACAGACAGGTGATAACACAAAACATAATGTAAGGTCAATTGGAAAGGTAAAATGTAAGAATGGAGCTGACCTACTAACAAATGTTTTGTATGTTCCAACAATCCCAAAGAATCTGATGAGTGTGGGTCAGATAGTAGAAAAAGGTTTTCAAGTCACGTTTACAAATGAAGGAGTATTTGTTGAAGATCCAGAAAAAGGATACAAACAAATTGTTCATGGTAAAAAGGAAGGTAGACTTTTTACTCTTAAAGTGCAAGGGAATGTTGGTCAAGCTTTAATCACACATGGTGATAAAGCATTTATAGAATTGGACCTTTGGCATAAGAGGTTAGGACACTTTAATGAAAAAGGAATCAAAGTTATGGTGGAGAAACAATCCGTGAGAGGATTACCAAACATGAAGAACCAACATATGATTCACAAATGTGAAGCCTGTTAGATGGGAAAAGCCCACAGGTTACCATTTCAGAAAAATGGTTACAAACATGATGGTGTGCTAGAGCTCATACATACAGATACATGGGGACCAACGAAAGAAGGATCTATTAGTGGTTCAAGGTACTACGTTCTTTTCATTGATGATGCAACAAGATGGATAACTCTTTATGTTTTGAAAGAGAAATCAGAAGTGTTTGGAGCTTTCAGACATTTTCATGCATATGCTGAAAGACTTACAGGACAGAAACTCAAAAGACTAAGGTCTGATGGAGGAGGAGAATATTTTTCTCGAGAGTTCAATAATTATCTGTGGAATGCAAGAATCAAAAGAGAAATAACTTGCAAGTATACACCGCAACAAAATGGAGTAGCAGAAAGGAGAAACCGAACCCTAGTTGAGTTTGCAAGAGCAATGCTAAAGGAGAAGAATTGTCCAAACTATCTTTGGGCTGAAGCTGTAAATACAGCTACATACTTGGTAAACAGATTACCATGTACAGCTTTAAATGGGATGACCCCTTATGAAGCCTGGTGGGGCAAAAAACCAACACTTGATCATTGCAAAGTGTTTGGATCAGTTGCTTATGCTTATGTACCGTCACAACTTAGACATAAGCTTGAACCAAAAGCTGAAAAATATGTGTTCATCGGATATGATGAAAAGCAGATGGGTTATAGGTTATGGAGTCCTTTAACCAAACAGTTTACTGTTTCCAGAGATGTGACATTTGATGAAGGAAAGAGCTGGTATACAGATAAAGAGCATAATGTTGAAACACTTGAAGAAGAGGTAAGAAGAATTGAAAAAGGTAAATCACATATGCAGGTGAATGGAGATGAAGATCATATGTAGGCAAGTACGTCCAGGATCGGATCGGGTATAAGAAACGAAGATGATTCGAGATTTGATGAAGATGTGTATTCAGATACACATGAAGAGTTTGAACCAAGAAGGTCAAATAGAGTAAGGAAACAACCGACAAGGCATTCCTATGATACTTCTTATTTGACTCAGAAAAACTATGCTTACTTAGTAAAGGAGGATGAAGAACCTCTGAATTACAGTGAAGCAAAAGGTAAGAAAAATTGGGAAGAGGCAATGAAGGAGGAGTTTAATGCTCTTGAAGAGAACAAGACTTGGGAACTTGTTCCAAAACCAAATGGTAAGAAAGTGATTGGAAACAAATGGGTTTACAAAGTTAAGAAACTTGCAGATGGAAGGATATCCAGATACAAAGCTAGACTGGTTGTCAAGGGCTATGCTCAGACGCATGGTATAGATTATGATGAGACATTTAGTCCGGTGGCAAAGATGTCAACCATAAGGACATTGATTGCTATAGCAGCATCAAAAGGATGGAAGCTAAGTCAACTGGATATAAAGAATGCATTTCTGAATGGATATATATCAGATGAAATCTACATGGAACAACCTGAAGGATTTGTGAGTTCTAGTTACCCAAAACATGTTTGCAGATTAAGAAGAGCTCTCTATGGATTGAAGCAAGCTCCAAGAGCTTGGAATTATAGACTTGTGAAGTATCTTAATGACCTTGGATATCGAAGTTCGAAGGCTGATGCAAGTCTACTTGTTAAGAGAACAGATGAAGGTATGATCTACATTTGTATTTATGTAGATGACATTATAATCATAGGTACCTCAGATGAAGGAATCAAGGAGGTAAAGAGGCTGCTTGAAAAAGAGTTCAAGATCAGTGATCTAGGAAAGTTATCATACTTTCTTGGAATGGAAGTCACATATACAGATCATGGTGTATATGTTTCACAAGAAAGGTATCTCCTAAACTTATTGAAGAAGTTTAACATGGAGAATTGCAGAGAAGCTTCAACACCGCTTGAAGTAAATCATAAACTCAGCAAATATGGTGGTGCAGAGTTTAAAGATATGAGGAAGTATCAGTAGTTAGTTGGAAGCTTAATTTATGCTACACTAACAAGACCGGATCTCAGTTATGTAGTGGGAGTTCTCTCACAGTTCATGCATTTTCCGAAGGATCAACATTGGGTTGCAAGACAAAGAGTTCTTAGATATATCAAAAGAACTATAAAAGAAGGATTATATTATCCTTTTATGTCAGATATAAATCTGAGAGCATACAATGATTCAGACTGGGTAGGAAGTCAAGATGACAGAAGATCAATACATGGGTATATGATATACCTAGGAGATAAGCTTGTAAGCTAGTGTTCGAAGAAGCAACATATAGTGGCTTTATCTCAACTGAAGCAAAATATAAAGGACTTGTGGAAGCAGCAAAAGAAGTGATATGGATGCAGACCTTGTTCATTAAAAGCATGGCAATTGATCAAGGTATACCTATCAAACATGGAAATTAATATGAGTTCGTTGTATCTTGCAGCAAATCCAATATTTCATGCAAGAACAAAACACATAGAAATTCAATATCATTTCTTGAGGGGAAAGGTAATGGAGAAGGAGATTGAGATAGTATTCACTCCTACGAAAGATCAGATTGCAGATATTCTGACAAAAAGCTTGGATGGAATAAAGACAAGCAGATTCAAAGAAATGGCAGGTATAAAAGAAAAGAAAGATATATGAAAGATCAGAGAATGCAAATTAGTGATTGAGGGGGAGCTGTTGAAGAATCACTCACAAATCTAACATACAGACAGATATAAAGATGAAGAAAGACAAAAAGAAGCAGACACAAAGCATTGAGAAAAAACCAAAACCTTAGTGAAGGGACAAATTCACGTCTGTAATATATAGCATAGAAACTTCCAAAATTTGAGTTTGTTGAAACCCAGATAAAAATTTGTATATAAGAGATCATAGAGAATCGGAATAGAGAATGCATATAATAGATTCCTGTAGGGATAAGTAGATGTATGTAGAAGACGCCAAAGATTGCGTACATAGAGATGAATAGCAGAACCTGAAATGTCGAGTATTCATCTGAGAGAGATGGTAAGGAATAACTACTTAGAGTAGGAGAGTTTTTCCATAGCTATGAGCAAAGTGAGGCCAAGCTATTTTGTACACATCTTCTCTAATAGAAAACACATGTTCATGTGGAAATATCTGAGTGCATTATTTTCGTGTGAAGAAGTCTAAGTGATTTCATGTTACTGTGAAAGTTAATTAACAGTTACAGTTTTCTCAGTAAACATTTTCCGGTACTTCTGAGAGTTAGATCTTGCAGCACAGTGTAAAGATTTTCATGAATGATAGCTCATTTTGAACCTAGGAGTCTGAACTATAAACTGATCAAAGAATCCGGTGAAAAGGAACACGTATACACAGTAGAAAGTCTGACCGTAAAGAACTAATGAAGTTTTTCCTTAAACTTCAGATAACGTTCATTCAGTGAAGAAAGTTCACGTATTACTTTCTTACTTCATGTATACACACTTGAAGTAACTACAATCAGAATTGCAGTTGATTCCGGTAACATTCCGATAAGATTACGGTGATAGTCCGATAATATTCCGGTGAAGTTTCGGTGGATTTTTGGTGAGTTAAAAACTCAGTTTTGGCACAGTTAAGTAACCGAAAGATTATCTAATTGTAATCAAACACAATAGTGTAAAGTCTAAAGTAAATCAGTTCAGAATTGAAGCTTGAAAGAAACACAAAGCTTTCTGTAAAGTGAATTTCAGTTTTTCACTAATACAGTTATAAAGTTTTCAGTTTCAAAAGGTTGCTAAGCTATTGATGATTATAGAGGTGTTCTAACATCACTTTAGCTTAGTTCTTGTGGTGTAAGCGGATTCTGCAATATAAGCGCTACACCAACATTTTTTACCTTAATTATTAAAAGATGAAGTCTTCTTTGAATTGTTCATGTTTGTTGTGGAAGGTCTCTGTGACCTATGTTGTCTCATAATGAATTTGGTTCTATTCTCCTGCCACATATTGAACTTCTCTATCTTCTCAAAATTCTCAACCATTGCAACAACATCAAAGTCGTCAACACATCCAGATCCCTTCACTTGATAACGAAGCTCATCACAAAGCCCTTAAATAAACATGCTCTTTAGAGCATCACCACTAACCCCCAATGCATATTTGTGAAGATATAGGAACTTTTCTTTGTACTCGTCAACAAACAAGCTATGCTTCTCACTCCTGTGTTGTTGAAAATTGTAGAACTCCATCCTCATCTCCATATGGTATTGTGAAGAACAATAACATTTTTTTGCTTTCTCCCCAAATTCATTCCATAGAATTAGACTAGAACGCATCTAATTTTGCATGTAGGACTTCCACCATTGCTTTGTGATGCTACACATGTACAAGATAAAATATTTTGCCTTGGAATCCTCATTGAATTTTCTAAGGTCAAAGAAATCTTCTATCTCCTCAATCCATGCCTCTAGATCTTCACTGCTCTCCTTCTCACCATCAAAATCATTCAATTTTTCCTTCTTGAAGACTTGGTTGAAGGTGAACTCACCAGCCTCCATATCTTCATAATTGCATTTCTCTCTTCCTCTAGTCACACTAGATGTTTACCATCACCACTTCACTATTTAGCTCCAGAAACACATTGGTGGTGCCTTTTGGTTGCTTTCCACCTCGTTCTTTACATAATTATCCAAGAAGCTCCTGAGTGAGCTCCTCTTGCTCATCAATATTCTGTATCAAACCTTCTATCATTGCCAAGGATTGATTTTGATATGATACCACTTTGTAGCACTTTTTGAGTCAAAGGTATCCCCGATCACAAGCTTGTGATCACTCAAAAATAATAGAAGAAAAAAAATAGAACTTGCACAAGATAAGAGAAAACTTGACACGAAAAAGCAGACAAGATATGACCCAAAGGAAAGAGAAGTTTTCATATTATATATTTGAATCAATCGATACAATAGCTTTAGAAAATAGCTTCTTGATGAAGCCTCAATCTCCCAACCATCCCCGAGCTATCACAATCTCATTCACACTTGCACTCTCAATCACAAGATAATTCTCTAATTTTTGGTCTCCTCTTGGAGGATGTAGCAAATCTTCCTCAAAGTAGAGCTTATCGTCCCCTAAAGAAGAGCGTGATCCACCAAATTTAGAAAAGGTCAGCTCTCCTCATGTTGCATGCAAAACTTTTGCAAAAGCATGCTTTTGTAGTAGTCAAGTGCTTTCTTTGGCAGTACTTGTCAAAGTAGAAGAAAAGATATAAAGAGACATATCTGAAGACATCCATAAGTGTGCATGAGAACATATATGCATCAAAATCACAAATTCAAAGAGAAATAGATAAGCCCACTTTTTCTTTAAGTGTTGGAAAAAATCCACACTTTTTTGGGCCCTGTCACTCAAAATTATGCAGAACACCAAAAAGGCTTGTGAGAGGAAAAAATTTTAAGCTATTCAATGTGCACAATAGTATTAGAGATGCCCTAATTCAAAATCCATCTCCACATACCACTTGATCCCCACAAGTTTACAAATTCTAGAGAGAGTAAAAGCAAGGCATTATCTTACAGTAAACTAAATGTGGAACTAGAAATAAGGTACGTAATACATGATTCACAAAATTTTCACAGAAAAATTTTTATTCTCTTATGAGTGCTCCACCTTTCTCTCATATAACATTTCTCTTGATTCTCATCTTCACCTTCAATTTTTAGACAGAAAACATGATACAGATAAGGTTTAGAGATATTATATAAAACTTTTCATAGCTAAAATTTGTCTATATGCATAAATAGGCCTACATATTCATTCTAGACATTATGCCCATAATATGTAACAAAAAGTTCAAAATGAATTAATTCACTATCAAAAGGCCTATTACAATTCTTCCCCCTTTTAAGAACTCTATTGTCAGAGTTGGAAAGAAGGATAATGTGCCAAAAAATTGTTGAAGTTCGCCCAAGTCAAATCTTCAACTAGATATGTGTGTCATTTTACCAAAATCTCTACTCTAAATCTATTTCTAAGTAATCTTTCCCTCCTATCTAAACTATTTTAGGTTGAAGCTAAAAAGAGTCATCATCTTTCAATTTATAGTTCTCTTGCAAAACATGAGCAACATTAGGTACATATCTTTTAAGTAAGCTAAGATGAAATAAAAGATGCACATTTAAATGTTCACGCAATTACAACAAATGAGCAAGAGATACAATATTTCTCAGAACTTTGAAAGTACCTACGTATCGTGGAGAAAGTCTATTATCATTCCCTAGTAGCAAGTTAGATAAGTGAGGATTGACTTTAAGAAATACCTTTCATTTGTTTGAAATTAAAGTGGTCTTCTCTTCAAATCATAGAATTTCTTTTTCCTTTTCTAAGCTTCTTTTATGTGTTGCTTAATTTTTCCAAGTTCTTCATCCATCTTCTGAAGCATTTCTTTAGAGACTTCTACTTTATTTTGAAAAACAAAAAACAAAGGTGGAGTCAAACAATTATAACCATACATAGCATGAAACGGAGTCATTTTTATGGATGCATGCCATGTACTATTGTGTGCAAACTCGACTAAGGGTAAGTATTCACTCCAATTATCTTGCTTTTCATTTACATACATATGCAACATATCTTCAAGTAGGCAATTACCCTCTTGGTTTCCCCATCAGTTTGTGGAGGGAAAATTATACTCATGCGAAGTTGACTTCCAATTCAAATGTTGCTTTCTAGAAGTTTGATGTGAGCCTAAAGTATCATTCATAATGTTTTCAGGCATTCCATGCATTTGAAAATTTTCTTTTACAAATAGTTTAGCAACATTCGGGGCAGTATCAATCTTTTTCATAGGAAAAAAATGTGCCATCTTGGTAAGTAAATACATGACCAAAAATATGGTATCATGTTTACTTTTGTTCGTAGGTAGTTTAGTGATGAAGTCCATATGGATGGACTCCCACTTATGATTTGCAACATTCAAAGGTTGTAGCATTCCATGCAATCTCTTAAACTCAAATTTCACTTGTTAGCGCTTTAAACATTCACTAATATATTTTCTAATATGTTGCTTCATAGATGGCCGAAAGTAAGAATATTTCATTTTAACATAGGTACTTGAATGACCTCGATGTGCAAAAAAAGGTGCATTAATAATGTAATATCTGAACTTTCCATGGAGTCTCAAAAGATATGCATAATTGATTGTTACAATATAAAATCCATTTTGCAAATGAAATTTTTCTTGATACATCCATCTCTTGTTTCGATGCAAAAAATTCAAGATAGGTGCATAACAGGAGTCGTATTTCAATTCTTCTTGGATTTGGTTGAGAAAATGAGAATATATTACCTAAAGGAGAGTACATAACTGTTTCTTACTCAATGCATCAACGACCTTATTTTCCTTACCTGCCAAATACATGCCAAATACTTAATAATTCAATCCAACAATTTTGCCTACTTTTATGCAATGGTTGTGTGAAAATGTATTTTAGACTCTGATGATCTATTTTCAATTCAAACTTAACTCGTAACACTAGATGTCTCCAATGCTTAAGTGCATGTAAAATAGCAAGCATTTCTAGATCATGAGTAGGATAATTAAGTTCATGTTTTCTTAATTTTTTGGATTCATATGCAACCACCCTACCATCCTATGAAAGAACACATCCTATTTGACTACCACTTGCATCACACGCAACCACCACAAAAGGCTTTCCCTACTCTGGTATTCTCAATACACAATTTGCAATGACTTTTTGTTTCAATGATTCAAATGATTTTTGACAAGCTTCAATCCAAAAAAATCTTGCATTCCTTTTAGTCAACTCTGTGAGTGGATTAGCTATCTTAGAGAAATCCTTAATATATGCTCTTTCGTATTGCATCAATCTTAAAAAATGTTTAACGTCACTTATAGTTTTAGGAATGGGCCAATCAAATATTGTTTTGAATTTATCCTAGTCTATAAGAATTCCCTCTTTATATATGACTCTTCCAAGATACACAAGTTTATTCTTACAAAAAAATGCTTACTCTTCGTTCCATACATTTTGTGTTCTCTGAGAGTTTGCAAAATTTTCTTGAGATGTATAGCATGCTTAGAATCATCTTTAGAGTATACAAATATATCATCAAGAAAAGGTGAAATGAATTCCTTTAGGTAATGAAAATTATTGTTCATCAAGCACATGAATGTGACATGATTGTTGGTAAATCCAAAGGATAAAACTCTAAACTTGCAGTGTCCATAACATATTCGAAAAGTTGTATCGGGTATATCTTATGATTCGATCCTAATTTGGTGATACCCATATCTTAAGTCAATCTTAGTGAATGCAATTGCTCCACTTAATTGACCTATTAATTCATATATGTGAGGGAGTGGTTACTTATTTTTAGTTGTTCTTTTATTCAACTCCTTGTAGACAATAGGTAATCTATAACAGTTGTCTTTTTTCTTTTGAAATAAAATAGGTGCTTCCAAAGATGAAACGCTCGGTCTTATCAATCCTTTCTTCAAAAGATCATCTAATTGAATCTTAAGATCCTTTAATTCATCTATGCTAAATCCATAGGGTGCTCTAGAATATAGTTCACTCCTCGGATATAGGTCAATGGCATGGTTAATCTGCCTAGGTGGAGGTATACTAGGCAAGTCTTCTAGAAATACATGTGCATTTTCTATCAAAAGATTTTTCTACATAATTCGGAAGATTTTCATCATTATCTTCCTCATGCAAATGGTTCACATACACTACAAATGTTCTACAGCCATCGTGCATACTTCTAATCATCTCCATAGCAAAAATAAGAATAGAACTAAAAATATGTGCATCACCTAGAATGTGGATAGATTCACCATCTAGTCTTAAAGTGATTGTTCTTTGTTTAAAATAAATTGTTGCAAAATTTTGAATGAATGAGTCCATGCCTATAATTGCATCACTCTGTTTCATTTCAATCACATGGAAACTCCTAGAAAAACAACTATCAAAAGAAGTAAATGTAAGATTTTCAACGAATCCTTTCATATAGTGTATTTGCCCATTCTCCATCTCCACAAATCTGGTTATCTACATATTTAGTTATCCCTAAATTTTGTACCAATTTGAAAAATAAAAAACAATGCATACTACCCGAGTCAATAGAAAAGTCTGATTTTATGTGTAGAAATCATACCCAAAATCCTAATTATAAAGGCCCTTGCAAAAGAACTAGCCACCATGAAATGTAAAGTAGAGCTAGCGAACCTACCTCCATCATGTGCTTTGTCAATTGTTGCACCTTCCTCAAAAACATAAATCGAGTCTTTTTACCCACTCAATTATGGTATTTTTGTCAATGGATGGGTTCATGCCTCCTTTGGTTTTCCACCTGAGTAGGATTTTTACCTTGATTATTAAAAGATGATGTCTTCTTTGAATTGTTCATGTTTGTTGTGGCATGTCTCTGTGGCCCATGTCCTCTCGCAATGATTCTATTTTATCTGCCTTCTCCATATTGAATTTCCTTCATCTTCTCAAATTTCTCAACCATCACAACAACATCCAAGAAATCAACACATCTAGATCCCTTCAATTGATAATGAAGCTCCTCGTGAAGTCCTTCAAGAAAATTTCTCTTCAGAGCATCACCACTAACCTCCAATGCATATTTGTGAAGACATAAGCACTTCTCTTTGTATCGATCAACAGACGAGCTATGCTTATCACTATCGTTTGGTCAAAAATTGTAGAACTCCATCTTCTTCTCCATATGTGAGTGTGGACAATAGTAACCTTTTGTGCTTGATCTCTAAATTCCTTCCATAGAACCAAACCAGAACGTGTCCAAATCTACATATAGGACTTCCACCATAGCTTTGCAATGCCACCCAGGTGTAGGATCCCAACTTTTGCCTTGGGCTCCTTGCTAAATTGCCGAAGGTCAAAAAAACCTTCTAGCTCCTCAATCTATGCATTCTACACAAGGACTTGGATGAAGAAAAATATATTCAAGCATAAGAAAGAATTGATCATGCATCGAAGACTTCTACATCAATAACCAAAGGACTAAAAAACAAAACCATCTCATTATGGAAGAAAGAGATTCTTGAACCAGATGCAGATGCGATTGACATTTAGGTAAGTTTTTTTAGAACTAGTATTGTAACTAGGTGTCTTTGTGCGCACGTGTATGTGTGTGTCCATGTGTGTGTGCGTGTCTTTAATCTATGTATGCAGGCATATATTGAAATGGACGACTTTTTGAAGAGAAACATAGGAAAAAGAAAAATTGGAAAGCGAAGAACGTTTGTTTTATCCAACTACATTACATATCTCAAAAATATAACATTATCTTACACACATAGTATAGCCATGTAGGAAAAACATTAGTGCTTTTCTTCAAAGACATGTCCATTTTTCTTGGGGGGTTTGTTATATACCAAGGATCTCATAGAGTGATTCTTATAAAAAAAGCCTTTTCATTTGATATTCTTGGATATTATTCTAATATCCAAGCAGCTCCTTCAGCATATTTTTAAAACTATGCAGCCTTTTTGTTAACAAGTGGTGTAGAGGCTGTAATAGACATAGAACCATATGGAAAGTTGATGTTGATGCTTTGTAGCGTTCCTTTGAAGAAGCAACACATGTTAGCATTACCGCAATCATGCCAAGAGTTAGAGGAACTGAAGGCGCAGATGATTGTGTCGCATAAGCCTCATCTTCAAGAATAAAGAGATCTAGGACAAAAGAAGCAAAGAAGGCAATAAAGAAGCCTCACAAATGAATTTTTAAGTCTTTCCGACATGTGGTGACCACCCCTTTGTGCTTGGTTTGGCAAGAGGCACTAGCTTTTGGTGCGCTCCCCGAATGCCTAAACAATGGTGTCATCAAGCTCATACATAAAAAAGGTAACAAGAATAAGATTGAAAATTGGTGCCCGATCGCAATGGCTCAAACAATGTACAAGATTTTTGCAAAAGTAATTGCCAATAGAATTTTGTGTCACTTGAAGTGGTGGCTCAGTGAGGACCAAAAAAGATTTATCAAGGGTGGATAAATACTTGAAGCCATCATTGATATTGGGGAAGGTGTCGATTTTGCTGGAGAGTCCAAGCAAGACATTGTTTTCCTTAAAATCAACTTGGACAAAGCCTACGACAGGATGGAATAGGACTTTGTTCTCCAGTCTCTTAAAGATCTAGTCTATAGTAAAAAATTCATGAGGATGATTGCTAAGTTGCTGGGGAACACATTGATGCAAATAAATATCAATGGCTAGTAATTGAAGACTATAAGATTAAAACATTCTATTAGGCAAGGATGCCCTCTGGCCCCTCTCCTCTTTGCTATCACCACGGAAGGACTCAGTTGTTTTGTGCAACATCACATGGAAATGGGCCATATTAAAGGTCTCTCTCTACCTTTCAACCATGGTCAAATGATCATGAGACTATTTGCAGATGACATGAACACATTTATGCACAATGATCGGACAAGCATCAAGGCCTTTTGGGGGTGCCTTGACACTTTCTGTGAGGCATCTAGTTCTAGAATTAACCACTCCAAAACTACGTTTAGAGCCATCCTCATACCTTGCCCCAACCGTTGGATGACCGTGGTTACCAAATTATCCTCTTGGGTCAGGTCTTTTGCCTTCTGGGTATTCTGATGGGTTTTGGTGTCTTGATGGAGCAATGTTGGAATTGGGTCCTTTCCAAACTAGACTAGAAGTTAGCATATTGGAAGGGCATGCAAATCAACCTTGCGAGCCCTACCATGGTAATTTATACCTTCCTCATCTCCTTGACCATCTACTTCCTATCTTGTTGGAGGCTGAAAGATGGAGAACTTAGCAAATTGGAAAGAATCTGCAAAAACTTTATTTGGACCAGGGACCACAATAGAAAAGGTGTTCCCAAAATTAAATGGTCTAACTGCATCAACCAAAAATATTATGAGGTCTGGGCCTTATGGATATCAAAGGCATGGCTGACAAGCTGGTGGCAAAATGGATCATCAAGGCTTGGTGCAAGTGTGAGACCTCTTGGGACAAGCTCATATTCAGGAACATGACCACAATTATGTTGGTGGGCCTCTCGGGTTGGAAGGATTTAGACCTCCTTAACCTTTTATTCTCACCGATTCTGGGTTCCCCTAAAGGCTCGAACCTTGTGTGCTCAGTATGGAAGAGTTGGAACAAGTTCAAACAACTTATTAGAGCCATAAAAGATTAGAAATGGGTGGTTGACATCAGGAAAAATGATTCAATCTAGTTTTTTATCTCGGGCATCAGGGGTGTGGCCTCCTGGAACCTTTGGCATGTGAAGAGGCTTTGGAACAAGGGTTTCAGACATTGAAAACACCTTTGGAAACAAGAGACTTGCCAGTGTATCAGTTTTGCATACATAGACCCTGAAATAAGAGTGAGCTATGAAGAATGGACTCTCCTCCAGAGCAGATGCCTCGCTTGGGAACGTTCAAATACTAGACTCCTCATTGGATGGGATCCACTATGCCATGAGGGTCTTATGTGGTACAATGGCAATAAACTATCCAAAATTCCTAAAATCAAGGTGAACTCGGACTACCATATCACGCTTAACAAGAAATGGTGCCTGACTTGGACAAGGCTATGATGGGACCTGAAGTTCACATCTCTCTGGCATCCCCTCATTGAGATCAAGAAATTGGTTCTCATGTGGCAAATTCTCCACCATGGCATCTAGACCAACCTAAAGGCTAACAAGATCTGTGGGGCTACGCTGTGGTGCAAGTGATGCCACTGCCGCATCAAGGACTTGGGCCACATCTTTTTCACCTACTCCCAAGTCTCTCTGGCTATGGCACACCAATAGAAATATTTTGAGACTGCAGACATAAATCACTTGGAAGCAAGCGCTCCTTGGAGAAGCGATTGGTTTCTCAGCTGCTTTATGGAATGCTATAAGAGGGGAAACCCTCTTGAAGATTTGGAGGGAGCGGTGCGCCAACAATTTTGGACACCCTCCTAAAGAGTGGTCGATTGACAAGTCGCTTTTCCTCCTAGGCAAAAGAATCTCCAACTGTAAAAAGTCCCCATAGACATCATAAAGTATTTCTAATCGAGAACAGTAAGCTGAAACCCAAGTGGGCCTTGCATGAGGGGGATAGGAGGGTTGTTAACCTCTTGTGTAACTCTCTCTAAACTTGCAACCTCTACCCTTGCTTTGTGGGATTCGAGGGGTCACATGAGCACTAGTCCCATTTACTTGTAACCTGTTCTTTTTTCTTTAATTAAAGTCCAGAAGATTAGGCCAAGGGCGAACCTCCTTTTGAAAAAAAAAGAAGGCAATGAAAAAGCATAGGTTTATATTTTTTATAAATTTTCTTTATAAAGCCCCTCAATTACTATGTTCTCAACCCATTTTCCACCTTTGAAAACCCTTGTACTTCTCCATAGAGCATTCTATTTTAAACCATTTGATTTATTGAATATATCTCTATGCTTCTGTTTTCAAAAAAGGTTGACTGCTCTTTGTATATTTCACGATTTTGTCTCTTTTTTTTATTTCAAGCTCTATTACTTTTTCTATAAAACCATTGAAAAAGTTATGGAGGATTAATGGCTGAAAATGCATTACGTGCACAATAATGATACTTCCATAGACCTTGAGTGGACCATGTGGATGGACAACCATATGTTCGTATGAAATATGGTAGATGATTGTGTATACTGTGCTACAAAAATACGTAGAGGATTAGGAAAATATTAATACAAATAATGTAACAAAAAAATAACCAAGTAGTACATCTTTCTCCATGAATCTTTCATATGTTTTCTAAATATTTTTAATTTTTCTTCAATCAATTATATTTCTTTCTTTGAGAGTTTTTTCTTGTCACATTACCTAAATGCATTATCAAGTGACTCCCAAACCTTTGCCTTTGCCTTTGTGGTCAGTCCATCACTCTCACGGTCTTTTATTGCAATGTGAACTACTCTCCAACACGAATATGTTGAATATAAACCATTACATTTCATCACAATCTTTCTTTCTTTGTGATAAAAGTTTTTTTGCTTTAACACCACCAATCAATTGTTGGCAAGGAATTTCTTTATAATTGCTTGAAAATTTATGATCTCCTAACTTAGATATTGCTATTTTTTTAATAGATTTTGGGTGTATATTCCATGCAAAACCTATGTACAAGTATACAAGCTTCTCCACAATATGATAAAGGGCATGTATCAAAATAATGGTATTGGTAAAATAGCCTAAAAGTTTGTATCTTTTGTTTCTCATTCGGTGCATGATTCCAACACTTGATGTCCAACTTAGAAGCAAGCTTCATACAGTAGATGTTAGGAGTTTTGGAGTTTCCTCGTTTGCTTATATTGTATATACACATCAGTGTCGTAAATCTCCAGCCAAGTGCCAAAGGACTCTAAGCTTTCCTCTCCCAAGAACTTGTAAAAAGTCTCCCAAAAATTGCTCTTGAAAAATGTATGGAATACCTTTCTTTTTTAATAAAGGAAGTTTGGCCTTGGCCTACTCTCCCGGACTTGTGTTGATTAAAAGAAAAGAAAAGTACAGGTGAAGGGGACTAGTGCCCACGGGATCCCCCAAATCCCACAAAGCAGTGGAAGCAATGGACAAAATTACAGAGTTTAGATGGCATTACAAAGAAGGTTGATCACGCTCTCATCACCCTCATGTGGGGCCCACTTAGGTTTAAGCTTGTTGTTGATCAAAAAGAGCACTTGATGATACCTAAAGGGGGGATTTCTTACAGTTAAAAATTCTTTTGCTGAGGAGGAAGAGCGATTTCTCAATCAACCACTCTTTGGGGGAGTCGCCAAAGTTATAAGCACATCTTTCCCGCCAGATCTTCCATAGGATCTCCCCTCTGATGGCATTCCAGAGATTCGCAGAGCAGCTGATAGCTTCTCCCAGCAGCATTTGTTTCCAGCTGATATGTTTCTGAAGTCTGCTTTTCTTTTTGACAATCTATCACAGTCTATTGGAATTGGGACAGGTGAAGAAGATGTGAGAAACATCTTCAATGGACCAGTAGCAGTGCTTGCACCAAGGAGGAAATCCATAAATTTATCCTTAAGGTTGGTCGAGATTCCACGATGAAGAATTTTCCATACGAGGACATACTTTTTTATTTCTATGAGTGGGTGCTAGATAGCCATGAACTTCATGTCCCATCTCAACCGTGTCCATGACAGGCATCACTTCTTGTTGAGGCTAACATGATAATAAATGGTATCTTTGATATTCGAGGTTTTTGTTAGGCAATTACCATTGTGCCATCTAAGACCAAGCGGGCTCGGCATGTCGTGTCCCATGAGAAGACGAACTTTAGCTCGGTCCTAGGCAAGACATCTGCTTTGCAAATTATTCCATTCTTCATAGGTAATGTTGACGCTAGGGTCAATATCCGCAAATGTGATCCATTGGTTGTTGTCTTGTTTCCAAAGATGTTTCCATTTTTTGAAGCCTTTGTTCCATAGCCTCTTGGCATTTCAAATGTTCCAAGATTCCACAATCCGGATGCCATGGATCGAAAACCAGATAGAGTTATTTTGTCTAACACCAACTGCCCACTTCCAATCTTCACTTATTCTTATGAAGCACTTGACTTTATTCCAACTCTTCCATAGGGAGCACACAAGATTCGAGCCTTTCGGGGAAACAACGATCGGGGAAAACAAAAGGGTCAAAATGTCAAGATTCTTCCAAATTAGGAATCCCATGAGGGACAAAGTGTTCTTGTTTGTGAAAATCAACTTGGCCCACAAGGCCTCCCCATTGCACCATGCCTTAACCAACCATTTTGCCATAAGTTTATTAGCCATGCACCTAATGTCCAGAATGCCAAGGCCCCCACTATCTCTTTGGCTGGTGCAGATGGCATTGCGCGACTAGTGAGATTGATTTGCATACCTCTCCAATATTTTAACTTCTTTTTGAGTTTGTCCAGGATCCAGTTCCACCTCTGCTCCATCGAGATACCAACGCACAAGGGGATCCCAAGGAGCCAGAAGATTTGGCCCTGAGGAATGTTTTCACAGCCATGACCAAAGAGAAGGTCAGGCTGGATCCCGACAATAGCTCTGAAAGTGGTCTTAGAGTGGTTGATTTTAGATCCAGAGGCTTTGCAAAAAGTATCCACGCACCTCCAAAATGTCCTCAGGCTAGTATTATCGTTGTGGACAAACGCACTCATATCATCGACAAAAAGTCTCATGGTGAACTGGTCGTGGTCATGAGGCAACCGGAGGCCTTTGATGTTGCTTGCTTCCACCTGTTGTTCCACTAGCCAGCTAAGCCCTTCCATGGCAATGGCAAAGAGAAGGGGAGCCAACAAGCACCCTTGTCTAATCGATCTTCTTAGTTTGATCACCTTCAAAAGTTGGCCATTTACATTAATTTGCGTTGATGTGTTTCCCAGAAGGGTCGAGATCATCTTGGTGAATTTTTTACTACATCCGAGATCTTTAAGTGACTGCAGAATATAGTCCCATTCCAGTCTGTCATAAGCTTTGTCAAAGTCGATCTTGAGGAAAACCACATCTTTTCTTGACTCATTTGCGAAGTTGAGACCCTCTCAAATATCTATAATGGCTTCCAATATTGACCTGCCTTTGATGAATCCTTTTTGGTCCTCGCTTAACCACACTCTCAGATGGATGGAGATTCTGTTGGGAATGACTTTGGCAATGATCTTATATCCTGTTTGAAGCATCATGATCAGATGACAATTCTCAATTCTGTTCTTTTCCCCTTTTTTGTGTATTAGCTTGATGATGCCATTGTTGAGACAAATCGGAAGCGTGCCAAACTCGAGCGCCTTTTCCTAGACAAGACGAAGGGGGGTGGCGATCACCAACTTGAAGGAGTTAAAGAACTCATTAGTGAGTCCGTCCGACCCTGGGCTTTTACCACTAGGGAGGGCATCAATGACTTCAATGATTTCTTCTTTCTAAATAGGGGCATCAAGTAGGGAATGAAGGTTGTTTGGGATCCTATGAGAGGATATGCTAGATATGGCTGCCATGCGGTCCCGTCTATGGTGGGAGAGGGGGGTCAAGATCCCCAAGAGTCTCATAAAGTGTTCTTCAATAATTCTGAAATTTTCTTCTTCCGTATTGCAAACATTACCATTTGAGTCTAACAATAGGGGGATTGATTCTCTATTTTGTTTCCTTTTAAGGATGCAGCACATTGCTTTGGTAGGTTTGTCAGCTTTGCTATCCCATCACTCCTTAAAGAATATTTGCAAATTTTTCCTTTGTATTTCTTCCTCGTATCTCAGTAGCACCCTGATTTTTCATAGACCCTTCTAGGATTGAGCTTTCCCTTTGTTAACTTCCTCCTCAATTCTCTAGAGTCTCTGGTATAGAGATTCTCTACGTGCCCGTCGAACAGTCTCGAGCATCTTCCTAGTTCTTATCATGATCTACCGCGACTTTTCGATCGCACATCTCCAACACTTTGTTGGGGATGAGCAAGAGGCAAAAGCATCCTTCCACACTTCAGGAATTGCTTGATGGATGGAGGGGAGAGAGAAGGAAGCCGTTTACACATGAAACCAAGGAGCCTTACGGATTATGGTCAGAGGTTGGAAAGCGATAATGATAGGGTAGTGATGAGAGATGGCAAGGTCACTGCATTGCGAGAGGGAAGGGCGACCCCAGTGATGAATAATGTTCTCAGAAATGTAGCTTCTATCCAATCGAGCTTTCCTCAAGTCCTCACCAGCTTGGAGATTCGACCACGAAATGGCTTTCGAGTCTTTGAATTTGACCAGATCAAGTGAAGTTTGGTTTTGTCCCAAGTTTCTTTCGCACGACTGTCTATGGCCCAACCCTTTTTGTTCCATCTACCCGCAAAGTCCTCCACCATGTTGAAGTCACCGCAACTAAGAACATTGTAAGGGAGGGAGTCCAAGGAGGCCCAGGTGTCCTGTCTCTCAAACTCCCCATTTGGGGCGTACATAAAAACTAACATGAAGCGAAAGGGGGCACCAAAAGAAGCAGCAATCCAACGATGGCTTTGATCTTCGATAGAGTCCTTAAGCTTTTCAAACCAGAATTGGTTTATACCAATTACCATCCCACCAAACCCCTGGGGCTATGACATCGAGATCCAGACATGGGTCGGGGAGACCTGTCTAAGGCATTTTGGGAGGTCTGCTCCGTCAATTTTAGTCTCTTGAATACAGATGAATTCAAGGTTTAGGCTAATGTCACGAAGCCATTGACCAATGATGGTTACTCTTGAGGGGTCTTATCCTTTCTCCTCTTGGATTTGTCTTTATTCTTCGCTAGGAGGGGGTCCCGGCTTAGTAGCTTGTTTTTCTAGGGTAGCTCAATCGGCTATTTTGTTACCGTTAGTGTCCATGTGAAAGGCCAAATGGCCATCGGACACTTCCTTGTATATGTTCTTTAATAAAACATATAGTGGCCTCGTCAGTCACAGACCATAAGTTCGACCGCATTTGTAAGACCTCAGAAGTCTGTCTTCATCCTCCTCTATATACTGTGTTTTCTGTGTATTCTGCAGCATCTCTGTGAAGTACTCTGTGTGGCCTCAGGAGCTCCGTTTCCTACCCCGATCATATCGTTGTGGCACTCTCGACAAGGAGAGCGCATTGTGGTGCATCGACATCGAACAACTTCACTGGTATCAGAGCAGTCTGACGCAAAAAGCTTTGTTCCTTTTGTGCGAGCGAAGCGAGCACCACCTCCTAAGGCTTACGACTAAGGTGGCGATCAAGGCATAGACCTTGGCATACCTTGTCATCCGAGTCATCACCGAAGTCACCGTTGGTACTGTTGACTGCACGCGAGGGAGGACCTCAATGATCAAGGAAGATAGAGGTTCCTGGTATTTCCTAGGAGATCACCCATCTCAATATTGTTGCCCCCACAGCTCGCTTAACCGTGGAAATCTCTTGCCACTAAGCTACACTCTTGTGGTGTTTGAAGAAGGGGAAAGACTAAGGTTGACATTACCTTGAACATGTTTTGGTCCCTCAAAGCTTCATTCTTTGCTTTCAAAGCCTATTTTTGAAGTATTTTTGGGTATCTTTTGGAGCCATTTTGGAGTATTTCCGCACATAGTTCTCTTCACACAAGTCCAAGAACATCAAGAAGAGTGTTCTTTGTACTTCTCCGACAATAATATCAACCTATGGGGCTGTGTTTTCAGCCACACTCATAAAACTACAAGTTTCTTGAAAGGTCTCAGTTTTGTTGGAAGCAACTGCTGCAAATTTATGCAAGTTTTTGAGCCTAAAACATCAGAGTTGACAGACACTTGCAAGTGTTATTGGCTAGTTTTTTGGGCTGTATATTTAGCTTTTAGTGTCATTTTACTGCATATATTGAGCACATATACACCATGTGCACTTGTGTGGATACCGCTTATGTACATCCATGTGGTCATTGATATAGCGGTTACGTTCTTTGCATAAAGCCTTTTATGTTTGATAAAGAGGGTCGTGGTGAGGTTTTCTTAACTGGGAGACACCCAGATGTCGGGGTCTCTTCGGTGATGCAGGTGGAAGACTTACCCAACCTCGCCATAGGAGATGTATGATAGATGTTCATAGGTGCTCGATAAGCCTAGTTGGCTTCTATTGGGTAACTGATTATATGCAGTGGAGTTAGTGATTCACTATGCAAGAAAACATGTCAATACTTGCAGATTTATGATATTTTGACACTGGTCATAGGCTATCCACCAATAAAAGGATGCAAAGTGTCATACACATCTTTGGAGCTAACTGATGTCTCCTTAGTACATGAAAGTAATGGCTAAATAGCATCTTCCACAAAAACAACATCATGGCTAACAAAAATGCATTTAGTTTATGGATGATACAGACGATAGCCTTTGCTTTCATAACTATACCCAACAAAAATACATTTCACTACTTTATCATCAAAGTTATTGCATTGTTGTTCAGGTAGTAATGCATATGCAAGACAACCAAAAACACACACATGAACAATAGCTGGCTTGCAACCATGCCAAGCCTCATATAGAGTGATAGAAAAAAATGTTTTAGTGGGATACCTAATAAGTACATATGCTGCACATAGAACAACCTCAAGCCAGAAACTACGTGGTAAATCCTAACTCTTGACCATACACCTCGCCATCTCCATGAGTGACCTGTTCTTCCTTTCAGAAACTCTATTCTGTTGAGGTGTATATCGCATTGTACATTGATGTTTTATCCCACGTTCAATGAGAAAGGCATTAAAATCAGAAGACATATAGTTCCCCCCTTGATCAAAATGGAGGTTGCCCATTTTACATGCTGAAAAATTTTCAGCCAAAACCAGAAACTGTTTCAAGTACATAAACACTTTGGACTTTGCTTTCAATGGATATACCCATTTGTGCTTGGAAAAATCATCAATGAAAGTCACAAAGTAAAGATAGTTCCCAAAAGAAGTTGTTTGCATAGGACCACAAATGTCACTGTGAACAACCTGCAATTTTTTAGTAGCTCATATTGGACCATCTTTGGGAAGGAGGAATGCTACATTTTGGCCAAAATACAGCCTTCAGAGATATGTTTACCAAGTGTCAGATTTTTGAATGCATAGTAAACTAGCAAAATTCAGATGACCAAAGCATGCATGCCAAAGCTTTGCATCTGACATAGCCTGAGAATCTTGAACTTGTTAGCCGCCGAAATGGACTGACCTATCTTTTGTAATTCATATTTTGTAATGGGAGAAGGGGTTATAGTTTTAATAGATCCAAAGAGTTATCTCCGAAAGTGCAGTGCCTTGTATATCTTGAAGAAGTTTTGAAGAGTGTGACATATATAGAGAGAGAAGAATGTGTAGTTTATTTGTGCAGAACAAAGAAGAGAGAGACAGTATTTCAAAAGTTACGGAGCAGAAAGACTATCTTACGAAACTCTCTATGAATACGGAATGGTCCATAGTGCAGTTCATGTTGTCGTACACCCAAATTCTGGTATTATTTTTGTGTTGATATATTTAGGTAGTGATGTGTGTGAACACTCTAGGACCGTCGGGGCACTTTTTTCCCTCTTTAGGAGGTTTTTTTCCCCCGGCTTGTATATACGCCTATTGCCCTAATAGGCTACTTATCTTTGTACATTCTCTAGTAATACATTCAGTCTTGTGTGTTGTGTTCCTAGCTTCTTCTTCTTCCTTGTGCTGTTCGCGTGCTTCCGCAGACGTCTAACTCCAACAATTGGTATCAGAGCAGGTCGTCGCTTCATCTAGGGCACCGTCGACACTCCTCCGTTTGCAATCTCAGATTCGCAAGAAATTTGGTGAGCATACTCAGGGTGTTTTCGAGATCAAAACAACTTTGCTATGTGGTGCCGAAATCGCGATCTGAGCTCGTTTCGGCCTCCGAACGCACTATCGTAGCGCTTGTGCATGCTATTTTGTCCTTTTGTGCCAAAGATATATACCAGTTTCTGTTCGCCAGTTTAAGCGTCTTGAAGTCTGCTATAGGTCTAGCAGAACTCGTCAGGGCAGTTCCGTTCAACTTTTTGAGATACAGTTAATTTTCTGCATCAAGGTATTTTAGTCACCGACCATGGCTGAAAGCAGTGATGTATTCCGTATGTTGGCTGTTGAGGATAAGTTGGATGGTACCAACTACCCATTATGGGCTTATATGATGCGACATGTATTGGTTGCAAAAGGACTGTGGAACATTATGCAGGGTGTTGAAAGACGTCCTGTTACACCTGCGACTACAGGTACTACAAATACAGGTGCTGGAGGTGCTAGAGCTAATGAAGATGGTGTCGAAGATGATATTGTGCAGATTCCTGTTTGTGCTGCTGTTTCTATTGCACCTACTATAGAGCAGATTCGTTGGGATAGCAGAGATGCCCAGGCATATGCATTGATAGCTTTGTCTGTCAAACGTGCCATTATTCCTCACATACGCTCTTGCAGAACAGCTAGGGATGCTTGGGATACACTTATCACATTGTACCAAGCTAGGAATGAGGCTCGTGTTGCTTATCTCCGAAAACAGTTGGAGAGTGAGCACATGAATGAAGGTGATTCTATGGACAGTTTCCTAACGAAGATCAAAGACTTGAAGGAATAGTTGATTTCTGCTAATGAGGTTATACCAGATAGCTCACTTGTGCAGACCGTTTTGAATGGTCTTCCTGAATCATATCAGAGTTTTGCTTCTACTCTTCGGTTAATGATGAAAGGCAATCCGAATGCCTTATCATTTGAGGAGTTAGTCTCTGTTCTGTTCTAGGAAGATCAGTCCAGGCAGAACAGGTCCATTATGCGAGTTGCAGATCAAGCTTTCCTGGCTAGTCAGAAGGGCAAAGGAAAATGGAGCTCTTCTACTAGTAAGCAGAAATCTGCAAATGCTGCACATTCAAAGAACCAAGACAAATATGAGAAAAAATCAGAAAAGCAGAAAGTGTTTTGTAAGTTCTGTAAAGGCAATGATCATATCATAAAGAATTGTCCAAAACTGGTTGCTAAAGAGGCAAAGAAGAAAGAGGCTGGAATGGTTGTTGCAGAGGCCTCTACACCAAAAACAGAGTCTGCAAATCTTGTGCAAGAAGAAGAATGGGCGTTTACTATTGTCTGCAGTTTTGACCCATCTTCTCATGATCAGTGCATGTCTGCAATAGACTCAGATGTTTGGTACTTTGACAGTGGGGCGACCAAACATATTACCTCGCAGCGTAGTTTCTTCACTTCACTCGAGCCTGCCCCTACAGGGAATACTGTTACATGCACCAACAACTCCTCTTATCCTGTTATGGGAGTTGGTAAGATCATTTTGACTACTGCTGATGGTAGTTCTTTCACTTTGTCAGATGCTTTATTTGTGCCAGGGATAAAAAAGAATCTGTTATCAGTTTCTGCATTAGCCAAGATTGGCTTGGTTGTGAAATTTGTTGATGACAGGTGTACAGTTCATGATCTCTCAAATGGCGATGTGATTATTGCTTCTGGCATTTTATGTTGTGGGCTGTATAAGCTCATAGACTATGAAAGATCTGAGAATGATTGGGCATGTGCAGTTCAAGATTCTCAAGCTATGTCAGATGCAAAGCTTTGGCATGCACGCTTTGGTCATCTGAATTTTGCTAGTTTGCTACATCTGCAGAAATCTGAAATGGTGTCCTCTTTGCCCAAACTTGAGGCACCTGGAAAACATGTTTGTGAAGGTTGTATTTTGGGCAAAATGCAGCGTTCTTCCTTTCCGAAAGATGGTTCAGTTCGGGCTATGCAGAAATTGCAACTTGTACATAGTGATGTCTGTGGTCCTATGCAGACACCCTCTTTTGGAAATTACCTTTACTTCGTGACTTTCATTGATGGTTTTTCCAGGCATGCATGGGTATATCCACTCAAAGCAAAGTCCGAAGTGTTCATGTGCTTCAAACAGTTTTTGGTTTTGGCTAAAAATCTGTCAGCATGTAAAATGGGCACCCTCCGTTTTGATTGAGGGGGGGAATATATGTCTTCATATTTTAATGCATTTCTAGCTGAACGTGGGATAAAACACCAGTGTACAGTGCCGTATACACCTCAACAGAATGGAGTTCCTGAACGGAAGAACATGTCTCTCATGGAGATGGCGAGGTGTATGGTCAAGAGTCAGGCTTTACCTCATAGTTTCTAGCTTGAGGCTGTCATGTGTGCAGCATATGTACTGAACAGGTGTCCCACTAAAGCACTGCAGTCTATCACTCCATATGAGGCTTGGCATGACCGCAAGCCATCTGTTGCTCATCTGCATGTTTTTGGTTGTTTGGCATATGCATTAGTGCCTGAACAACATCGCAAAAAATTGGATGATAAAGCAGTTAAATGTATTTTTGTTGGATACAGTTCTGAAAGTAAAGGCTATCGCCTGTATCATCCATAGACTAAATGCATTCTGGTTAGCCGTGATGTTGTATTTGTGGAAGATGCTATTCAGCCATTACTTTCATGTACTAAGGAGACATTTGTTAGCTCCAAAGACATGTATGATACTTTGATGCCTCTTTTTACAGGTGGACAGTCTAGTGCTGGTCCTAATGAGGCAACTTCTCAGCCTTTGCAGGTTTCATATGATGATGCAGATCATTCTATTTCTGATGCAGATTTACATGATGCACTTGCTGATGAGAGAGCTGATATTGAGCAGGCAAAAACTATGCCAAAATGGCTGGTGCAGACTTTGCGTGACAACAAATTAGATGCACCTTTGTCATATCGTACTCGTTCAGGCTCTCATAGTGCCTCCTTTGCATCAGATTGCTATGCTATGGCTGCATCTAGTCTCTGTGATGAGAATGAGCCTGTTTCTTTTGATGAAGCACAGAATTCAGAAAATTGGATGGCTGCTATGCAATCTGAATATGATGCTATAATGAAGAATGGTACATGGTCTTTATGTGACTTGCCTCCTGGCAAGAAGGCCATTGGCACTAAGTGGGTATACAAGCTGAAGCATAAACCTGATGGTACAGTTGACAGGTATAAGGCTAGGCTTATTGCAAAGGGTTATGCGCAGGAAAGAGGCATTGATTTTGATGAGACCTTTGCACCTACATGCCGTATGACTACTGTTCGGAGCATTTGTGCACTTGCAACCCATCATGGTTGGAATGTACATCAGTTGGACATTAAAACAACATTTGTGAATGGTGACTTGCATGAAGAAGTGTATGTTTTTCAGCCTCGTGGCTTTGTGCAGAAAGGGCATGAAAACCATGTGTGTAGGTTAAAGAAGGCGTTATATGGTTTAAAGCAAGCACCACATGCTTGGTATGAGAAGATACATGCCTATCTGATTGCACATGGTTTTGAGAACAGTCCAACTGAAAGCACCTTATATGTTAAGCGTGCTAATGATGTGCTTCTGATCATTGTTGTCTATGTAGACGACATGCTGCTCACTGGTCCTATTGAGAAGCATATTGCTAATTTTAAGGCTGATTTTCATGCCTCATTTGAGATGTCTGATCTGGGGCATTTGCATCACTATTTGGGCATTCAGTTTATGCAAGTTGATGGTGGAATGGATTTGTGTCAAACGAAATATATTGACACATTATTGCAGCGTTTTGGCCTTGAAGACTGTAAGCCTATTGCCACTCCTAATATGGAGACAGGTTTAGGATTGAGTCTTCATGATGTTGGAGATGCATTTGATGTTGTTCTCTATCAGCAGGCTGTTGGATGTTTGATTTACTTATGCATTTCTCGGCCAGATATTCAGTTTGCTGTCTCACAGATGAGCAGGTTTATGCATTGCCCAGGAGTCACGCATTGGAAGGCGGTTAAGCGCATCTTTCACTACTTGAGTGGTACTCGGCTACTTGGGTTGTTTTATCCCACGGGGGGGTCACTACCGCCAGATTTGCATGCTTTTTCTGACTCAGATTGGACTCGTTGCTATGACACTCATGTGTCCACCAATGGATTTTGCTTCATGCTTGGTAGCTCATGTATATCTTGGTTGAGCAAGAAGCAGCCTACTGTGGCCACTTCCAGTTGTGAGGCTGAGTATAGGGTAGCTTTCACAGCGACTGTTGAGTGTGTGTGGCTCAGACGCCTTATGGCTGATTTGGGTGTTGGCCAGTCTTCTGCCACCACCATCTTCACTGACAGTCAGAGCGCATTGGCAGTTGCGAGGAACCCTGTGTTCCATGCTCGCACTAAGCACATTGAGGTGCATTATCACTATATCAGGGAGAGGTTCTCTGCTGGGGAGATCAACTTGGCATATGTGCCCACGCAGGAGAACATTGCAGACCTTTTCACGAAGGCTCTGCCTAGGGAGAAGTGTGAAGCTTTCCACAAAGCTTTGGGCTTACTTCCTTTTGTGGAGTGATTTCCACATAGCTTGGTACTTCCTTATACATGAGTGCCAGCTCCTTGTTCACCGCATCACTCCCAGGGGGGATTTGTTGATATATTTAGGTAGTGATGTGTGTGAACACTCTAGGACCGTCGGGGCACTTTTTTCCCTCTTTAGGAGGTTTTTTTCCCCCGGCTTGTATATACGCCTATTGCCCTAATGGGCTACTTATCTTTGTACATTCTCTAGTAATACATTCAGTCTTGTGTGTTGTGCTCCTAGCTTCTTCTTCTTCTTGCTTGTGCTGTTCGCGTGCTTCCGCAGACATCTAACTCCATCATTTTGAACCCTAACGTATTCATTGAAGTTGGTATCAATTTCCAGTAATAATCCAGAACCTTGGAGTGCATTGTTTGAAGTCTAAATTAAGTTATCGAAGCTTGAAACATAGTAAGTGTGTAAAGTTACTATATAGAACATAAAAAGATGTTATGATTGTAATATCATATACAGAATCCACATCCCCAAATCATATCCTTTGGAGGTGTGTTGTATGTTATTTTGACACTCAACCCCAAACAATTTGGTGACCATGAAGGGATGGGGTTCACTCATGAGATGAAGTTCTTCTTAAATTGATGCCATTGCGGAGTGGCAAGGAATACTTGGATAGTGATCGACGTCATGACTACCTAGATGAACTTATCAAGGAGACCTTAGAAGCCTTGCATTTAGAAGATATTTTCATTGAGGAATCAGTAAATATCTAGAAGTATTACTGCTATGGGTGGAAAATGGTGTCTTGTTGAGGTCAATCTTGAATGACTGGATATCTGAATGGAAGCAAACCTGAGCCAAAGTGGTGGCAGCAGACCCCAATTAGAGCTTTCTTTACAACTGGTTCCTATCACTCAATCTAGCAAACTAGAGGACTTTGCGTGAGATTTTTGAGACTCAACCACCACTAATGAAGAGGATACTAATGAAAAAATGTAGAATCAAAATCCACTTCGGGGGTTACACTACACCCATTTTTATGGTCGACCAAAACAAAATCTTGGTGTACATGTTTGGACTTTCAAGAACCAATATGCATGTAACCATATAGTGGTGCATGATGATGAACACGAAAAACAGGTATTCCAAGCTACTTTAGCTGGTGATGTGGTAAAATGCTCAATCGAATATTTCTCAAATCTCTTTACAAGATACGATGGCTTAAAAGAGGCTTTTCTAGAGCAATTCTGGATGGCTAAAAGCATCACAGAATTATATGCAACTCTACACTATATGACTCAGAAGGGCACAATGAAACAATACGCTTTAGATTTCAGATAAACTATGAGACAGTTTCTAGATGAAGATTGCTCCTCAAAAGAACTGTTGTAAGAGTTCTTTATGGATGGATTGCAACTGATGATAGAGGAGAAATATTACATGTATACTTTAGAAGCAACAAGATCCTTAGACAAGATAATTGATCTGGCGATACGAGTGGACCGAAAATTATTGCAGGCAAATTCAGGTTCCGAAGAAACAAGTCCCATAATAAAAAGAGTGTTGATCCAGTTCAATAACTGTACTACCTACAATACACAAATGCGGGACACATCAATGCACACTATGTGTTAAACCAAGTATACTTCCCTATTTGCAACAAAAATAATCACAGCTTGGAAGAGTGCAGGTTCAATGGTACGAAAATTCTCGTCGAAACGAGCAAGTTGAAGTAGCTTCATAGAAGGAGAACTCTATAGGATATGAGCCTCTAGTCCAATCAAGATCTTGGATGGAGAGTCACGATGCAAGATTATCTGCACCATCTCAATTTTCCAGATCCCAGCAATTCCACGATCAGTGGAGGTTCTATCGACCCAATTTTCAAGATTACGTAAGAGTCCATAGATTTCGGCAACCACTATCCAAAAATTTTGAGAACCATCCAATTCAGTGTCAGTTCTACTTGCAGTATGGACACCATAGACTCGAATGCGAGGAAGCAAAGGAATATGACCAAAGGAAAAAGGAAGCTAAACAAAAAGCTCCCATGGAAAATGTAGTGACATTGGAATACCTAAAACCTTCAGCAGCTATTGTTACAAGGTCAGGGAAAGAGTATGAGACTGCACAACAATCCAAGCACTACTTGCTAGCGGAGCAGAATAAAAATTTGACAAAAGCAGCTCAATGGGCTAATGAGTATCCATCACATTATGTCAACCAAAAACCTATTATGATTGGGATTAGTAATAGTAAAGATTGGACAGGTAATATAACAAGTAAAAGAATCTTACTAAGAATGCAGACTCATGAGGATAGAGTTGCAATAGTGTAAAGTGAAATCTTTGGACACTCAACCGAATCTATAGTTTTAGAGCCTGAGAAATTAAGTTCAAATGGCTAGGGTCCCAACATCAAAAAGTCGGACCTGAGTTTAGCCAAATTACAAAACCAAAGTGTTCCAAAACAAGTAGTGCTAGAGGTAGGTAATTCCTAGCACTTATTGAGCAAATCAAAAGTTCAATTACCCCTAGGTGCTTTGCTGGAATTAGTTCCAACATTTAAAGAAAAATTAATGCAACATTTACAAAAGTAACATTCATTGATTAAACAGTCCCAAGAAGCAACCATTGGCATGGTCAAGGAAGTACCTAACAAAGTGGTGGATTATACAATGCTAACTATTATAGTATGGTACAAACATAAAGCCATTCCAAAAGTATTGATCAATGGCGGATCCAGTATAGACATTGCATCTATGACTACTTGAAGACAAATGGGCTAGTTTGGAATTGAACCAGCTCCATTCTTTGTTCGAATGGCCGATCGATCCCTAGTGCAACCATCGGGACTTATCAAGGATATTCCCATAGTAATTTTCCACATCGTCTTTCCCATTACCTTTGTCATGCTCAAACTCAAAGGGAAGAACCTCGACTATAATCTATTATTAGGAAGACCCTCGTTGTGGAACACCAAAGTAAGGTAGTACTGGGTTGCCAAAACTATCACTTTCTGAAAAGGACATGCTAAACTTTTAGTCTAGTTGGAAGACGAGCAATTCTACCCTTCAGAAAATAAGCTAGTATTGGTGAAGCCCCCTCATATGCTAGAAGGACTAGAAGAGGATGAGGAACAACAATTCTTAGAAGCTAACCAAGATTTACTTTCATTCAAAGTAGTAGATGTCAAACCAGTGTTAGCTCAGTCTATGGCGGCATGGAAGCATTGATTTGCACAGAACTATTGGACCTAGAAGGAAACAAGGAGACAGACCTGGTTATCAAAAATTCGATGGAGCTAGGGAAGATACAGATTGAAGACGATCTTCTTGAAATAGTCATTTTGGGAACAACAAAAGAACCAGAACTGGTGAGGAGCTATGCGGAGCTCGCTTCAGAATTTTGGATGGCACTGATTGCTTTGTTAAAAGAATATAAAGATGTGTTTTCCTAGACTTATGTAGATATGAAAGGTTTGCCAATCCCAGACTCTATCATCACAAAATTTTACTTAAGCCAGATGCAACTCTCATTATGTAGCAAAGGTATCGAATGAATCCTAGTTTTGTAGAGCAAATAAAGAATGAATTGGAGTGCCTTATTAAGTTAGGATACATTGTTCCTATTGAGAATCTCGAGTAGGTATCCCCACTCATGATTGTATCGAAGAAAAATAAGCAGTTGCAAATTTGTGTGGATTACCATAATTTGAATGCACATACTATCCCAAATCCTTTTCTGCTACCCTTTTTAGACAGTATGTTAGATGAAGTTATATGCAAGGACATGTACTCCTTCGTGGATGGATTGAGTGGATACAATCACATTCGCATGGTGGAAGAAGATATCCCGAAGATAGTATTCATTACCAATTGGGGAGTATTTGCTAGCACAGTCATGTCGTTTAGATTGAGGAACACCCCTAGTACCTTTCAAAGATGTATGCAGTAGATCTTTGCCCCCCTACCTAACTTCATTCATGCACATTTTCTTAGATGAGTTCTCTGTTTCCAGACAAATGGAAGCACATCTGGAACATGATCCTATTTTGATGCTTGTCGAAAGGTACAACGTTGTCTCAATCTGAATAAATCAGCCTTTGCAGTCAAATGTGGAAAATTGTTTGGCCATATCATTTCATGGGATGGTATTGCAGTAGATCTGGACAAGGTAAAGGTCATTGTGAAGACCCCAACACCATGAAATCCAAAAGAAGTTTTGCAATTTTTAGGCCAGGTATGGTGGCATGGGTGTCACTTACACAAATTGGCCCATATCATGATACCACTTAACAGATTAGCACATGTCCGACCATCAGAATTCCTGTGGATAGAGGAGGCTCAAATTGCTTTTGGAAAGCTATGGAAGATGCTTGCCACGACACTAGTATTGAAAGCTCCAAACTAGAAGGAACTGTTCCATGTGTTTGTGGATGTTTTTGATAAAGCAAGTAGAAGTGTACTTATGCAGAAAGAAGGACATAATTGGTTCCACCCTGTTTACTATGCCAACAAAAGACAGACCTTTGTGGAGCAGAGTTGCTCTACCATGAAATGAGAATGCTTGGGCTTAATCTATTCAATTAAGAAATTTTAACATTATGTTTTGGGCAAATCTTTTACTTTCCATCTTGATCATAGTGCACTCCTCTACCTAGTAAAGTAGCAGAATTTGGTAGGCCGACTGGCCAGATGGGTCTTGTCATGCATTGATCATGGTGAGCCACCAGTAGGAATTGATGAGAATCTTCCGGATGTGGATGTCTTTGTGGTTGCAAAAAATTGAAGAGTCTCCATAGAAATTCCCTACATGCTATGAAGAAATGTTGAGCTTTCTGGAAAATGGAGTAGCGTCTCACTTACGGCCAGTAGCACGAAAGAAATTAGGACTCTAGAGCCACTAGTTTATAATTATAATGGGCTAAATTTATCATAAGGAACCTATAGGAGTATGTATGCATTGTGTGCCTCCACACAAAGTGGTTGTAGTCATTCAAGAAGCACATGCTAGTGAAGCGGGAGGGCAATTTAATCATTCGAGTATAGTGCAAAAAGTTTACCAGGCTGGGATGTGGTGGCCTATGATTTATGCAGATGTGCTAATTGTAGTATGGAACTATGATCCTTGCGAGTGTACCGGAGAACCACAAAATAGCCACCATTTTTCATTGTAGTGGATCCTCCCGTTGGAACCATTTCAAAAGTGGGGCCTCGATTTTATTGGTCCTATCAAACCACTTGCAGCCAGAACTAGAGCTCTCTACATTTTGACATGTATCGACTACTGCAGAAGATGGGCAAAAGCATCGACTACAAGGAATGCTATGATGAGGACAGTAGCTAAAAAGCTTCAAAATGAGATTTTTCCATGGTCAATTTGCCACTAGAACTAGTGTTCGATCAGGGAACTCATTTCTTAACTCAACTTATTTTGGAAATAATTGTGGCATATCAAATTAAACATAAATTTAGTCCACCTTACTATACAAGAGCAAACGGTCTAGCAGAGAGTACAAACAAGGTTCTTCTGCACATGTTACAAAAAATGTTGTTGGATTCTACAGTCCAATGGGAAAATATACTTCCTATAGTAATTTGGGTGTATCACTCTTCTTAAAAAGTCTCACTAGGGAGTACACCTTTCAAACTATTGTATAGATAAGAAGCTATCCTCTCGTTTGAATTTGCGGCACCTAGTCTTCGGATTGCAATGCAGAAATTCTTACTTCCAGAAGACTCTTTTACTTATAGGATGGATAAGCTGTGGCAACTAGAAGAACATAGGTATGCGAGTTTCTTATTACTTCAAGAAGTCCAGAGTAGAGAGAAGAAATGGCATGACTGCAATTTACAGACGAGGATTTTTCAGCCTCCTGATTTAGTATTATACTTTCACTCCAAGATGAAGAGAAAGATGGCAAGTTGAAAATGCGATTGGACATCAATGGATCCAAGTTGCGGCCCTACCAGTCCTCTGGCTAGTAAGTGAAAAAAAAAAACAAAAATAGTAAAAACCATAAAAATAAAACATAAGTATTTCAATATGGATCTCAAATCTAACATGCAAAAAGGGAGAAATAACTATCCGACATAAATTGTACAAGTAATCAACGATGGTAGCGGTTGGTTGATTCATATCTGATTCTCATCTCGAGGTGCATGATAAGTGCAGAACTAGTGAAGTAAAGACACTATCTGTGGCAATCATGATGCATACTCGACACTCTCAACTTAGGAAGATGAGCAATAAAAGGCTAAGGACAATCCATAATCCAACTTATTTGGTGAACGAGTGAACAAAGAATTTTTGAAACTCGTATTCTCGCACATCCTGCAACAAATAGAGCAAAGTAGTGATGACAATCACCATTTCTAATGCCCACTTGTTGAATATCCTAGATTGCCTTTTGCAGTAGTAAATTGATTGGTTCAAGTGTAAGGGCTTGTTGAAAAGCACACTTATAGATTAGAGGAGTATCCGACCACATCTCTTATCGAAGGATATCGTGTAGGAGATAGCCTGACAGATAGGAAGCAACATTAACACCCAACAAGTCTACCTACGAATTGGCCAAGGGGAACCATTTCAGATATCCCTGAAGGCGATTGTAGAGCATCTACATGTTGCTTATGAAGGAATTACAGCAATGATAGAGACGGTTGACATAGCGAAGATTATCAAGGTTTTGGGCAAATCTTGTTCAAGAGGATACAAATTCTCCCAACTCTCGAACGACTACTCACTGAAGCTGAGGTTACTTTTTATGTCAATGATCATTAATGTACACGCAAAGCACTATGGAGTCTTTGAGTAGTTGTATTCATTGGTGAAAGAATTTGCTAAGACCCAGGTGAATTGGGCAAAATGGATTTTTCAAAAGCTGAAAAAAGAGATCAGAAAGCTATACAGGTGAACTGGTCGGGTATTTAATGCTACTCTGGACACCAAGGTCGGAGTACTATTTAATTTAATTCTTCTTGACAACCCTCCCTTTCTACTAGAGAATGCATAATCGTCACTGCAGAAGTTTTCCTAGAAGCATTAAAGAAGAGACCTATGGAGCAGAAACTTATTGTAGGCATTTCTAAAGAGCAAGAATCAGGAGACAAGGATGCAGAGGAAGAAGATTGGAGGAAGTAAGCAGAAGAAAATTACCAGACAATGGAGGAAGAAAATTAAGAGAAACAAGAAGAAGACCGAAAAGTGGCTGAAGAAGAAGAAGTATGGAAACAAGAAGAAGAAGAAGAAGAAGCAAGGAAGAGACTAGAAGAAGAAAACAAAAGGAAGGATGAAGCTGATGTAGAAACAAAAAGACTCCGAAAAGAAATAGAGTAGGCAGACCGCCATGCAAAGAGTTCCACGAAAGTTTTAATACTCCCAACTTTCAGTTCCTACAATCTTGATGATAATGGAAGCAGTTAGATGGACAAGTAAAGCTTTCATTGATAAGGTGCAGTGATAATATTTAACCTTGAATGTTCTTGAACGAACCTTGTAGACCAGATTATTTAGGTGGTCTGGCTAGGGGTATCCATTGGAGTGCTTTCGGAATGGGTGAACTACGAAGAAAATACAATACTTTAGCTCAACACAAGGAAGTGTGTCTTGCAAAAAAAGAAGATATGAATGCAGAAATCAATAATTTTAGGGTAGAGATCGATGAAATCCTAACGGAGTATAATGGAAGAGAAAGTGGTGTGCATGAAGAAATGGTAGAGGAATTGAATGATGCTTTAATAGAAAATAGTAGACTTAAAGTTGAATCCGAGGATAACTCCAAGAAGATGGAGCAATTGCAAGCAGAAGCTGAATAGAGACATTGAACATTCCAAAAATTAAAGAGAAGTAATAAAGAACTAACTACCAAGCTCTAGAAAGAAAAAAAAGAGACAAATCAATCTTGTTGGTCGTGCTATGGTTATCAACACGTTCCTCTTATCATCTACCATTTATTTCCTTTCTTGTTGGAGACCGAAAGAGCAAGATCTGTCCAAACTGGACAGTATTTGTAGAAACTTCCTTTGGACGGGCGACCACAATAGGAGGGGGGTGCCTAAAATCAAATGGTCCATCTGCACCAGCCATAGAGATAGTGGGGGACTTGGTATCTTGGACATTGGGTGCATGGCTAACAAACTGTCGGCCAAATGGATGATTAAGGCTTGGTGCAACGGGGAGGCCTCGTGGGCCAAGTTGATATTCAGAAACAAGAATGAGTTGGCGCTCAAGGGTTTCCCAAATTGGAAGAATCTTGACATCTTGACCTTCATGTTTTCCCGGATCCCCGTCTTCCCGAAAGGCTCTAATCTGGTGTGCTCCCTTTGGAAGAGTTGGAATAAAGTCAAAAGCTTCACAAGAATAAGTGAAGACTGGAAGTGGGCTGCCGGTATCAGACAAAATGACTCTATCTGGTTTCCGATCCATGGCATCCGGAGTGTGGAATCTTGGAACATTCAAAATGCCAAGAAGCTATGGAACAAAGGCTTCAAAAAATGGAAACATCTCTGGAAACAAGACACCAACCGCTGGATCAACTTTGAGGATATTGACCCTAGCATCAACATTTCGCATGAAGAATGGAACACTTTGCAAAGCAGATGTCTCGCCTGGGACCGACACAAAGTTCGCCTTCTCATGGGACACGACATGTCGAGCTCGCTTGGTCTCAAATGGCACAATGGGAATAGCCTATCAAAAATCCCGAACATCAAAGAAACGATCGACTATCAGGTTAACCTCAACAAAAAGTGGTGCCTGTCATGGACGCGGCTTCGATGGGACATGAAGTTCATGGCTATCTGGCACCCCCTCATAGAAATCAAAAAGTCTGTCCTCTTATGGCAAATTCTTCATCATGGAATCTGGACCAACCTTAAGGCTAGCAAAATTTGTGGGATCCCTCCCTGGTGCAAACACTGCTACCGGTCTATCGAAGATGTTTCACACATCTTCTTTACCTGCCCCAACTCCAACAGACTCTGGCAGGTGGTTGGAAAGAGAATTAGACTTCAAAAACGTCTCAGTTGGCAGCAAGCCCTGCTGGGAGAAGTGATCGGCTGCTCTGCGACTCTCTGGAACGCCATCAGAGGGGAGGTCCTATGGAAAATCTGGCGGGAAAGATGTGCTTTCAACTTCGGTTACTCCCCCAAGGAGTGGTCAATTGAGAAATCGCTGTTCCTCCTTGGCAAAAGGATTGTCAACTGTAAAAAATCACCCCCCTTTAGGCATCATCAAGTACTCCTTTTGATCGATAACAAGCTTAAACCTAAGTGGGCCCCACATGAGGGTGATGAGAGGGTAATTAACCTTCTTTGTAATGTCATCTAAGCTCTGTAAAAGCTTCCCCTGCTTTGTGGGATTTGGGGGGTCCCGTGGGCACTAGTCCCCTTCTCTTGTACTTTTCTTTATTTAATTCAAGTCCGGGAGAGTAGGCTTATGCCGAACTTCCTTTATATTAAAAAAAAAAGAAAAAAAAGAGGAGAAGACTATCTTAGATAATAGCTGAAATTTGCATGAGCTGCAGATATCACTTTCTTGGACCTAGAATGCCTACGCAGCTATGGCACTCTAGCACATAAGACTCGACTTCCTGAGCTCATATCTTTGGCATTGTTTTAATACAATGTGCAGCAAAAGCATCAAAAATCTTTTCGGTGGTAGCGAGTCATCAGGCTGCGTGTTCCGTCTCGAGTCGTTGGGGTGTTTTGGCTTGTCGTTGCTGTGCTTAGAGTGCTGAGTGTCTGCTTGTTTTGACTTCGTCCTCTTTCTATTGTGAGCTTGCCTAGTGTGCTGGGGCAGTTTGGTTGCGATCGTCTCCTGCGTGCCAGTATCACGATACCTCTGTTGGAGGTGTCGCTGGTACCTCCCTAGGTTGAGACTAGTATCGCGATACAACTCAGGTGGCAGTACCCCATGTCCCCAGCTTCTCCGATGTCCAAGATTGCATTTTTGGCTTTGTACTCATCTCCTGTATTGCGTGACTTCCTTGTTTCGTGTTCTGTCATCGACGCTATTTCTCTATGTGTTTCGTGATCGTTCCCTAGATCTCTCGTGTGTCGTGTGCTCGTGTGTCGCTTCTTGCCCGATTCGGTGTATCCATTCTCGTGTCCTTTGCCAAGTCCTCCCCGGTCATAGTCCTTTGCTGCGGGGTCATTCGGTGGCCTGTGTTTTGTGATTCTCCTCCCGTTGCACCCTCACCATACCAAGGATTTGGGTTTGCATGCGATATGATGCCTTCCTTGGGTTGCTCGTTCATCTTCTTTTTTGTGAAGTCAATCAAAACGCATCGTTTCATTAGTTCACTTAAAGCTTATTGAAAAGGGAAAATGGTAACTTGTGGTGATTTCGTTGCCGTCACCGATTGTGACTTACCTTCCATATAACATAACTATTTGAGGGGAAGTAATTCATTGTCATTGTGGGGTTTTCATTGACTATAAGTGTCCTCGTGGACATCAAAGCTAGAGTCAGATAAACAATTTATGACGTTCCAATTGTTTCGAACAAGAAATGGAGGGTTTTTTAGGTGGTGGATCATGGTCTTCCCAGAAGTATTTCTCCTATCCACGATTTGGGGTCCCTGTCTTGGCTTCGATGGCCCCCTCCCTCGTGATAAGAAACCTAGCCCCGACCCAGGGGGTGATTGGTAACTTGGCCTCTATTTTGGAAGGGGGATCTTGCGTCGCTCATGGGGCCTTCGAGGGTGTTGAGCCTCCCTTAGTCTCTCTTAGTAGAGTTTCAATTCTATCAAAGCAAGAAGAGCTCAAGAAATTTTGTCTCGTTGGACAAGTTTTTGGCGCTAGGCCTCCGCTCAAAACCGTGCGCTAGTGGCTTCAAAAAGAGTGGTTCCCCCGTGGGTTGATTGTTAGCAAGTGTCAGTTCTTACCAGCTAGTCATATGTTGCTAGTCTTTGAGAATGAAGATATGGCATTCCAAGCCCTCAGTGTTGGAACCTTCCAACTCGGGCGGGTGACCCTGTGCCTGTTGGGATGGTCCCCTGACTTTATCCCTGACAAATTGAAATCTCTTCGCTACCCTCTCTAGGTCGAGCTCACTAACCTGCCTTAGTTCTTGTACAACTTCATGTGGGACATTGTATCTCCTATCAGCAAGCTGTTGGTTTTGTGGGAGGATGTTGGTGGTCTCATTTATGAAGTTGCGAGACACCCCTTCAATGATCGGTGGCACCCTCAAATCTGTGCCGAGGCTGACCTTAGCATGCCACTTCCATCAAAGATCAAAGTGGACTTGGGTGAAGGGGATGTCTGGGAACAAGATGTTAATTACAAAAACCTACGTAACCTGTGCTTTTGTTGTGGCCAACAAAACCATAGGATTAAAGATTGCCCATTGAGACAAAAAAGAAAAATAAGAAGTATCTAGAAAAGCTCAAGACAACAATGAGACACTAAACCGCTCGATGAACAAAGAGGAAGTTAAGGGCCCCCAAAACCCAGAAGCTGACTCAGAGGGGTTCATGGAAGTCAGAAGAAGAAGGAGAAGAAGACCTAGGGTGATTTCTGAGAGAAATCGTATGCCCGATACCCCCCAAAAAACTTGTGTTGCAATCTGAAAAAGGAGATTAATGAACTTGATTACCTAGGTAGGAACTAGTTTGAGGCGGACACCAACGACAAAGCCCTAGAAATCCCTGACAAAAAAGAAACCAATCAGGAGGGTTACACTCCACCAAAGAAGATGGATTTACCACTAACAATGAAGAAAACATGGATAGTGAAAGTTCCATCATTGGATCGACTATTTCGGAAATGGTTTCCTATTCATTCCAACAGGAGGCATCCTGCAAGGGAAAACAACCTATTGAGTTACCTTGGAAAAGCCCCCATAAGAACAAATTGCTAAGTCGCGACCCCCTCCTAGCGAAAAAGAAAGACAAATCCAAAAAGTGAAAGGCAAAGGCCCCCTCCCACAAAGAGGGTAACCTACGAAAATGATCATCATCTCATTAAATGCTAGGGGGATGACCGACCCCTCAAGAGCGACCATCATCGATCAATGGCTTCGCAACATTAGCCTAAACCCTGAATTTATCTGTATTCAAGAGACTAAAATTGATGGAGCAGACCTCTAGAAATGTCTTAGACATGTATCCCTGACCCTTGTTTGGATTTTTATGTTGCACCCCTGCTGGTCCGGTGGAATGGTAATTGGTATAAATCAATTCTAGTTTGAAAAGCTTGAGAACTCCATTGAAGACCAGAGCCATCGTTGGATTGCCATTTCTTTTGCTGCCCCTTTTCGATTTACATTAGTTTCTATGTACATCCCTAATAGGGAGTTGGAGAGACCAGACACCTGGGCCTCCTTGGAATCGCTCCCCCACAACATGCTAATTTGCGACGACTTCAATATGGTGGAGGACCTTGCATATAGATGAAACGGCAAGGGCCAGATCATCGAGAGTTGGGAGAAAGAAACTTGGGACAAAACCAAAGTGCACTTGGATTTGGTCGAATTGAAAGATTCGAATGGATTTCCTTGGTCAAATCTCCAAGTGGGTGAGGACCTCAAGAAGGCTAGACTAGATAGAAGCGTCATTTCCCAAAGCATTATTCATCAATGGGGCCATCCTTCCCTCACGCAATGCATCGAACTCGCCATCTCTGATCACTACCTGATCATTATCTCATTCCAACCTCTCACCAAAACACATAAGGCTCCTTGGTTTCATGCGTGCTTGACTTCTTTCTCTCTCCCCTCCATCAATCAAGAAATTGTCGAAGTGTGGAAGGAGGTGTTCGCTACCTGTTCATCCCCAGCCAAGAGCTGGAGATGTGCGCTTGATAAGTCACGTCAAATCATGATAAGAACCAGGAAGATGCTCCAAATTTTTTGGTATGGTCATAGAGAAGCTCTATATCATAGACTCTGGAGACTCAAGGAGGAAGTGAACAAAGGAAAAGCTCAATCCCAGAAGGGTCTATGAATAATCAAAGTGCTGCTAAGATATGAGGAAGAAATACAAAGGAAAAATCTGCAAATATTCTTTAAGGAGTGGTGGGTTGGCAAAGTCGACAAGCCCACCAAAGAGATGTGCAACATCCTTAAAAGGAAACAAAACAGGGAATCAATCCCCCTATTGGTAGACTCAAATGGGGATGTTTGCAATACAAAAGAAAATATCGAAATCATTGAAGACCATTTTATGAAACTCATGTGGAACTCGACTTCCCTGGCCCCTCATAGGCGTGATTGCATGGCAGCCATCTCTAGGGTATCCTCTCATAGGATCCCACACAACCTTCAATCCCTCCTTGGTGCCCCTATCTCGGAAGAAGAAATCATTGAAGTCATTAATGCCCTTCCTAGTGGGAAAAGTGCGGGATGGGGTGGGCTCACTAATGAGTTCTTTAAGGCCTTCAAGATGGTGTTGGCCACCCTTCTTTGCTTGGTCTGGTAAGAGGCTCTCGATTTTGGCGTGCTTTCGACTTGTCTCAATAATGGCATTATCAAATTAATCCACAGAAAAGGGGAAAAGAACAGAATTGAGAACTGGTGTCCGATTACGATGCTTCAGATGGGATATCAGATCATTGCAAAAGTCATAGCCAAAAGAATTTTTGGCCGTCTGAGATCTTGGTTAAGTGAGGAACAAAAAGATTTTGTCAAAGGCAAGTCAATTTTGGAAGCCGTTATTGATGTTTGGGAAGGTCTCAACTTTGCAGATGAGTTAAGATAAGATGTGGTTTTTCTCAAGATCAACTTTGACAAAGCTTATGACAAGCTGGAATGGGACTACATTTTGCAGTCACTTAAAGATCTCGGTTGCAACTAGAAGTTCACCAAGATGATCCTGACCCTATCGGGAAACACATCAACTCAAATTAATGTTAATGGCTAACTCTCAAAGGGGATCAAATTAAAATGATCGATTAGACAAGGGTGCCCATTGGCTCCCCTTCTCTTTGCCATTGCAACAGAAGGTCTTAGCCGACTGGTGGAACAACAGGTGGAAGTTGGTAATATCAAAGGCCTCTTGTTGCCCCGTAACCAGGGCCAGATCACCATGAAATTTTTGCCGATGAACATGTTTGTTCACAACTACCATACCAATCTGGAGAGTTTCTGGATGTGCCTCAATACCTTTTGTGCAGCCTCTCGATCCAAAATCAACCACTCAAAGACCACTTTCAAAGCCATTGTCGGGATCCAACCTCACCTTCTCTTTGAACATGGCTGCCAAAACATTCCCCCAGGCCAAGTCTTCTAGCTTCTTGGGATTCCCTTGGGCTTCGGTATCTCGATGGAGCAGTGGTGGAACTGGGTCCTAGCTAGACTCAAAAGTAAGCTAAACTATTGGAGAGGTATGCAAATCAATCTTGCAGGTGGCACAATGGTTATTAACACGTTCCTCATTTCATCAACCATCTACTTCCTCTCTTGTTGGAGACCAAAAGAGCAAGAGTTGTCCAAACTGGTAAGTATTTGCAGAAACTTCCTCTTGACGGGAGACCACAACAGGAGGGGGGTTGCCTTAAATCAAATGGTCCATCTGCACTAGACGTGGAGTGCATGGCTACCAAACTCGTGGAAAAATGGATGATTAAGGTGTGGTGCAATGGGGAGACTTCGTGGGCCAAACTCATTTTCAGAAACAAGAACACATTGACTTTGGTGGGACTCCCGAGTTGAAAGAATCTTGACATTCTCACCCTTTTGTTTTCCCCAATCTCAGTTTTCCTGAAAGGTTCGAACCTTGTGTGCTCCCTATGGAAGAGTTGAAATAAAGTAAAAATCTTTATAAGAATCAGTGACGATTGGAAGTGGGCGGCCAGTATCAGATAGAATGACTCTATTTGGTTTCCAATCCATGGCATCAGGAATGTGGAATCTTGGAACATTCAAAGTGCCAAGAGGCTCTAGAACAAGGGCTTCATAAAATGGAAACATCTATGGAAACAAGACACCAACCAATGGGTCAACTTTGAGGATATCGACCCTAGCATCAACATTAGGTATGAAGAATGGAATATTTTACAGAGTAAACATCTTGCCTAAGACCGCTCTAAAGCCCGTCTTCTCATGGGACATGACTCACCATGCTCGTTGGGTCTCAGATGGTATAATGGTAATTGCCTAACAAAAACTCGAATATCAAAGGAAACATTGATTATCAAGTCAACCTCAACAAGAAGTGGTGCCTGTCATGGACGCAATTACAGTGGGAAATGAAGTTCATGGCTATCTAGCACCCTCTCATAGGAAACCAAAAGTGTGTTCTCTTATAGCAAATTCTTCATTGGGGAATCTGGACCAACCTAAAGGCTAGAAAAATTTGTGGGGCGCCTCCCTGGTGCAAGCATTGTTGCCGGTCCATTGAAGATGTTGGTCAAATCTTCTTTACTTTTCCTAACTCCTATAGGCTCTGGCAGATTGTTGAAAAGAAAATTAGACTTCGAAAGCATATCAGCTGGAAAGAAGCTGTGCTAGGAGAAGCAATCGACTACTTGACAACCCTCTAGAATGCCATCAGAGGGGAGGTTCTCTAGAAGATCTGGCAAGAAAGATATGCTTATAACTTTGGTGACTCCCCCAAAGAGTGGTTGATTGAGAAATCATTGTTCCTCCTCGGTAAAAGAATTTCCAACAGTAAGAAATCCCCCCCCCCCCCCCTTTAGGCATCATAAAGTGCTCCTTCTAATCAACAACAAGCATAAACCCTTAGGGTCCCCGAATAAGGGCGATGAAAGGGTGACTAACCCTCTTTGTAATGCCATCTAAACTTTGTAAGATCTACCCCCCTCTATGGGACTTGGGGGGTCCCATGGGCACTAGTCCCCTTCACTTGTAGTTTTCTTTTCCTTTTATTTAATACAAGTCTCGGAGACTAGGCTAAGGTTGAACTTCTTTTATTCAAAAAAGAAGAAAAAGAGGTATAGAGACAAAAAAAAAGGTCAATAATCAGATTGATGAGATATCAAAGTAGGAAGCACCTATAGCTAATATAGAAGAAAAATTGATAGTGCAGAATTTAGAGTACATAGAACTAGAAGCCAAGTTCCGCACTGTATAGGAAAGCTACGATACGATCAAGGCCCAATTATCTGGAATCAAAGATTTAGAGAAACAAGTAGTAGACTGGAAGAGCCCCGTTGTGTGAATGCAATCACTATTGTGGAAGGAAAGGATAAAAAAATCAACAAGTTAAAGAAATATGTGACAATTATGGACTTAACTCATAAGACAAAATTAGAAGAGGCAAAGAAAATAAATGAAGGATATTTTGTAAAATTATCTGATATGACCCTAGCTTTCGATAGTATGCTAGATAAAATTTAAAATAGAATTCCAAAACTAGAGGTAGCAACTATTAGTTACCAAAGTGCGAGGCAACAGTTACTGGAGCCGAAGGAATTTTTAGCCGAAGAAATGGGAGTACCTGAGGAGAACTTGGAAGAAATTTGTAAAGAACTTTGGTGGGATATAGAGAGAATTATGAACCATGAACTCCAGAACAATGATGATGATATATAAACAAATTTTGTAATTTAGTGGTTTCAGATCCACCATGCATGCCTATGTTAGCAACTGGAATGGACTGACCTATTTCTTGTGATTCATATTTTGTAATAGGAGAAGGGGTTATATTTTTAAGAGATCCAAAGAGTTATCTCCGAAAGTGAGGTGCCTTGTATATCTCAAAGTTTGGAACGGTGTGACATAGATAGAGAAAGAGAGAGAGAGAGAGAGAGAGAGAAGAAAATTGTAGGCTGTCTATGTGGAACAAAGAAAAGAGAGATAGTATTCCGAAAGTTATGACGTAGAAAGATTGCCTTACAAAATTTTCTATGAATGCAGAATGTTCTATCATGCGGTTCATGTTGCTATAAACCCAAATTTTGGTATTATCTTCCAAAGTCTAACATGTTCACTAAAGTCTGTATCAATTTCTAAAGATAATCCAAAACCTTCTGATGCATTGTTTGCAGTCTGAATCGTGTTATCAAATCTTGAAACATAGTAAGTGTGTAAAGTTATTGTATGGAACATAAATGCATGTTATGATTGCGATATCATAGTTATAATCCCCATTTTTGAATCCTATCCTTTGCAGGTGTGTTGTATGTTATGTCAACACCCAGCCCCAAACAAACTACACATGCTGAATCATTCAGAGATTTTTCATAGTCTATGAGCTTATATATCCCATGACATAAAATGACACAAGCAATAATGACATCCCCATGTGACATATCATGAGTTGTACATCTCTCATCAACAAATTTCACAACCCAGCCGATCTTGGCTAATGCTAAAATTGATATTGTATTTTTCTTGATCCCTAGCAAAAATAAAGCATCCGACAATGTAAAAGAACTACCATTAACAATACTTAGAATGATCTTAACAACTCCCATGATAGGATAAAATAAGTTTTTGGTGCATGTGATAGTATTCCTTGTAGGGGTAGGCTCGAATGAAGTGAAGAAACTATGTTGTGAGGTAATATGTTTGGTTGCCCCACTATCAAAGTACCTAATATGTGAGTCTACTATAGATATACACTGTTCATGAGAAGATGGACCATAACTGCAAACACTAGTAAATGTCCATTCTTCATTTTGCACAAGATTAGCAAACTCTATTTTGGGTGTCAAGGCCTCTGCAATAACCATTCCACCCAATTTTTTCTTTGCCTCTTCTGTAGCGACTCTTGGACAGCTCTTATGACATTATCCTTTCCTTTACAATATTTGCAAAACAATTTCTGCTTTTCTGTTTTCTTTTCATCTGTATCATCCTTCTTTGATTGTGCAAAATTAGTAGATTTTTGCTTACTAATAGATGAGCTCCATTTACATTTGCCTTCTAACTAGCTAGGAAGGCTTGATCTACAACATGCATAATGAACCTCTTTTTCCTAGACTAATCTTCCTGCAACAAAACAAAGACTAACTCAAATATCAAGGCATTTGGATTGCCTTTCATCATCAATCAAAGAGTAGATGCAAAACTCTGATATGAATCTGAAAGACCATTCATAACAATCTGCACAAGTGAACTATCAAGCAAGACTTCATCAATAGAAATCAACCGCTCCTTCAAATCTTTGATCTTTGTCAAAAACATTTCCATGGAATCTCCTTCATTCATGTGTTCACTCTCCAATTGTTTTCGCATGTAAGCAACACGAGCCTCATTCCTTGCCTGGTACAAAGTGGTAAGTGTATCCCATGCATCTTTTGCTATTCTACAAGAGCTAATATGAGGAATCATGGCACGTTTGGCAAACAAGACTATGAATGCATATGCTTGAGCATCTTTTCCATCCCAACAAAGTTTCTCTGTAGTAGGTTGCAGCAAGAACCAAAGCACAAACAGGAACCTAAAGAATATCACCATCCTCAACATCATCTGCATTACCTTCAACAATTGTGTTTGTAAGTGTAATAGGACGTTTTTCAACACCCTGCACAATATTCCACAATCCTTTTGCAACAAATACATGATGCATCATATAAGCCCATAATGGGTGATTGGTACCATCCAAATTATCCTTAATAGCCAACATACAAAATATATCACTACTTTCAGCCATGGCCACTCACTAAAATACCTTGATGCAAAAAAATGACTGTATCTCAAGAAGTTGAACAAAACTACCCTATCGAGTTATGTTAAACTGTTAGCCGACTTCGAGGCACTTATACTCCTTAACCCAAACTTGTATATATCTTTGGAATAAAAAGACAAAATTGCCTATACAAGCACTGTGATAGTGCATTCGGAGGCCAAAATGAGCTCAGATCACTCTGAATATGTTAAATAATTTTTGTGTGATTCTAAGAGTATGACGAGAGGGGTGTCCATGACACCTTAGATGAAGCAATGACCTACTTTGACACCAATTGTTGGAGTTTGAGGTATTCAAAAGCACGCAAATAGCACAAGGAAGAAGAAGAAGCTTGGAGCACAACACACAATATTGAATGTAATACCAAGAGAATGTACAAAGATAAGTGAGCCATTACGTTTATAGGTGTATATACAAGCCGGGGGAAAAAACCTTCTAAATAGGGAAAACGTGCCCCGACATTCCTCGTGTGTTCACACACATCACTACCAAAATATATCAATAACTCTGAGATGCTTGTACTGGCAAATAGAAACTATTATATATGTTTGGCACAAAAGGACAAAATTGCTTCCAGAGGCACTATGAGAGTTCGTTTGGAGGCCAAAACAAGATGATATCAAAATTTCGACACCACAAAGAAAAGATGTTTTGAACTCTTGATCACCTTGAGTATGCTCACCAATTTTTATGCGATTCTTAGACTATGGCCGAAGGGGTATCGAGGATGACGTAGATGAAGCGGCAACCTTCTCTAATACCAATTGTTGGAGTTTGAGGTTTGCAAAAGCACACGAAAAGCACAAGGAGGAAGAAGAAGCTTGTAGCACAACACACAATACTGAATCTAGTACCAAGTGAATACAAAGATAAGCGATCCATTAGGGTTATAAGCATACAATTCTAAACGTCCTAAAGAGGGGAAAAATGCCCCGACAATTCTAGTGTGTTCACACACATCACTATTGAAATATATCAACAACTGTTAATAAGGCTTTTGGTAAGAGTGTTGGTTCCTCTAAAAGGGTTGAGTTTGGTATTTCACTTGAGTCCTATATGCTTGTTGATAGTTTTTCCTAATTGCTTGCTTGTTATATGGACAATCTTTGGGTTCAATTCTACTGCCAAATAAAAGGCCAATAAGATTGGTTTATTTGCATGCACCCTTATTTGAGGAACAATTATTCTAGGGGAAAGGATGGTTTCAAAAATATGGTTCGCTAACTTGGCTCTACATTGAGAAGTAATTATTTGTCTAATATTTGAGAAGTAACTACTATGTTTCTCTAAGTTTTCTCTACATTGAGAAGTAATTATCGGGAAGAAAAGGTCAAATCTCTCTTAGAAAAGAAAAAAAATATATTTTTCTAACCTATTCTGTAAGGAGATTTTATTTAAGATGTTGCACCGTCATGATGAGAATGAAGGAGAAATAGAATGGATGGTATACACAAGGTTAGTGGCGTATGTGGTTGATGCTCTTGTGCAAGGGCTTAACATTAAGATGCACTCTAGATTTTGAAGCCTAGACCTCACACTCTAGGATCCAAAGTGTTTACCTTTGCACCGCTAATCGCCAACAGTCTTATGATTATTGTTGTGAAATTGCAATTGTTGTTTATAAGCTAACATCCACGAGGTCAAATATGTATGTTGTGATATCAAAGATTGATTGGAGTGCCTCCAAATTCAAGGCATCCTTCATATCGTGCAACGGCATGGCCCATTCTATTAGCCACAATAAATGTTCATAATCTATTTTCACCATGTAAATACAAAAATAAAAATAAAAGCTCAATTCCTCTTTGAATCAATGTCTTTAACTTGTTGGGTTATATACCGTGAACATCTGAAGTAATAAAAAATGATTGGAGAGAATAATAATGCTTGAGATAATAATATTGATGGTTCTTTCCTAGATAAATGATGAGGGAACACTCCAAAATATGTTTACATGAAAAGAAAAAATGAGCATCCTCACGTGAGAGTATATGTGGTGTTTCAATTAAAAAAATCCGTGCCCTTCTAACTAGCTAGGAAAGCTTGATCTGCAACATGCATAATGAACCTCTTTTTCCTAGACTAATCTTCCTACAACAAAAAAAAAGACTAACTCTAATATCAAGGCATTTGGATTGCCTTTCATCATCAATCAAAGAGTAGAAGCAAAACTCTGATATGAATCTGAAAGACCATTCAGAACAATGTGCACAAGTGAACTATCAAGCAAGACTTCATCAGCAGAAATCAACTGCTCCTTCAAATCTTTGATCTTTGTCAAAAAAAATTCCATGGAATCTCCTTCATTCATGTGTTCACTCTCCAATTGTTTTCGTACGTAAGCAACACGAGCCTCATTCCTTGCCTGGTATAAAGTGGTAAGTGTATCCCAAGCATCTTTTGCTATTCTGCAAGAGCTAATATGAGGAATAATGGCACGTTTGACAAACAAGGCTATCAATGCATATGCCTGAGCATCTCTTCCATCCCAACAAAGTTTCTCTGCAGTAGGTGCAACAAGAACCAAAGCACAAACAGGAACCTGAAGAGTATCACCATCCTCAACATCATCTGCATTACCTTCAGCAATTGTCTTTGTAAGTGTAATAGGACATTTTTCAACACCTTGCGCAATATTCCACAATCCTTTTGCAACAAATACATGATGCATCATATAAGCCCATAATGGGTGATTGGTACCATCCAAGTTATCCTTAATAGCCAACATACAGAATACATCACAGTGACTACTTTTAGCCATGGCCACTCACTAAAATACCTTGATGCAAAAAAATGATTGTATCTCAAGAAGTTGAACAAAACTACCCTATTGAGTTATGTTAAACTGTTAGCCGACTTTGAGGCACTTATACTCCTTAACCAAAACTTGTATATATCTTTGGAATAAAAAGATAAAATTGTCTATACAAGCACTGTGATAGTGCATTCAGAGGCCAAAATGAGCTCAGATCACTCTGAATATGCTAAACAATTTCTATGTGATTCTCAGAGTATGACGAGAGGGGTGTCCATGAAACCTTAGATGAAGCAATGATCTGCTTTGACACCAATTGTTGGAGTTTGAGCTATGCACAAGCATGCGAATAGCACAAGGAATTAGAAGAAGAAGCTTGGAACACAACACACAATATTGAATGTATTACCAAGAGAATTTACAAAGATAAGTGAGCCATTAAATTTATAGGTGTATATACAAGCCGGGGGAAAAAACATCTTAAATAGGGAAAAAAAGTACCCCGACAGTCCTAGTGTGTTCACACACATCACTACCAAAATATATCAATAACTCTAAGATGCGTGTACTGATAAATAGAAACTATTATATATGTTTGGCACAAAAGGACAAAATTTCTTGTAGAGGCACTATGAGAGTTCGTTTGGAGGCCAAAACGAGATGAGATCAAAATTTCAACACCACAAAGAAAAGATGTTTTGAACTCTTGATCACCTTGAGTATGCTCACCAATTTTTGTGTGATTCTTAGACTATGATGGAAGCGGTATCGAGGACGCCCTAGATGAAGCAGCAACCTTCCCTAATACCAATTGTTGGAGTTTGAGGTCTGCAAAAGCACACAAAAAGCACAAGGAAGAAGAAGAAGCTTGGAGCACAACACACAATACTAAATGTAGTACCAAGTGAATGTACAAAGATAAGCGATCCATTAGGGTTATAAGCATATATACAAGCTATGGGAAAAAAACCTCCCAAAGAGGGGAAAAAATGCCTCGAGAGTCCTAGTGTGTTCACACACATCACTACTGAAATATATCAACACTTGTTAATAAGGTTTTTGGTAAGAGTGTTGGTTCCTGTAAAAGGGTTGAGTTTGCAGGTATTTCGGTTGAGTCCTATATGCTTGTTGATAGTTTTTCCTAATTGCTTTCTTGTTATATGGACAATCCTTGGGTTCAATACTATTACCAAATAAAAGGCCAATAAGATGGGTTTATTTGCATGCACCCTTATTTGAGGAACAATTATTCTAGGGGCAAGGATGGTTTCAAAACTATGGTTCGCTAACTTGGCTCTACATTGAGAAGTTATTATTTGTCTAATATTTGAGAAGTAACTCTCTAAGTTGTCTCTACATTGAGAAGTAATAATCGAGAAGAAAAGGTCAAATCTCTCTTTTTCTTTAAAAAATTCTTTTTCTAACCTATTTTGTAATGAGATTTTATTTAAGATGTTGCACCGGCATGATGAGAATGAAGGAGAAATAGAATGGATGGTATACACAAGGTTAGTGGCGTATGTGGTTGATGTTCTTGTGCAAGGGCTTAACATTAAGATGCACTCTAGATTTTGAAGCCTAGACCTCACAGTCTAGGATCCAAAGTGTCTACCTTTGCACCACTAATCGCCAACAGTCTTATGATTTTTGTTGTGAATTTGGAATTCTTGTTTATAACCTAACATCCACGAGGTCAAATATGTATGTTGTGATTTCAAAGATTGATTGGAGTGCCTCCAAATTCAAGGCATGCTTCATATCGTGCAACCGCATGGCCCATTCTATTAGCCACAATAAATGTTCATAATCTATTTTCACCATGTAAATACAAAAAAAAAAAAAAAAGCTCAATTCCTCTTTGAATCAATGTCTTTAACTTGTTGGGTTATATACCGTGAACATCTGAAGTAATAAAAAAAGATTGGAGGGAATAAGAATAGCGGAGAGAATAAGAATATTGATGGTTCTTTCCTAGATAAATGATGAGGGAACACTCCAAAATATGTTCACATGAAAAGAAAAAATGAGCATCTCACGTGAGAGTATATGTGGTGTTTCAATTAAAAAAATCCGAGTTTACCATAGATCTTCCAAGTGTATTGAGGTCGCATATGATATATGGGAAACTATCAAGCACGAAAAAGGGTTGTATACTACTAAACGAACCCTTGAATCAACACATATGCGATTTTAATAGTCACAAGCCATAGGTTTGTATAGAATCATGATGGTAGAACGAATGGTTTTTATGATAATAACAGCATCATGGAAAAATATAGACTGGTTCATTTTGCACACTGGTGTTCTTTTGGAAGCAAGATGATATTCCGGGCGGAGATATGGACACAGTGAAAAGGATGAGAAGACGATTACGCTAAAAACTAATTTTTGGCATACTGAAACCCATAATTTATATTCTGTAAAAAATTTCATAGCATTGCCTCCAATGTGGTTCACATATCTAATATGAGCAGCAAAATGTATTCATTCTCAAACCCATTTCTATATATTATGCTCTTTTACAGAACGTGTCATTTAAGCTTACAAATTGTGATATAAACATTAGTGTAGGAGATTATTACTAGAAATATATATGAATGACTCATAGAGCATGTCCAACATATTATGTGCCTGTCACAATTGTTACTTGAGATGGACTTCCAAAACTTTCTTTTTCAGCATGCAATAGACCACAGTGTCCATTAATCTTCTGTTAATTTCATGACTCCATCGATATACATATCTACAAAGCAATAATACTATCCAGATTTCCTATTAGGACAATGTCGTGCATAAGTAAGAGAATTAAAAGCCAACCTGAAGTGTGAGTCTGTCTGCTGAAAACAAACAAACAGTGCCACGATGAGCATATCAAGTAGGCTCATGCAAGTATCAATATTTGATGAAGAGAAAACCTTGCGAACGGAGGGATAGATGATATTGAACAGTAAGGTTGCCTTCTTCATCTGGAGAATTGGACTTGCAAATCGCGTATTAAGGAAATTACTAAATCAAATATGCAATAAATCGTTGCAAAGCCTTCCAGACTGACTCTGTTTTAATATAGCCTGTATCCGTATCCCAGGTAAAGTGAATAATTGAAAGCAGTGACCTGATGAGCTGCAATACTTCTAGTGCATGAACTTCTCGTTTAATATGCAATTTCTATCCTCAAAGAAGGAAAGAATCTAAAGTAGCAGAAAATATTGACGAATTTATGTTAATCATGTTTGAAGCATATAAGCAAACAGATTCTATTAGAGACTAGTATTGATTGAAAAAATGAACTTAAGAGGTAACAATATAGCAAAAGTTATTGACAACAATTCATACAATTTATAGGTTAATCCCATTCATAGTTCCAGTTGATGATCTGTTGGCCGTTATGATCTGCTGTGGACGGCATAATTTGCCCAATGCCGAAAGTGTTTTATATATATTATATGTAACATAGAAATTGAAATTTTTTATATATTATATGTAACAGAGAAATTGTAAAAGCCAACCTTGAATTTATTTTCTTCTGAAATTGACGACCATATGATTGCTGTACAGGAAGCGGAACATACCTTTAACTATCTTGGACTGTTTTACTGATTACTTAAACTTCTGTCTTGCCGTCTATCTGGTCTGCCATTCAACTATATCCCTCAGGAATGAGGGAACCTCTGTGGACTGCATATGCTGATCTCATAATCACATAAAGTTCTAAATATATCCAAAGGAACAACTGTCTTAACATATTCATTGCGTTCTGCATGTGGGATTGTAGGTGCTCCCGTTGTTTCATCTCTCTTTGCACTGGAGAGAACAGCAATGTGATTGTCGATCTGGTGTTGTTGAACACCGACATCTTTACATAGCACAGATCTCGATGATTGAGGTATATGGTTCTCTTCACATTTTGGACAGTTGCTTAAGGACTTTGCGGGGCAAATGATTGCATTGGGTGGAGTCTCGGATATGAAATCTGGCTCGTTGGACACTCTTTCACTGCCGATACAGTAGCTGCATTCGTCTGGATCAACATTATGTTTTTTATGTTTCATGTTGAGGTCACGGTATGCTTTCGCTTCCTCATCATCTTTTGCATTAACATCCTCTCTTTGCCCTTTGCTAGTTTGAGCTTCGGTATGTAAAGCGTGCTTTTCATATTTGGATCCTCCAAATGAATCATTACTGTGATCATGGTAAACAGAGCAACCAATAGTAAAATTAACTTTCAAGACAGATGATTATGCTTACGAAAATCGCAACCTGCAAAGCTCAAGTTCTCTCTCTCTCTCTCTCTCTCTCTCTCTCTCTCTCTCTCTCTCTAAATCAGTACAGCTTGGTGTGTTTAACGAGGGTCGATTTGAGTTAAAATGAGAAGACGCCGACCTTAGTTCCTCATCACTTGTAATTTTATTACTGTCGTATTTGGTTTGGAGTTCAAGTTGATTAGTTATCTCTCGGCGTTGATCTGAACCCTTCCGAGGCTGTTTCAAAAAGGACGGAGAAATGATTTCACTATCGTCACTTCCTGCAAACTCAGTTGAGGAATGTTCATTTCCAAAACCAGTATCTGTGGACTTGGAATCCTTCAAAGTAAGTCGAATTTCGTAATTGCAATGGTGGAAGCGCCTTGAAATTTCACTGTGGTTTGTGGAAGAAACAGGCAGTGCATTATACTCTGCCTTTTTCCTCCGTTCGATCTCGACGTTCAACTTTTGTTCGAGCTCTATCACCTGAAAGGTTCAGATTTCTATCAGACAATTGATGGATTTTCTCGTTACCTTTGGTCTTACAGCTCTCGGAGCAGTTCATCACCTTTCTGGCAAGCTGCTGAGATTTCTGTTTCTCTGCCTTGTATTCTGTACGTTGTGCTTGAAGTCGCATCTTTAAGAACTCAATGGTCATTGATGATGAATCTTCATCTCTGCAAAATGACACCATTCAGGAGTTAATCTTGAGGTAGCAAGGTATGTTGATAACTTTATGCTCATGATAAAAGGTGACCAATGAATAACCCGTTCTTATCAAAATAAGGCATGACTTGTAACCATCTGAAATAATGTGAATCGAGGACACTGAGGATTTAATAGGAAAATTCTTGTACATGAATTCATGCTTGGGGAGTAGAGTGATGGTTGACACCGATATTGTCATGAATTAAATTTGCAGCCTAACTTGCTACTTAAAGCAATTTTCGTGTGCTTGCACGTCGATGTACGTTTCTAATGCATCGGTGTAGGAAAACATTTCAGCGAGATCAACATGCTTATATGCTCACACATGGTAAGATTTCAAACGATCTATAATGGCCACAATTCCACAGGTGACGCTTATTCAGTAAATAAGAATATAAAGGTAAATTCGACCATGCTGACCTTGATTCACCCAGCGAGAAGCTGAAGCTGCGTTCAAATGACTTAAGACAGCTTCGAGCTTTCTTGTCGATAGACCTGACGAAGCTATTGCTGTGGACAAGAGGAGGACTTGCCTCTCCTTGTTGGCTTTGGGAGGAAGATGGAGGAATAACCACCACAGTGACATCAGCTTTACCTTTTGCCGCCATCGATCCTAATTTGAAGCTTATTTCCGGCGAGTTTCAACCAACCTTCGAACATACAAAACGGATCAATAAGCTAATTTTCACATTCACTTTCATCAGGGCAGAGAAATAAACGTAACAAGATGCCTGTATCCGAACCTTGTTTTCTGATCTCTTGACAACTTGATCGGCCGGTCGGTCAGGCACCAACCTGAGAAATTATTAGAGGAACCTACGTCATATGACTCTGAGGATCGATGGCTCCAGCGAACAAAACTCTTGCAAATGAATTCTCGGCAACACACAGGAAGAAACAAACTTCACATATGTCTTGAGATGCGATGTTTGTGTGTGTGTGTGTGTGCACGCATGCGCGTGTGTGACGCAGGCTCCTTTTCCTGTTGAAAAGCTTTTTCAACGAAACGGAGTGTGAGCTGGTGGCAAATATATAGCAACTTTGATCGCCAGGGTCTGTAGTTCTGCATGGCTTTGTCTCTGCGTGCCAGGGTCCCGCACGAGGAACGTTTTGTGAAAGCAATCCATGTGAAAGCAATCCATGTCATGTTATTCTAAGTGCCATTCTTTCGTGTGCTGCACAGCTGATGAAGCAATGACATGGTAGGATCTGGTCGTTGTTGTTTAATGGTTTTCTCTCTATTTATTCAACATTGCATAATCTCTCTACGTCCCATAGGGTAGTTGGTTGAGCTTTGGGCTCTTGAGGCAAGGTCTAGGGTTCAAGCGCCAAATTGTACATGTATTTCTTTGACCAATTAAACCACTTTTAATATTGTATTCTTGTCTAACCCTTGCTTCGTGGGATATTGGGGGTCCTGCGCGTGCCCATCCACTTGTACAATTTTTGCTTAGATGCTTTGTGAAGTGCTTAGTTATGCATTGCAACATTTTTTATGTGTCCTACAACCTTGGAGGACTACATACAAAAGTGCATTTGCATTGAAGATGACTTGGGTAACTCTATTCAAGTCTTCTCTTCACCAACCATAGAGTCAACTCCAAGTGTAAAGCCAAGTTCTTCATCGATTGATGAAATGGTAGATGTTGTCACCAAAAGATTGAACTTACAAGCTTCTAGTGTTCCCCATAAAAAGTGCTCACAATGTGGAGGAGGTCATTCATCCTATGCGTGTAATAGAAGAAATCCTCCTCCTCACATCCATGGTTGTGTTATTGTGAGATTTTTCAAAAGATGATGAACCACCCAAATGGTGCTTTTCTATAATCATCAATTATTACACAATATCCCACACAAAAAGGTTAGTATCAAAATACATTAACCATGGGAAAGTATCAAGTCCCAAGGTCTTATGCACAATAGTACCAATATTCTTTGAGATACTTATATCTAATCAAACAACCAATGCAATATTTGTTTAGATGGAAAGTAGTTAACAAGAGAACCAATCCACCAATTACAACAAAATATCAAGATTACTCCATTGGATACAATGACTAGTTTATAAATCTTAGTTATGGTTGTAGGAATTCTAACTATAGCTACATTTATTACATAAATGTTCTGCACCAAACTGTAGCTAGGCTAATTTTGGACCTAGTTAGTTGAGAGATCCTTGCTTTAGATGCAATAGCGGCCACTTTATTCGAGACTTTCCACTTCTATATCAAGTCCCCCAATGGCCACCAATCTTGTCCAAATAGTCTTTCTGTACTGATTGTAGTGAGAATCATTTAAACAAAAAATGTCCCTAGAAATTGGATAGGATAAATTCTACATGTATACATGTGAACACACTTCCCTCTAGCAGTGAAGTGGCAAAACAAAAGATAGCACGAGTTAAGGGAGTCACTTGTTTAAAGGAAGATAAAATGAAGAAAGTGCTTGATTCTTCAAGCTCTAAAAGCAAGGAAGAGCTTCCAAAAGACTTCACACCAGGAAAGACTACTTAGAAGACTTAGAGAGCAAGAAGACAAAAGCAACAGATTAAGAAATCTTTTGAACTTGAGAATTTCCTCAAGAAAAAGCAAGATGAGCTCACAAAGGAAAAAATCAGGCTACAAAAATGATCATAGATTACCATTTGACACTAACCTATGCAAATCCATGGCCACAGTTAGGATCTCTCCAAGCTCACCCTCTAACATTCGACTTAGAATGACCATTGTGGGCTTATCATGAGAGACTTAGAGTTGGACCATCATCTAAACACCATGAAAATACTATCCTTGGGGGAAATTAAAAAAGGAATCTCTAGCTATGTGTCAATAAATGCTTGAAACTGCATAGAACTTGCTAGAAAAAGTTCAAAAAATTAGTCTTCCCACTATATGGCAGAAAAACATTTCCAAAAGTTTTTTAACACACAACAACCAAAAGATTTCATCCTTGAGATGTAGGAGACTCCAATAGAACCACAACTCATCTAAGCAACTATTCATCTACCTCAAAAAAATATTATTGTGCTAGACATGGAGGGTGCTTAGAGAGATGAACTTTTAGAGTGAATCTTAGAGCCAAAATGGAAGAAGAATGTCCAATCTCAAGCCAAACCTCCATTTTCAAAGCTCAAAATGTGCAATGAATCAGTGAAAAGTGACTTACCTCTAGTAGCAATCATGTACGCCCAACATCATGGAATGATTCTACTGAAATACCTAGGATATTACAAAGAAGCTTTAAAAATACCACTAATTTCAAGCGAAACCACTCTTCCAAATGACAAAACAAACATTAAGAAAAGTTTGGGGTCTTCAAGGGCCACTTTATTCGCCACTAACTTAAAAATCTTTTTAACATTTGCTCCAATGGGCTCTTGGCACATCTTCAAAATGTTAGGTTGGTAATCC